>JAJJWW010003721.1:0-476649 GCA_023531295.1 Papaver armeniacum | reverse complement strand
TTAAAACGGCGCCTTGCAACTCCTCAAGAGCCTTGATTGTTACCATGTTGAATTCGGAGACCGCGTCACTCAGCGTTCTGTCAAACTCGACATATCTCAGAGGTTAGGAGTCCCCAGTTCCATCTATTGATCGTGCTTTCCAGGAGAGGTTAGGGTTTGGGAACGGCTTCCCGGGGCTGGAAACACCTCGCTTCCCGATGCGGTGCGGTTGAGGGATGCAAATATGTCTTGACGCTATGCCTTGGAGAAATATAGAAATCTCACATAACCTTGTTTCAACATAGACCGCACGACTTTGTGGGGCGAAGTCCCCGAGAAATCGTGCAGCTCTGACGGAAAAGGGTCTTTGTGAACTCGGAGAGGGTTGCCGATTTCCTTTGCTTTAGATTTTGGAGAAGTCGTTCCGATCTTTACGTGTCTTTGAAATTGGATTGCCGATTCCCTTCTCATCAAGGCGTTCAAGAGCAACGCGAGCCTCTTCATCTATAAACACACGTCCCAATTTGAAGTTCCCGCGCTACGGGATGTTAAAAGTATTCTTTGTCATCTCCCTCTTGGGTTGACGTGACTCTTATGGTGGCCGCTCTGTCAGTGTCTTGAGTAAATAGGTATCTCTTCCTGAGTTATAAACACGTCTGTCTGAGCCCTACGAGAACATTTTGTCTTTTCATCAAATCAACAGTGGTAAAAGGAGGTCGGATTCTTCCGGATCTTCCAGTATCTTGCCCTGATGGTGGAGTAGCAGCGTCTCCGGTGACAGTTGGAGCTGTCATACTTGAAGAAACGTTGTGGTGGCAGAAGCGGCTGCTGTTACGTGATCGTAGGTGTATCGCATGATGGCACAGTTTTATCGCGAGTCTGGAGCCATGGGGCTGTTTCGAAGGGTGAGGATGGCGCTGCTTTGGCTGGTTGTGGAGCGGAGAAGATGGCGCTGGAAGGGTGCAAGCTATTAGCGCTAGAAGGATGCAAGATGTTAGCGCTGGAAAGGACGCAAGCTGCTGGCACCGAATAGATGCAAGATGTTAGCGCTGGATCGGCTTGGAATGGGTGTTGGCTTGGCGTGGGCGCTGGCTTTGCGTGGGCGCTGACTGTTGGCCTGGCACGGCGCTGGCTTGGCATGGCGCTGATCGTTGGGTACCGTGAGGCTTTGTTCTTGCGGGCCCAGTTGTCTTTTTCCATACGTGGATCAAATAGGAGATCCTTTCCTTGTTCAAATTCCAAAAGTGTTATGCATAAAAGGGCTTGGCTTTCCCTTTTTTTTTTTTTTTGAAAAACAAAGCACCGGTTTATGGTTTGATTTGAATTGATAGATAATCAAGTTATCTATGAGGGTTTTGGATTATTCTTTTGGAATGAATTGTTTTAGAATAATGTTGTTTTGATTATGACTATAAGTAGCATAAGTACCCCAGGAAAGCCATGGAATTGTGAATGTTGTGCGACAGTAGAAAGCACGAAATGAAATATGGGAATAATATGGATATCGGTTTTTCTCATCTCTGTGAAGACTTGAAGTACTAAATCATGTATTTTGTCTAGGCAAGTCTTACTCGGTTTTTCGGATCTCCTGACGAAAAAAAATGAATCTTCCGGGTGTAAGTCTGAGTTTTGTGGGAAGCACCATCGTGATTGTGGAAAGTCCCCAATCGTCCCCGAGTCATCTCGATAACCAGAAGTCGCCGATCTCTCGGTCGGATCATTTTCTTCTAACCTCTGGGAAGTCCCCAGTCATCCCTTGTCGTGTCGTGACTGGTAACTGGGCCCCCTGGTAACTGAGTCGTTGATCCCTGGGCGGCTCGTTTATCGCTATCGTCCTGAGACTTGAGTCGAAGGATGAGATCGAAAGTTTGAAAATTGGCAGTGTAACCGAAAGATCAATCTCCCAGTGTGGTCTCCAATTGTTTGAGGGTGAAAACGGTTTCTGCTGATTTCGGTAATTTCGCGTGAGTGGGTGAGAAACGAGTCTAAACCCTAAATAATGTACTGCAAGGGATTACTTTAGATTCGAGAAATCAATCTATACAAATCCGGCCTAAACCAAGAAATGGCCGTTCCAGACTTGCTTCGGTCACAAAGTAAAGGAGAAGGGTTGTTTTAGGGAGGGAAGCGAAGAGAGTGATGAGACCAGAATAGTTGATTCGGGAAGAGTAGTTGTTTGACTTGTATCAGAAAGTGAAAGCTAACAGATGGAAAGCTAGCAAGTGATTTCTGAGTGTTGTATGCCCTTGACCAAAAACTTGTGTTTGGTGGAAATAGGTAAAACCTATTTATACAAGTCGTAACAAAACGTACTCTGGTCTCGTAAGAAATGGAAAAGACTGAGTAAAGTGGAAGGAGGTGGTAACGGGTAACGCCTGGAATTGATGTTCCATAATGAAATGAGCGTTTCACCATTATTCCTTGTATTTACTAACCGACTCATTCTTATGACATTTTCATGTAACGGGCGTAGTGTACGCCGCACGCTGTAAACCGCCAAACCAATACCCTTAATGAGCATCCCCGATTTGTGACATGTGTTGATGTCTCGAGCATTTTCGTGGGAAACGTGTAGTATGTTGCTCGTGTGGCGTGGCCAAAGTATTTGGCGTTTGTGGCCGGGTTGGTGTCGTGACCAAAGGATAAGCGTCGTAGCCAGGTTGGTGTCATGACCGGATTTAGCATCGCATCCAAGATATTGCCACGAGTCGTTCGGTGGTAGGTTTGTATGGATGAGATTTGCATCTCGGGAGGAAAGGCGGTCGTAGATTATCGCAACTCTTCGTTTGGCAACCAAATGGCGACATGGTTGCGGCGATGCATGCTCTTGGCACGGCCAAATTAGGGTTTTGGCGTCATGGCCAAGAGGTTGCCACAAATCGTTTGGTGGCGAGTTTGTATGGCTAAGATTCGTGTCTCAGGAGGAGGGGCAGCCGTTGATTGTTGCAACCCTTCGTTTTGGCAGCCAGCGTCGAGCATGGCTTTTGCATGTGTTAGGCGCGGCCAAAATTAGGGTTTAGTGCAAACCGTGATGTTTGGCTTTGGGCGCAAGTTGCCATGCGTTAGTCGCGAACTTGGACCGGTCGAGATGTGTATCTCAAAGAGAAGAGTAGCCGTTGATTATTGCAACCCTTCGTTTTGGCAGCCAGCGTCGAGCATGGTTTTGGCGTGTGTTAGGCGCGACCAAAATTAGGGTTTAGTGCAAACCGTGATGTTTGGCTTTGATCGAAAGTTGCCATGCGTTAGGTAGCGAACTCGGACGTTCGAGATCTGCATCTCAAAGAGAAGGGTAGCCGTTGATTATGGCAACCCTTCGTTTTGGCAGCCAGCGTCGAGCATGGCTTTGGTATGTGTTAAGCGCGGCCAAAATTAAGGTTTAGTGCAAACCGTGATGTTTGGCTTTGGGTCGAAAGTTGCCATGCGTTAGGTGGCGAACTTGGACGGTCGAGATTTGCATCTCAAAGGGAAGGGTAGCCGTTGATTATTACAACCCTTCGTTTTGGCATCCAGCGTCGAGCATGGCTTTGGCGTGTGTTAGCCGCAGCCAAAAATTAGGGTTAGTGCAAACCGCGATGTTTGGCTTTGGGCCGCAAGTTGCCATGCATTAGGTGGCGAACTTGGGCCGGTCGATATCTCGCATCTCAAAGGAAGGGTAGCGTTGATTATTGTAACCATTCGTTTTGTCATTGGCTTTGGCATGGTTGGCATGCCTTGGGGCGGAGACGTGGCGGCATGGTTTGTCATTGGCACGGTGGTGCGGCTGGCATGGTTGGAATGCCTTGGCGCGGAGACGTGGATGGCATGGTTGGCATGCCTTGGCGCGGAGATGTGCCTGGCATGGTTTGCCATTGGCACGGTGGTGCGGCTGGTATGGTTGGCATGCCTTGGCGTGGAGACGTGGTTGGCATGGTTGGCATGCCTTGGCGCGGAGACGCGGGGGCATGGTGGTGCGGCCGGCATGGTTGGCATGCCTTGGCGCGAGACGTGGATGACATGGTTTGCCATTGGCACGGTGGTGCTACTGGCATGGTTGGCATGCCTGGCGCGAGACGCGGCCATGGTTTTCCATTGGCACGGTGGTGCGGCTGGCATGCCTTGGCGCGGAGACGTGGCTGGCATGGTTTTCCATTGGCACGGTGGTGCGGCTGGCATGGTTGGCATGCCTTGGCGCGGAGACGTGGCTGGCATGGTTTGCCATTGGCACGGTGTTGCGAGAATTAGGGTTTGGTATATACAAAGATGATGTCAGTCAATACTAAGGGTTCTGCCGTGGAACATGACACATGTATATATAAAAAAAAGGTACTTTGGTAATTCTTTCGTAGGCATGCTGGTTGATTGAATAAATGTGTTAGTGGTCATAGTGATGTCATGTCAGATGCGCGGTTTTACGATTTTAACCCTAAGCTAAAAACCACCATCAACACTTGTGTATCCTCTCCAAATCAAATAGCCACTTAGACGGGTATACCACATCCGCCTGATTGCTTCTATCTATAAGTGAGCGTTCTATCTAAATGAAAACGCACTATGTGGTTTAGAGTCACTTGATTTGGGTAACAAAAAGCTATCAAGTAATTTTGTAAATGTCTTATATCTCTTGATTCTTTCAGATATACGTAACAACCACATACATATGCTGCATTTCAAGTCCTTTTGAAATTACCAAGCTAACTAAGTAGCAGAACACTATAAAGATCATTACAAGAGAATAATTCCAAGGCTTTGTGAAAAACCTCGCGCCACAAGGCGAGTCTTTATACTTTAAGACCGCTTTCTT
Organism: Papaver armeniacum; assembly: GCA_023531295.1. Lineage (NCBI taxonomy): Eukaryota > Viridiplantae > Streptophyta > Magnoliopsida > Ranunculales > Papaveraceae > Papaver > Papaver armeniacum. The sequence continues at coordinate 471,890 of JAJJWW010003721.1, read as the reverse complement.
CTCATTATGCTTTGTGACAAATTAATCATGTATGTCCAATAGGCTTTACACTTGGTTTGTTAGAACTGCCACACCAAATACATGTATATTTGTCAAAGAACCAAGTTCTACTTGGATTGTATAGGCCAAATATGCTCTTCATTGACATTAAGCAACAAGGAGCTTGGTTCGATCTCATCTTGCTCTATTTCCTTAAGCAAGTGTATATTAAATTAATCATCAATATGCTCGCTTGATCTTTCCATTGACTCGTGTGCATTCTCATAATCCACTTGGGATGTCATTGTTCTCTGGAATCATTAAAATTCGGAGCTTCGTCCAGTTTGATTCATGGACATATTCAGAAACAATCTTATGAGATGATTTCTGATGATATAAATAAGTTGTGCCTTCCTCACCTACTTCCTTTCTAGGTGAGGATTGATCGAACCAAGTGGTCTCTCCAACTTCCTTTATGGAGCCACGGCCTCAACCACACTTCCACTAAGTGTAGTTGAAACACCTTAGTCTATGGTGTATATCCCTTATTGAGGATTTGTAACCTTGCAGGTAGGTTTGCAACTGGTATGTGTGATCTCATCACTTTAGAGACATCAATGTATAATCTGAAAATCGATTATTCTTTCACTTCACATTTACATTTGTGGAGTACAAGAATCAATATGAGACATAGTGGGAACACACCACGACAATTCCTTTCGTTCCCTTAGAAAATACTTTTTCTTATCTCCCCCTAACGACGGGAAGACTGTATCATTAAAGTGATAATCACAAATCTAGCGGTAAAAGATCCATTGCCAAAGGTTTTAAAATGCGGTTAATTGTTGAGAGTAAATATCCAAAAAAATTACTTAATCATTTTCGTGACCCATCATAGTACGATGTGGACTCGTAATGGCACATATATAGTGCAACCAAAAATGCGTAAGAACACAAATGTCAGGCTTAAATTCAGTTACCAACCTGCACGCAGAAAAAGGTTGACTAATATTGGGTTCTAAAACGAATTAAGTAAAGATGCGCGTAATATTGCATATCCCCAAAGCAATAAAAGGTAGGTTGGTACACATAACCTATTCCTTAGACACCATCTCAGAACCTTTGATGGTAGCCTCTACGAGACCATTGGGTATAAGATGCTCTATATTGATCCTATTAAACATGCAATGTTTATCAAGTCCTTTTGATGTAAATTCTCCAGCATTAACAAGGGTGGTTAGCCTTTGCACTTTGCATTGTGTAATATGTGCTAGGAGTTTTACAAAAATTAAACGCATCGTTTGTTGTGAGCAAGAACTAACTCAATGCGTCGAATCATCCACCAGAGCCATAAATCACTTGAATGGTTCGCATTCTGCATGGATATATGTTCACTAACAACATTTTATTTATTTGAAGAATGACTTATTTACCATTTGCATCTAAGTAAAACAGGATGGTCTCAATCATGTTTTACTAAAGAAAGACTTTGTAAGATGAGTGATGGGATTTCTTACTCTAAAGCATAATGGGGAAAGGCAGTGCAAATCTGGTAACTTTAGAAATCACTGATTGTGATAGATGCCGTAAATTCGCATTTTATTAGTTCATTGTCTTGTACACTCAAATGAAGTGATGCCCGTGTTAGTACTTTCAAAACGGAACATCGTGTCACAACCAATGTGCCTTATGGTTATGTAAAACTCTTTATGAATCAATCCCAATCAGTTCATTGTTGGGGTTAAGATGGATTCAGTAACTCAATTTCCAGTGATTTACAATTCACTAGATTGACACATTAATTTTCTAAGAATATGCTTCCTTCCACATTCATTAGAAATAATTTATAGATGCAATCAACTCCATTCCCACTGTAAGTTTCCAAAAAGGTAGGAAATAGTTCACGCATGAACATCCTTTGAGCAGTCCTTCGCTCATTGATCCAATCATCGTAGTCACATTATAAGGAATTTGTTGAACAACTAGTGTATATTCCTTAAATTAGTGGAAGAAAAACCAATCTCAGTTAGACATTGAGTCTTAAGAGATTTAATAAGTAGTGTGGACTTATTACGTAACAAAAGTCGGACTCAACTCTATTACTTTAGAGTGAATATATGTTACGTTTCATCCAGATATATCTCATGTGCATTAGAGAATTTATGTCTCGTGGGAATGATGAAATTTTCATAAGTGCTGAAAATGGGTCTAGTTCAACTGAGATCAATTGGCTAGGCAAAGCTCTTCTTGCCAATAAATTTGACGTCTAAACTATGATCTTCTTATGGAAATCGATTGCTACTATGGTACCTGCATTACATTGCTTGTACCAATACCAGTAACAAGATTCATTCCCAACTCTTTTATTTTGATACGAGCTAGAATTAAACTTAACTTGATTTGAGAAATTTCTTTATCTCAACGAGTCAAGAGAATCTCACTATACCAGTCAACCGCTTTCTTTAGGTTGAATAATTAATGAAAGATAGTGAATTTCTTGTTGACATACTTCAATGGATACTGGTTCTTTAGAATCATGGATGAAGTAAAAAAATAAAAATAAAACAAAAAAATAAAAATAATAATTTCTGACTTATATCATCTTTGTGAGTTCTTCCAAAAAAGTTGGGCATGTGCTTAGAAAACACAAGGGCATATATAGCTCCACCTTTTAGACGGTGCATTGTCATTGGAAGAAAGGTTTTATGAAGGAATAATGATGCTCAAATACTTTTGAGTCCAAAATGTCATTTATGAGTGGAGTTGGGACCAACTATAAAAGACCTTGATAAAGATCATTAACATGACTAATTCCAGAATATTAATTCAAAAACCAAATTTCTTTTATGATCGAAATGGATTTTTAGAAACAAAAATTTCTTGATTGTTCTAGGGATGAATTGTCCAAGTCAAAATCATTACCGTGTTAACAATTGACAATACTTCATAACCCATTATCAGTTCATACATTATGAAAATTTGCAAACACAGAATGCGGAAGGTGTAAAAGTATAAAGCATACGTTGCGAAAATGTTATAGGAGAAGCAAGTCGGACATTACAATTGATTAAATTACAGTAAAAGAATAAATAAACACACTATAAACAAATAAATTACTTTATTATTAAAATTTTAAAACATATTAAGTAAATCAAATGGTGAAGAAATTATATAAGACGAAATAGTGACAAACACTGAAAATCAAAATAATTTTCTTTTCCATATCAGAAGAAAAAATCTTTTACAGGTATTAAAATTTATATATAATGAGTTGGCATAGATGATAGCATAATATAAATCCATACGCACGCAAAACGAAAACAATCGATTATTTTATTATTATTTTTCTATTAGAATCAGTAATACTATATCATCATGAGCATTAGTAATCAATCCAAATAACGTAAAAACATTTTCCTTTGAAAGCAGTTGACGGATAAGGTAGACAAACAAAATCTAGCATAGCAAAACAATTTTACACATGATTTCCAATAGTATTAAATTAATCAAAATTTTTGTCTGCAAACAAATAAATAAATTATTCTATTATAAAGCCAACACCCTTATATAAAGGAACACCCTTCCTAGCACTTTTATTTTATCATTCAACCCTAAGTAAATAAATGGGGCATAAACGTAATTCAATAAAACTGAATTTTCACATTTTGAAATAATCACAAACTTAATGCCCATAGTTTCATTATTTCAATTAAATTTCACCATTGAATAAATTAAATGAGGTTAAAAAATTAAAACAACTAAAGAAAAGAAAGAAAGAAAAACAAAATATTAAAGGTAAATCATAGAAAATAAAGAGATCCCATCAATCTGTTAGAATTCTATGAATTACAATAGGTTAGGTGTTTAAGGGTCTTCTTTAATTTCTTTAGAGGAAGAATTTGGGAGAAGGGGAAAATCAATGGGAGGGAGGAGAAGACTGAAGATGTCATTAAAAAAATGACCAACTATTTCTTCCACCTGTGAGAATGGTCTTCTCTTAACGTTCTAATGTATGCCGATTTCTGTAGAAAGCACGTGCAGAGAAGAGCTTGCACTATTCATCTACAGTAAATTGAAGCTGCACATTTTGAAATGTCAACTTGCCCATAGTTTCATTATTTCATTAAATATATCAATGGGCAATATAGTGGAGTGGTCAATAACATAATTTTTCAAAGTGATTCTGAACCTATTCTCAAGTTGTTGGGCGAGAATGTATTCGAACCTATTAAGGTTGGCGAAGCTAGAGAACATGAATTCAAGATTAGTGAAGATTCTGACTCAAATGTTAACAACTGTATAAACTTTAAAGTGCAAGGGTTCATATTGAAAAATAGATTTGTAATAATTCAAGCATCACATATCTCCACTTATTGTAATAGATTTGGTATCACCAAATATTGGACGGGGAAAAATCTTAGAACCTTTTTAAACAATCTGAATTCCACCTCGAATGCTAATGTAATCAACTCTCTTCCTCATAACAATGGGGAATTTGAGGTCTAATTGATTGATGGAGGTTTACTCCTCTTTTTCGGAAAAAAAAAAAGGTGTTTAAGGGTCCCATGAGAGGCTAAAAGGAATGCACGTGCAAGCGTAAAACTAGTGGCAATCAAAGAAAAAAATAAGTATGGCATATGACGCATTTCAACGAATAGTACAAGTGAATCAAATCAGTATGGAATACCTTTTGTACTGTATCATCCAAAAAAGAAAAGCAACAGGTGATGGCATATGACGCAATCCAAATGAATAAACTAATGTGTTTTAAAACCTGGCGTCATTAGGGGCTACCCTGAAAGAATTAGGAGCGACACAAAAAGACAAAAATGGTCACCCAAAACAAAAATAAAGCCACCCCTTATCTCCTTTTTTTCGAAATGGCAATTTTACCCTCCATAATCGGTAGATAAAACTAAAATCGGTAGTTTATTTGGTATGCCTCCTTCTTTTTTCTACGAACCCCACAATCGGTAGTTAATTCCATAATGGGTAGTGTTGGTGTAGCCCCAAATTCATATTTTTCAAAAACCAATGAAATTTTGAATTTCTCTACTTTCTCAATTGGTAGTTTCGTGATGTTTTTTATCTACCGATTGTACAATCGGTAGTCTGGTGATGTTAAGTATCTACCGATTTTGCTAATAGCCCCAAATTCAAAATTTTCAAAAACCAATGGAATTTTGAGTTTCTCTACTTTCACAATCGGTAGTTTCGTGATGTTTATTTTCTACCGATTGTACAATCGGTAGTCCGCGATGTTCATTTATCTACCGATTGTGGTAGTTTCCCTAAATTCGAAATTTTCAAAAACCAATGGAATTTTGAATTTCTCTATTTGCACAATCGGTAGTTTCGTGATGTTTTTTATCTACCGATTGTGCAATCGTTAGTCTGGCGATGTTCATTTATCTACCGATTGTGATAGTTGCCCTAAATTCGAAATTTTCAAAAACCAATGGAATTTTGAATTTCTCTAGTTGCACAATCGGTAGTTTCGTGATGTTTTTTATCTACCGATTGTCCAATCGGTAGTTTCTTGATGTTCATTATCTACCGATTGTGGTAGTAGCCCTAAATTCGAAATTTTCTAAAACCAATGGAATTTTGAATTTCTCTATTTGTACAATCGGTAGTTTCGTGATTTTTTTATCTACCGATTGTCCAATCGGTAGTTTCCTTATGTTCATTATCTACCGATTGTGGTAGTAGCCCTAAATTCGAAATTTTCAAAAACCAATGGAATTTTGAATTTCTCTATTTGCACAATCGGTAGTTTCGTGATGTTTTTTATCTACCGATTGTCCAATCAGTAGTTTTTTGATTTTCATTATCTACCGATTTTGGTAGTAGCCCTAAATTCGAAATTTTCAAAAATTAATGGAATTTTGAATTTCTCTACTTTGACAATCGGTAGTTTGGTGATGTTTATTATCTACCGATTGTACAATCGGTAGTCTGGTGATGTTCATTTATCTACCGATTGTGGTAGTTGTCCCAAATTCGAGATTTTCAAAAACCAATGGAATTATGAATTTCTCTTTTTGCACAATCGGTAGTTTCGTGATGTTTATTATATCTATCGTGATATTATTTATCTACCGATTGTGGTAGTAGTCACAATCGGTAGATAAAAAAAAATACCAAACTACCGATTATAAAGGGACATATAAGTATTTTCAACCTATTTTGTCTTATTCAGTCGCCCCTAATTCTTTCAGGGTCGCCCCTAATGACGCCAGGTTTTAAAAAGAATCATGTGCATCATAAAGCATTTTATATGGTAATCATAACCGACAAACACAAGCATGGAAGTCAGAGAAAAAAAAATATATAGATTAGGCGTTTAGGTATACCTGTTTCCACGACGTATTTGGTTAAAATTGAAGTCCCAAATTAGGATGAAGATTCCTCGAGACGGTACTCGATGAAGGAGGCGATCTTGTGTTTATGGCAGAAAGGAAAAAAAAAAATCAGATTCTCTAGTGCCATGCTTTTGATCGATATAGAGAAGAAAAAATCAACAAATATAACTTAGCTATGTGGTTAAGCTTCGTGCATGATAACGTTTTGCAGAAGAATAATAGGGGAGAAAGGAAGAGGCGGAGAAAAAGAAGGATTTCATTGATAAGGGTTCATATGGTTACATGATAGATTATCCTTTATATACATGGAGAGGGTAAACCAAAACACCAAAGGGGATACCAAAAGCCATCCGTTTTGGACCGCACATCCATGGGGATGGGCCCTTTAACACTAGCCTAATTTTTTTGACTGGAAGAATATTAATTATTTCTCTTCCAAGGTTGTTAGGTATGTGAGGGGTGAAGAAAATACCAGACTTGAAAAAATTTATCATTTGGCCATAGGAACTGCCATATTCATCTAAAATAGTCAACAAATTTCTACTTTGGGTAATATTGGCTTTAGTGAAAATCAAATAGTCATCGGGAAACAACAGATGACTGATTGAGGGACAGTTCTTGTTTATCTTAAAACCAGAGATGAGCCCATTCTTTCCGCATTGGATAGAGCCCTCGAAAAGGATTCCATGCAAAGAATGAAGAGATAAGGGGACAGTGGGTCCCCTTGATGTAACCCTCTAGAAGGTTTAAAAGGTTTGCATGGAACACCATTAAAAAGGATAACAGATTGACTGGTGCTTATAAATTGAAGTCTAAGATTACACCCACTACACCAAATTCCCGGATTCGTAACAGGAATTCGTAACGTCTTTGTGGCCGTTACAAAATTCCCGTTACAAATAGCCGTTACAAAATATTCGTAACAGGCTGAAGCCGTTATTAAATTTTCAATAATTTGTAACATACGACAGCCGTTACGAATTTTGTCTTAGGCGTGCGAGTCACACGCTTGGTCACAGTTGGGTCGTAACACTTAGAGTTTTTAGGTGTGCGAGTCACATGCGCGATAGTTTTTTTTCACCCCACACCAAATCACATGGAGGATGTTTATCCCCTTATCTAAACTAATATCTCTACCATTCATCTCGAGATGCATCTCAAAGACTCGGACATAATACATAATACCCTAGCTTTTATTCCATTTACATCTTTCATCTCTATCTCTTTTCTCCGCCTCATCGTCCTAACCCTATTCCTCTCTGTTGCTCTCTCACAATCTCTCTACCCAATCACAAATTAACAGAAATGACCATTATTCGATTCACTTTCCTCTTCTTTTCTTGATTTCTCCTTGTAGATCTTTGTGTTCTTCAAACCCAGAAGAGATCGATTTTCATTCTCAACTCGCTTTCTGTTTTCTCTTCTTTTTTTCCTATGTGATTTTAGAGGCAAGATGAAGGTTTTGTGAATGAGAGCAAAAGGGATTGATCAAAGAATATTTGTTGGTAACGATACTGATTCGAGTGGTGGATTCAAAATCAGCAGAAAAGGTAACCTGAAGTTTTAATTAGGGTTTCTTTAATTTGATAATTGATTCGTAAATGCCTGTAAGTGTATGCTTAAGAGATGATTATCTGTAGATCTAGTAGTGATTTTATATTCCTGAAGTTGGGGTTTGTTTGGTGGAGCAGATGGGTTGGATGTAAGAGAGAGATGGACAGAATTGCACTGAGAAGAACACAGAGGAGATGGTTCTGGCTTGAATAGTTGTGCAGGAGTAGAAGAATTAGGGCAAAATATGAAATGGGTTCTCTTTGAATTCGACCGTGAGGAGATTCTGTGACCATCGATTTGATGTTGTGAGCTGTAAGCTGAAGGAATAGTGTTGAGATGTTGGTTCTGGTTCTGGTTTTTTTACTGTGATATAATGGGTTGCTTGCTGGTGATGCTAGAACTGGCAGGGTGCAAAGATGGGTTTTGGTGGATGAATTAGGTGGAAATGGTTCGTGTAACTGAATCGGTGTTGGTGGCTGAAGCAAGTGAATTAAACGGATGGATTTGAGATGGAGTTTGTGCTAATATGAATGGATTTGAAGCTACATATGACAAGAGTCGGAGTTGAGGCTGTAAAATGGTGAAGATGCAGGTGCAATGATTATGTGTTGTTGTCCATGGATTCTGGTGAAATGGAGTTGGAGAATGCCAGTTGCATTTACAAGATGGTGGTGAATTAAAAGGGTACTGATGCTGATGGTCAGTGAAGAGATTTTATGAGATGTGTTTGATGTGGAATGTGTCTTTTCAGTATTGAAGTTGAAGTGCGGGGCAGTGGTTCGATTTGATTTGGTGGTGTCGTGAATGAAGCTACAGGTGATGGTGTTGTTGGTTTGGATTGAAGCTTTGGCAGTGAGATGGATGCTGGTCTAAAATGGGTTTGTTGGTGCAGTGAGACTCAGGGAAAGATGAATTTTACGCTCAGCTCTGAAGCAGGATTTTAGATGAATGCTAGGTTGCAATTGCAGGATGAGTCAGTATTGGTGGTGTTGCTGCTAGAGATAGTCTGAGTTTGAATGGGTTTTGGTTTGAAACTGTGCGATATGGATTCCGTGGTGTGTGCAGCCAAGGAAGTGCCAGGGAATGTGTAGATGGGTTATGACTGAATGAATGTGAGCATTGAGCAGGGAAATATAATGGGAAGAATGAGTGAAGCTCAAGGAGATTGCAGGTGCAGTTCAAGGGTTCTGTCGAGGTAGTGGAGCAGGTGCTGGTAACTTAAGAAGATGAAAGGAAACAGGGAATGGGAATGGTATTGCAGCAGTGATGAATGAAAGGAGATAGTGGACTTTCGAGTCTGGTGATGCAATGTTGGCTACTGTTGTTATGAGATGGAGGAATTGGTGCAGTGATTCAAGCTTGTTTACTGAGTATGGAGCTGAGCTACAGTGAGAGTTGTTGCCGCTTATAATGGGTTATTGAAATGTGATGTTGGTGGCAATGCAGTGGTGGAATGGCTTACAGAGCAACATGGAAGAGATGAGATGACACAAGTGTGAGTTCTTGTGTGGAATCACAAGATGAGTGTGTAAATGAAGATCAGTGCTTGGTTGTGAGAAAGCTTCGAGGTAACTATGCATATAAAGCTTTGAGGTAACTATTACTTATGCTGCCTTAATCTTTATGATTGATTGTTGAGTATCTGCTGCTTATGATTAATGACTTGGTATCTTAATGGGATACAATACGAAGCTGCTGATTTCATGTACTAGAGAATTCATGTTACGTCTAGGGCAGCTTAGGTGAATTTCTGAGTTTGCTCCATTATGTCATCCACATGTGTAGTTATCTGTTATTTACGGAAAAAAAATCAGGAGTAATAAATATGAAGTTCAATGATGCGAACATGATTATCCCATTATGCTAGCAAATAACATGATAAGCACATGAATTTTTTTGTAGGGAACTTTGTCTGCATTATCCAATTGTGGTTTTAACACTTTCAATTTTCTTTAACCTCTACAGGAAAGAGAAAGGGATCAATTTTCGCAGTATATAACTGAAGGTTTTACATCTTATTGCAAAAGAAAGAGGCGAGACAAGGTATGTGTCACACTATCTTCTTTAGTCTGTGGAAATGCTAAAACTGCCAAATGTCCTGCTTTTGATATTGTTTGTAATCCTGAGTCTGTGTCGGTGACTACTTTTCCTACTTTTCTCCATCTATGGAAGCTTCTTTGCGTTTCATTAATGGATTTCTTAATTCCGTTCTTTGTTTTGTGTCTACTGGCAGGCCTATGGAAACAATGTTGAGATCCAGGCTTTATGTGAAATGTACAACCGCCCTATCCATATTTATTCTTACAGCACGGGTACCGATTTATCTAATGTTAATGATGTATGGTCATACATATAACATAATATATATTCTCTAATTGTTTCTTACCTATAAATTGTTAATACAGAACCTATCAACACTTTCCACGGAAGTTATAATACAGACACATCACCTATTTGGCTAAGTTATCACCATGGGAACCACTACAATTCACTTGTTGATCCTCGCAGACTGGCCATTGGTGCTAGCCTTGGGCTCAGCAGTCTTCAGGGGGTTAGTAGGAATTTTTTTCGCTGTTTCTTATTTTGTGTGTTTGAATTCTCACTCGGGTCTGTATTGGTGTGAGCTGACTCATTTCTTATTTACTTATTTTTAATATCAAACAGGCAAACGTTGATAGGGGCCAAATAAAGGCTGCTATTAAAGCTCAACATGACCAACAGATAGATAATGTAACATACTGATTTCTCATTTTGCTCTTAATTAGATTATTAGATGATCTTCTTGAGTAGTATTCATCGTTTTTTATTACTTTTTTTTCTCCTAACTATATCGATTAGATGATCAAGTTGTTTCTAAGTTGTATTCTGTCTGAAAACAGGCTCTTCTTGCCGAGGGTCGATTTTATTCAGATCTCGAGCTGACTGAGAAGGAAATGGAGCGCATGGTAATAGAAGATTCACGAGCTGAGAACGATGATAGATTCAAACATAAGCTTAGCTTTCGAGAGTCTTCTACCTCTAGTGCAGAGCCTTCATCTTCTGGTCCGAGTAAGTTTTTGACTTTCGATATCTCTAACCTCCGAGAAAATATCCTCTCAAGTGGAGCTTAAGTGAAATAGCTTCCTTAGAGATTCTGAAAACAGACACTTAGGAGTTGAAGTGCCATCCGAGCCTTGTGTTGTTATCATGTCTTCAATTACCATCAGTACCTTGTATTCCATGGTTTGTTTTCTTGTATCATGCACATTTCCACTTCCTTTGAAGACTTCATAATGTAAGTTATCGTTCTTTGCAGGAAGTAATTTTGTGTTGAAGTGTTTTCACGGATCAGAGTCTGGTGCAGTTGTTTAATAGTGCAACAAGTATGAATGGTGGGAGCCTGAGAGGACTGGTATCACCGCAAACGAATTATTGTCATTCAATCAAGGTGAAGACCCTGTTGTTGTTGCAAGCCATGGAAAGGTGACAACTTACCCTATTATCCCTCTACCAATGGGAATATTATGTTTATAATCTTTGTTACAGAGAACTTGTATTATTCCCTTAGAATAAAAGAACTCATTTAGTCTTTCAAATAAATTCACTTAACAAGATTTGTATTCCCTTAGAACTTGGGAATTCTCCTGGATATGAATTGATTGAATATACTTAGAAAGAATAGAGAAAGTTATTGTTGAATGTGGCTAGATGGATTGGATGATAGTTTTATGCATGTTACTTTGAATTCCGGCTTATTTCCGGTAGTAAATGAACTGCCGGTCAGCCTTGACCTGGTTGACCAATTTTGACCAGGTCAAGGTTGATTGGCAGTAATTTTTTGGCTGTTACAAAAAAGTTCGTAACGGCTCTAAGCTGTTACAATCTGCCATGTAGTAACGGCTCATCAACGTTACGACAACGTTGTTACAAAAAAATTCGTAACGGCCCGGAGCTGTTACCACGTGGCAAATTCGTAATGGCTCACGAAATGTTACATGAGAGCCGTTATGAAAAAGAATTAACGCCACAAAGCCGTTACAAAAAAAACGTAACACCCAACTTTGCAACAGGCAAGAGCCGTTACAACCCGTTTTAGTAACGGCTTGATTCTGTTACTAATCCCAGAATTTTGTGTAGTGACCAAGCATCACAGAATCCCATTCTGTGAAGAATATCAATTAAGAAGTTTCATTCGACATGATTGAAGGCCTTTGACATGTCAATTTTAAGGCCCATAAAATCAATTTTAATTTTCTTATTTTTCTTACTAATAGCGTGAATTATCTCATGAGCAACAAGGATGTTGTCTGAAATAAGACGTTGTTTAACAAAGGCAGATTGATAAGGCGATATCAATCTGCCTAGGAAAGGTTTCTATTGGCAATCACCTAAGAAATAATTTTATAGACAATGTTACACATACTAATAGGTCATAATCTCCCGGACCTGATGGGTGTTGTACTTTGGGGATTAGAGAGATATGAGTCTGGTTAAGCTTGGTTATCATATGACCACTATTAAAAAAAGCTTGAACAATTTATATAACATCAGTTTTGACAACGAGCCAATTTTTTTGAAAAAAACAGGCAGGAAAGCCATCTGGTCCAAGGCTAGAGTTAGGTAGCATACCAAACAAAGCCAAGTGGATTTCCCCCCTCAGAAGGAGACCTCATAAGTTTCTCATTGTCCAAGAGGGAAATCGAAGTAGGAATTAGATTGACTATGTCATACTTTATGATAGGACTAGACGTAGTGAGGAGAGTTTCAAAGTAATTATTAATATAGTTAGCAATCTTATCCCTACCTTCAACCCAAGTATTATTTCTATCATATAAACCTACAATGTTGTTTCTCCTTTGTCTTATGATGGCATTTTGATGGAAGTAGTGAGTATTTCTATCACCTAAGAGAGTAGTATTTTCTCTACCTTTTATTTTCCATAGCTCTTCTTCGTAATCATGAAGTTTCTGGATTTCAGCCTTGGAATCTAAGAGAAGTTGGTCATTTAATCTCACATTAGGATTAGCCATAATATGATCAAATTGTTTGTTCATCTTATTTAGATTGTTTTTTATTTTACCAAAGTCATTCATGTTCCACCTACTAACTTCTTTTTTTACTACCTCTAATCTATTAACCAGGACAAAGGCCTTAGAACCCTGAAAGTTAGTTTCCCATGAGGACTTAATAATGTCTCTACATTTCTGTTCCTCCTAGAAGAGGCCAAAAAATTTAAAAGGTTTAAAACCATCCTGGCTAAGAATGTTGGTGTTTAGAAGAATGGAGGAGTGATCAGAGCCTAGATGATTTAGGTGTCTAAGACTAGCATTAGGGAATTGAGCAATCGAAAGACAATTGGCCATTCCCTTATCTAATCACTCCTCAATATCTGTCCAGGGAATTGATAAGGCGATATCAATCTGTCCAGGAAAGGTTTAATTCTATTGGCAATCACCTTAGAAATAATTTTATAGACAATGTTACACATACTAATAGGTTTATAATCTCCCGGACCACCTAGGGGTTCAAAGGCTTGTTGCACGCGTTAAGTGCCATCGCGATGCCTGCGACACTGAGTTAGGATTTTATTTTTTAGATTAGATTTGCTCGAGGACTAGCAAATAATAAGTTTGGGGTATTTGATAGACACATTTTTGTGTCTAAGTTGTCCTCAATTTTCTGTATTGTTGGTACTCGATTTTGTACTTATTATGGTGTTTTATGTGTTTGTTGGTATTTTTGGGAAATAAACATTTTTGAAAAATTCTGCTCGAAAAATTACTCGGGGCGCCCTCGGAGGACATTTGCTAAACGGACTCCCTTTTCGGATAAGGAGCACTTCAGTTGATAAGGGACAATTGCTGCTATTTACACCCGCTGCTATGGGCAGTCTACAGTTGGATAAGGGGCTACCATTCTTCATCGTTTAAAATTGAGTTTTGGCGGGAAAAGAAACCATCCACCTGTGTATATCCTGGTCATGAATTTGGCGAGATTTTTGGATATATTTGTGACGAGAATTGATTGGTATTGAGCTGTAACGATGTAACAGGGCCGGTAATGTTGTTAGTTTCGATAAAAATGGAATGGAACATGCAAATACACGGAAACAGGGTTTGGAAGATACACGGGATTGTGTCGATGCTGTTATGGAAAGATTGCATGTTTTTTCAACGTCTTGACCCACTCCTTGATGATCTGGGAGCATGTTTGGAGCGTGTACACACTGGTTGACAGTGTGAGAAGGCAAGAAAGGAAAGAAAACAAGCCGAGAATATTTTTTCTTAACTATGAGTTATGGTGAAGATTCGTGGAGTTAAGGTGGTCCTGTCGAGTGCTGTCGAGTATATATAGAGTGCTGAGGAGAGGCAGAAGGTGATACGGAGAGTTTGGGGGAGTTCAGAGAAATCACAGAACCGGAAAAAGCAAGTTACAGAAAACTGCCATAACTGTTGTTGAAGAAGAACACGAAGAACATAAGACGCAATACAACTGTCGTTCATCAACAGTGACAACGACACAGCACAGGAGGGTCGTAGTGCTACAGTGACAGTGACACTTTTCTTTTATCGTTCTTTGTAACAGTTGCTTTTGTAGCTAATATAAGTGTTACAAACCCGATTTTTATTATTTTTCTCCCATTTCATTATTGAGAACACCCTTTGAGCAATAAAAATGAATTTTGAGCGTGTTTCCAACATGATGATGAGATAATTCTCCCACAACCAAGGCAATGAGGAAGCTATTTACGCATGAATAATTGGTAATTATTTTATTTTCTCTAATTTATAATTCACTCAATCACTGCTTTTGCAGAGTTCTAAATTGTTTGCATAATTTTCTTAATTAGTTCTAATTCAAGTTGATAGGTTATACATTGTTTAATCAATTGATAATCTATGCTTAGAGAATACAATTAATATTTGAGAATATGCCCGGTTATTTGTGAATTAAGAAATAAGGGACTTAAAAAATAATTAGAGTTTTGGATTATTTACCATCATTCATTCATTCATGTGTAATAGTGGAATCGGTGTCTTGGTTATTTTTAATATCTTGAAATCAAATTTTGAATTAAGTTTTCTTTATTTTTAGTATTATTAAGTTTGAAAATCGAACCTTCACAAGTCTCAACGAACCTTTTATTACCACATTATTGAAAATACCATCATTGTACTTTGGGGATTAGAAAGATATGAGTCTGGTTCAGCTTGGTTAGCATATGACCACTATTAAAAAAAGCTTGAATAGTTTCTATACCATTAGTTTTGACAACATGCCAATTTCTTTTGAAAAAAACAGGCAGGAAAGCCATCTGGTCCAGAGATAGAGTTAGGTAGCATACCAAACAGAGCCGAGTGGATTTCCCCCTCAGAGGGAGACCTCATAAGTTTCTCATTGTCCAAGGGGGAAATCGAAGTAGGAATTAGTTGACTACGCCATAATTTATGATAGGACTAGACGTAGTGAGGAGAGTTTCAAAGTAATTATTAAGACAATTAGAAATCTTATCCTTACCTTCAACCCAAGTATTATTTATATCATATAAACCTATAATGTTGTTTCTCCTTTGTCTTATGATGGCATTTTGATGGAAGTAGTGAGTATTTATATCACCTAAGAGAGTAGTATTTTCTCCACTTCTTCGTAATCGTGGATTTCAGCCTTGGAATCTAAGAGAAGTTGGTCATTTAATCTCACATTAGGATTAGCCATAATTTGATCTAATTGTTTGTTCATCTTATTTAGATTGTTTTTTATTTTACCAAAGTCATTCCTGTTCCACCTACTAACTTATTTTATTACTACATCTAATCTATTAACCAGGACAAAGGCCTTAGAACCCTGAAAGTTAGTTTCCCAGGAGGACTTAATAATGTCTCTACATTTATGTTCCTCCTAGAAGAGGCCAAATTTTTTAAAAGGTTTAAAACCAACCTTGCTAGGAATGTTGGTGTTTAGAAGAATGGAGGAGTGATCGGAGCCTAGATGATTTAGGTGTCTAAGACTAGCATTAGGGAATTGAGTAATCCAAAGACAATTGGCCATTCCCTTATCCAATCTCTCCTCAATATCTGTCCAAGGAATTGATAAGGCGATATCAATATGTCCAGGAAAGGTTTAATTTTATTGGCAATCACCTTAGAAATAATTTTATAGACAATGCTACACATACTAATAGGTCTATAATCTCCCGGACCTGCTGGGTGTTGTACTTTGGGGATTAGAGATATATGAGTCTGGTTCTGCTTGGTTAGCATATGACCACTATTAAAAAAAAGCTTGAACAGTTTCTATAACATCAGTTTTGACAACAGGACAATTTTTTTGAAACAAATAGGCAGGAAAGCCATATGGTAGCATACCAAACAGAGCCGAGTGGATTTCCCCCTCAAAGGGAGACCTCATAAGTTTCTCATTGTTCAAGGGGGAAATCGAAGTAGGAATTAGATTGACTACGTCATAATTTATGATAGGTCTAGACGTAGTGAGGAGAGTTTCAAAGTAATTATTAAGACAGTTAGCAATGTTATACCTACCTTCAACCCAAGTATCATTTCTATCATATAAACCTACAATGTTGTTTCTGCTTTGTGTTATGATGGCATTTGGATGGAAGTAGTGAGTATTTCTATCACCTAAGAGAGTAGTATTTTCTTTACCTTTTATTTTCCATAGCTCTTCTTCGTAATCATGAAGTTTTTGGATTTCAGCCTTGGAATCTATGAAAAGTTGGTCATTTAATCTCACATTAGGATTAGCCATAATTTGATGTAATTGTTTTTTCATCTTATTTAGAGTGTTTTCTAGTTTACCAAAGTCATTCCTATTCCACCTATTAACTTCTTTTTTTACTACATCTAATCTATTAACCATGACAAAGGTCTTAGAACCCTGAAAGTTAGTTTCCCTGGTGGACTTAATAATGTCTCTACATTTTTGTTCCTCCTAGAAGAGGCCAAAAAATTTAAAAGGTTTAAAACCATCCTGGCTAGGAATGTTGGTGTTTAGAAGAATGGAGGAGTGATCGGACTCTAGATGATTAGGTGTCTAAGAATAGCATTAGGGAATTGAGCAATCCAAAGACAATTGGCCATTCCCCTATCCAATCTCTCCTAAATATCTGTCCAGGGAATTGATAAGGCGATATCAATCTGTCCAGGAAAGGTTTAAGTCTATTGGCAATCACCTTAGAAATAATTTTATAGACAATGTTACACATACTATATGTTTATAATCTCCCGGACCTTCTGGGTGTTTTACTTTGGGGATTAGAGAGATATGAGTCTGGTTCAGCTTCGTTAGAATATGACCACTATTAAAAAAAGCATGAACAGTTTGTATAACATCATTTTTAACAACAGACCAAACGTTTTTTTTTTAAAAAAAAAAACAGGCAGGAAAGCCATCTGGTCCAGGGCTAGAGTTAGGTAGCATACCAAACAGAGCCGAGTGGATTTCCCCCTCAGAAGGAGACCTCATAAGTTTCTCATTTTCTAAGGGGGAAATTGAAGTAGGAATTAGATTGACTATGTTATAATTTATGATAGGACTAGACGTAGTGATGAGAGTTTCAAAGTAATTATTAAGACAGTTATCAATTTTATCCCTACCTTCAACCCAAGTATTATTTCTATCATATAAATCTACAATGTTGTTTCTCCTTTGTCTTATGATGGCATTTTGATGGAAGTAGTGTGTATTTCTATCACCTAAGAGGGTAGTATTTTATCTACCTTTTATTTTCCATATCTCTTGTTCGTAATCATGAAGTTTTTTGATTTGAGCCTTGGAATCTAAGAGAAGTTGGTCATTTAATATCACATTAGGATTAGCCATAACTTGATATAATTGTTTGTTCATCTTATTTAGATTGTTTTTTATTTTACCAAAGTCATTCATGTTCCACCTACTAACTTCTTTTTTTACTGCATCTAATCTATTAACCAGGACAAAGGCCTTAGAACCCTGAAAGTTAGTTTCCCATGAGGACTTAATAATGTCTTTACATTTATGTTCCTCCTAGAAGAGGCCAAAAAATTAAAAGGTTTAAAACCATCCTGGATAGGAATGTTAGTGTTTAGAAGAATGAAGGAGTGATCGGAGCCTAGATGATTTAGGTGTCTAAGACTAGCATTAGGGAATTGAGAAATCCAAAGACAATTGTCCATTCCCCTATCCAATCTCTCCTCAATATCTGTCCAGGGAATTGTAAGGCGATATCAATATGTCCCGGAAAGGTTTAATTCTATTGGCAATCACCTTATAAATAGTTTTATAGATAATGTTACACATACTAATAGGTCTATAATCTCCCGGACGTGCTGGGTGTTGTACTTTGGGGATTAGAGAGATATGAGTTTGGTTCAGCTTGGTTAGCATATGACCACTATTAAAAAAAAAACTTGAACAGTTTCTATAACATCAGTTTTGACAACAGGCCAATTTTTTTGAACAAAACAGGCAGGAAAGCCATCTTGTCCAGGGCTAGAGTTAGGCCACATACCAAAAAGAGTCGAGTGGATTTCACCCTCAGAATGAGACCTCATAAGTTTATCATTGTCCAAGGGGGAAATCGAAGTAGGAATCAGATTGACTGTGTCATAATTTATGATAGGACTAGACATAGTGAGGAGAGTTTCAAAGTAATTATTTAGACAATTAGCAATCTTATCCCTACCTTCAACCCAAGTATTATTTCTATCATATAAACCTACAATGTTGTTTCTCCTTTGTCTTATGATGGAATTTTGATTGAAGTAGTTAGTATTTCTATCACCTAAGAGAGTAGTATTTTCTCTACCTTTTATTTTCCATAGCTCTTCTTCGTAATCATGAAGTTTTTGGATTTCAGCCTTGGAATCTAAGAGAAGTTGGTCATTTAATCTTGTAGGGGCAGAATATCGCAGGAGAAAGGCAGGAGAGAGAAAAGGGGGATATACGCATTTTTGAGAAGAGACACATTTTTGGAGAGGGCACATTTTGTAGAGAGAGAGATTTTATTTTCTTTATCATCTTCTTCCTCAAAACTAGATCTAGAAAGCTCCAAATACTCATTAATGGAGATTCTAAATGTAAACTCATGTAATTACAAAAATCACTAGTAAAGAACCATGGATGTAGATCACATTGATCGAACCATGTAAAAAATCTTGTGTCACCATTTATAATTTTAGCACTTTTATCTTTATTTTGATAATCAAATAAGTTTAGATCTAGAAATTATTATCAAGATATGATGAGGGGTGTGTTGTGGGATTTCCTGCAACTACAAATCTCACATTAGGATTAGCCATAATTTGATCTAATTGTTTGTTCATCTTATTTAGATTGTTTTTTATTTTACCAAAGTCATTTATGTTCCACCTACTAACTTCTTTTTTTACTACATCTAATCTATTAACCAGGACAAAGGCCTTAGAATTAGTTCCTAGGAGGACTTAATAATGTCTCTACATTTATGTTCCTCCTAGAAGAGGCCAAAAAATTTAAAAGGTTTAAAACCATCCTGGCTGGGAATCTTGGTGTTTAGAAGAATGGAGGAGTGATCGGAGCCTAGATGATTTAGATGTCTAAGACTAGCATTAGGGAATTGAGCAATCCAAAGACAATTGGCCATTCCCTAATCCAATCTCTCATCAATATGGTTGTTACCATCCTGGTGGTTAGACTAGGTAAAAGGGAAACCAGGAAAACCTATATCTATAAGGCCAGCATTATTAAACAAAGAGGAGTATTTTCTGATATCAGAACTAGTAGGAGGGTTACCTCCTCTTTTTTCATTTTCATTAAGAATAACATTCAAATCCCCTAAGACAAGCCAAGGTTTGGTCATAGTGAAACCCATTTGGTGAACCATCTTCCAAGATTCATCCTTTATACTATCTTTATATGGGCTACCATACATACAAGTTAATATCCACTCTGACTTAGATTTTTCATCCCAAACTCTACAGTTAATCTGATTATCATCCTTATAAAGCACTGTAAACTTAACTGTTTTATCCCAAGCAACAACTAAACCTCATTTTCTACCAATAGTATCCTAGCAAACATGATTACAATACATGGAGGAGTGCAAAGTGTTTTCAACAAAATCATGCATTTGTTTAGTTTCAGATAAAAATAAAATGTTGGGCTCATGAGAGAAGATAAGTTTTCTCAATTGTTCCATGACATTATCTTAACAAATTGCCAAAAATATGAAACATTAGGATAAACCAGATTCAGGAAATTGTTAGGTCTGACAGTGAAATTCACAGGTTTCTCATGGAATATTTTCATGGCTGAGGAAATCAAAATTCTTTTTATAAAAGTAAGGATTGTAAAACGATACACCTGACTAGTTAAGATTCCCAGCTGTTTATCAAACGATGAGCCACCTCTTTCAGCCACTTTGAGATCGGCCTCCTTTGAAGTTCTCCTTCCTACAACATCCTTGGCCGCCTTACGAAACTTAATGGATTTTTTGTTATTACCAATCAAAGAGGGTTTTCCAGCAGAGCCAGATTTGAAGGTTAAAGGGTTAGAATCAAATAGATTGAGATTGGAGGGGATCAAGGAATTAGGGTTTTGAATTTGATTCAAGATATGTTTGTCCTTGCGTTTTTGGCTATTTGAAGCGAGATTAACAAGGCCATCAGAGGTTGAAGAAGTTGGGGACTGTTTCTGTTTTTTTCCCTCTGGTCCATTTTCTAGATAAGGAAGAAGAAACAAGGTTTTGAGTCGACATGGATTTGGAGTAATTTGGGTAAGGACCAAAACCAGGCGGGTATGACGGGTCCGGTTTAACAATTTTTTTAACAGCAATTGGACCAGCTTCCCGGGCTTGAAAAGGGTTGTAGGAGAAGTTATCTATGTTATGAGCTTGTAACATAATGGATTTATTATTTGCAGAGACCAAGTGATTTCCAGTTGTAGGAACAGGAGAGACTGGTTGGGCGCAAGTTTTGGATGGTATTTCTTCAGGGACGAAATTTTAAGTCTTGGATTCCGTCTTTTCATCATTTCTCACTTGATTTCCTGATAGCAGATTACCTCCTTCATGCACAAAATCCAAGATAGCAAAAGGGTTATGATTAGTGATTAAAATGTTTGGTGGAGGGATAGTTATAGTGTTGGCTACTGAAGTACTTCCATGTAAGTTGAGGCTTTGAAAGTTGAAATTAGGGTTGACAAGGTGGGGAGAGATGAGAGCCCTTTTAGATGCTAGAATTTCTCTTCTTTTGGGAGTACAACTACTCTTAGAATGATCAAGAGATCTACAGAACTGACAAAGCTTGAATGGTTTGAAAGAATAAGATAATTCAATCCATGTCTTTACCCCCTTCTACCATACAATCATTACCAAAGTCAGACTGTGAGATACCTCTATATCCACCATGACCTCCACATTTTTCTCATAGAAATCTCTACCATACAGATCCTTGAAGAGAAGCATTTTTCTAGCAAGCATAGCAATTTTTTCTAGAGCACTGTAAGTGATGTAATCATTTGGAACCCTTTTCATTGTAATGCTAACAAGATCTCTATCAAATTCTTCGTCTTTAATCTTTTGTACTCCTTCAAAAGGTATTTGAATAATGGATAAAATTGAGTCATGGATCAACCAAGGTTTTGGATAATTCACAGATAAGATATCAGCAGCATGATGGAAACGTAAGCGAAAGAAATTTTTTTTTTTTTGAAATGGTGAGATGATCACTTATTTCTTCAGATTCTAGTAATTTCTGGCATAGTTTTGAGCTTCTTGATGATTGACATAAGAGTTATTGTGAAGCTTCCCGGCAGCACACCATTTCTCATCCTGGATAGGCTTTGGTTTTAATGATTCAAAACTTAGATATACGACTAGCCTTAGAGGATCTATAATTATTTGGTTTGCTTTCATCGCCTCTGTGAGTTCATCAATAGAGGAATCATCTGAAATTATAGACATAGTATGTCTTCGAAAACACTTGATATTTAAATTGAGAGAAATCCAGCAGCTAATAGTAGAGTAATGTTGAGGTTTACTAGATTCTTTGAATAAGATGAAGCTGAGTCTCCAGTAGAAACTTATTTGTATGTGTGAGTGTTTGTTGTTAAGGGTATTGTGGGGGGAAAGCATAAAAGACCAGCTCGTAACTTCTGAAGATTATCATACTTAGATGCTCCAAGTACACCTTGCATGTAATGTAATTTCTGTGGAGCTTTTGTCTTCGGCAATGGATAGGCACATGCACAAAGTGAGATGTGACAAGAGACTAGTCAATTCGGATGGTTTTATAATGAATGATTTTTGTTTGATGGGTATTGTACATAACGGGTCTGAGAGGATAGGGTTTATTTGTTTGAACATAGGAGGATAAGACAAAGTACGGTACATTAAGCCTTTTGAATAGGAAAAAGAAATTTGATTGGTTCATAAAAGGCTGAGCTAGTTTGATAGAAGACATCAAAGTGGTATTAACTTTATTGGTCAAACTAATATGTTGTGCTTCAGAGCGAGGGTTGGGAGGGCACATGATGAGTGAAGTCAGCATGATGACATGTTGAGAATGACAATAGCTAATCCATATCTCAAGGTCAAACTCCAAGGTGATTCGGTGAGACTGAGTGTACGGAGTCCGGACCAAAGTAACCTTCGATAAGAACCCATCGCCTGAAAACCGAAGAAAACCAATAGTCAGAATACTATACTTTCCTTTAAGAACCAATGGAAGATCAATCGATTGAGTGGAAATCATGAGCAGAGTAAAAGTCAAATGAAAATCATTAATATGAGCAGAGTAAAAGTCAAAGAAATTAAGGGGAAGATTAAAAGCGTTTTGTTGTAAAACTCTATAAAACAGGAGCATCATGCAGAGAAACCATGAGAAAGAGAAATCTAAAACATAGAAAAATGCATAAATACGAATTTGTGCATAAGTATTGATATTCAGTTCCAATCATCAAAACATGGGTGCCTTCGGAGGAGATAGATATGATAGAACACTCTGATGGATTGATCATACTCATTCCATGACCAACTTTTATAACCTCAGAGGTAGGGAGGAAGGAGGTGATAGATATAGAGACAGAGATGATAGAAAGGTGCGGCTCTTCGAAGCAGGAGGGAAAGGCTAGTGGAGAAGATAGTCGGAGATTGAAGAGGCCATCAAAACAACAAGGAGGACTGAAAGGGAAAGAAAAGATGCAAATGATAAAATATTTAGAATTTAGATTCTCTTTGTGTTTTACTTTTATTTTCTTGATTGGGATGAAATTTGAAATAGAGGGATTCAGATTTGGGAGAGTAGATAGGTTAAGGGTTGAGAGGAGAATTTTAGGTTCTTAGGGAGTTTTTTTGCAGGTTTTTCTCTGTTTGCAAACAATTTCAGCAAGGATTATGCATCTGTTTCTATGATCAAGCTTGTATTTGGTAGATCTTGTTGTTTTGTTATGGTAGTAATTGGTGTTATTTGAGTGTTCTAGGATTTTGGTTACAGTTGTTGTGTTTTCATGGCCATGTTTGTACGACTGCTTCTCTCTCATGTTTCAAAATTACTACTGCTAGTTCCAAACATAGTAAGTGTGAAGGTTGTTACACCTTTTTCAATGACTTTCCTCACTAGAATTTTTTTTTTTGTTACACCTTCTTCAATGACTTTCCACACTACAAACTTATACTACCTCTATTTCTATAAAAGAGATATTACCATTTTCGGGGTAGAATACAAACTCTCTAATTACTTCATTAATTAATGCATTATTTTCTCCATTAATTTAATTAATCAAGCCATATGGTACACCACCAGAATGTTTTATTTGGTTAACTCGTTTATGCATCATCATACCCCAATAATAGAGTTGATAAGAACAAGCATTTTCTAACACATACGATAAACAATTAACCAAAATATTACTACTAAGTAATTAAAATGTGACCAAATAATTTACAAACTCATTAAAGAATTGGAAAAAACTGTATACTGTATTACATGACAATAAAAAGACGTGGATATCACCTCCATCCAGAATCCCTTTTCCACCTCCTATTCACATTATTATTCAAATTTTAGATTTCATTTTGATTGAACTTCGATAAATAAAGAGGTTCCCGTTCCAGTTTGAAATCCTCCTTTGCTGCAAATTTCATTACTACTCTAAAATTTCATTTAATCTTGTTAGAGGTCTTCAATACTCCTTCCTTCCAACCTTCCTTCCAAAGGTTGCTGGTGCATTAGTTAGACCAAAAGGCATTACCTTGAATTCAAAATGGCCGTGATGAATCCTGAAAGCAGTTTTGTGTGTGTCAGAAGGATAAACCCTGATGATATCCAGACTTCAAATCAATCTTTGTAAAAAACTTGGAGCCATGTAACTCATCCAACAACTCATCAATGTCTGGGATTGGGAATTATCCTTGATTGTAATGCTGTTGAGCTTTCTATAATCTACACAAAACCTCCAGGAATTGTCCTTCTTTTTAACAAGTAAAATTGGAGAAGCAAATGGATTGTTGCTTGGTTGGATAATACCTGAAAGTAACATTTCTTGGACCAAGCGTTCAACAACTGACTTCTGAATGTATGGGCATTTATAAGGTCTCGAGTTAACAACCTCTGAATTAGGTTGGATGGGTATTTTGTGATCCAACTTTCTTTGAGGAGGTAGAGTTTTAGGCTCAGAAAACACATCATCAAACATATTGAGTAGGCTTGTTATCTATGGTGGAGGCTGAGTTGGACCAATAGAGGTGGAAATAGAGAATAGTTGGCCTACCATCCCATTTGAATGCTTTTGAAAAAACTTTTAACTGCAGAGCCACTCATCATACTCAATGATGGTTGTTGTGTGATGCCATGTAAGGTGATCTTCTTACCCTTTTGCTTGAAGGAGATACATAACTTGGATAAGTTGAACAATACATCTCCCAAGTTTCTTAACCAATCTGCACCCAAAACAATATCACAGCCTCCCAATGGAAGGAGTCTCAAGTCACCATAATTTTTTGTCCTTGCATAGTTCACTCCGATTTAGAGCAGATGCTAGAACTGACAGTTTTATCACCATTGGCCACAATGACCAGTACACTAGCAGTTTGTTCTAAGGAACATTGTAAATTTTTAGCTAAGTCACAGTCTATTGGCCATAATATACATCTCCCAAGTATAGATATTATGACCTTCTTTTTCACAAAACCAGGTATCCTAAAAGTGTCACCAGAGACATTTTATGTCAAAGGATGTAAGGAGATTTCCATATAACTCTCAACAAGAGGTTCTTCCATAGATTCATGCTCAGGCTCTCCTCCCTCTTTAGAAATCTCCTCAGCTTCTTCTCCTATCAAGACACATAGATACTGTTTCTTACAAATGTGGCCTCTCCTGTAGAATTCATCACAATTAAAGCATAACCCCTTTGCTTTTCTGGCTTGTACTTGTTCAGGAGTGAGTCTTTTAAGTGGTAGGGTGGAGCTGACTTTAGGTGGTGGAAGTTGAGGAGGTGATGAAGTTGGAACAAAAGTGGGTTTGAGAGTGAAAGTAATGGATGAAAAGGGTCTTGGGGTGGAGAAGGAGTTAGGAAAAGTTCTTTGAATAGGCTTAGTGTTTTTTTGTTGCAAGGAAAATGTCTTTTCCTGCATCATAGCTAGTGAAAAAGCATGAATTAATGTTTTTGGTTCAAACATGAGAACTGAACTCCTGAGTTCTTCCTTTAATCTACCAATAAAACTTGTTATAAAGTAAGTTTCAGGAAAATCATGATGAACACTTAACAATAAACCTTCAAATACTCAAACTCCTCAAAATAAGCATCTACAGTAGTTAGCTAAGCCAATTTATTGAATAACCCAACAATATTATCATGAGAAAGATTCTCAAATCTTAAGCAAATGTTAGCACAAAAGTATTGCCAAGGAATATGATCTTTATTAAGACAAAAGTTGCCATACCATTTACTTTCCTTACCATCCAAATGGATTACTGCCATCCTTGTTTTGTTGATTTCCAGGATATTCTGCATCTGGAAATAATAATTGCATTTCTGAATCCATCTTTTTGGGTTATCTCCATCGAAACGTGGAAAGTCAAGCTTTGGCAGACGGTGTTGTGGGTTGAAATCTCGACCACCCGAATGAGTAGTGAAAGAAGATCCAACCAGTATTAGATCCCTGAGCTCCATTCTAATCTTTGTTAAGATCTCTATTAGAAAAAAAAATATTCCAAACTGAGATTGAAAACCCTTTTCGATATCTGCCTTTAGTGACTCGCACACTAGTTTCAATCTCTCCCTTCATCGACTGTAAATCATCTTTTGTCGACGTTGTACTGAGTTGTACGGCTAGATTGTTTACCTTCAAGTGTAAAGAATCGATCTCATTTTGCTGCCTGGTGTTGGTTTCCTGTAACTCCTTGCAAGTCTGAACCACCATGATGATAGGAAATAACGGCTCTGATGCCAATTGTACTGTTCTTAGTACGATTCGGTGTCGAACTCAGCAGAAAAGAACGAAAATTGATCGGAAAAATGGTAATTATGCCGTAGCAGCCAACTAACACTTCATTAATTCATACTTACCCTCAAAACATGGTTCATTACAGCTTAAATGAGATAATGATTGGGTGGAACCCTAATTACTAACCCATCTCAGCCGGACACGTGTTCTCATCTTAACATGCAACAATTGCCAAATGACTAGACTACACATCATTATTATTAAGGCAGACCTACTACTAGCTAACAGAACATAAGTCACATAACAATATTATTATTTTCGGGGCAGAATACAAACTCTCTAATTACTTCATTAATTAATGCATTATATTCTCCATAAATTTAACTAATCAAGCCATATGGTACACCACCAGGATATTTTATTTGGTTAACTCGTTTATGCATCATCATCATACCCCAATAATAGAGTTGATAAGAACAAGCATTTCTAATCCATACAACAAACAATTAACCAAAATATTACTACTAAATAATTAAACATGTGACCAAATAATTTCCAAACTCATTAAAGAATTAGAAAAATATTACTCTTTCCGTTTTTGGAAAAGAAATATTTTCACTTTTTACTTTTTTTGAATTTGATCCTATTTTTAGACAATAAAATGGATATCACCTCCATCCGAGTCCCTTTCCACCTCCTAAATTATTGTTGAAATTTTATTTTTCAAAAATAAATTAGATGAGTTTTGTCGCACAATAGATGAGCTATTTACTATATTATATGACAATAACAAGACGTGGATATCACCTCCATCCAGAGTCCCCTTTCCACCTCCTATTCACATTATTGTTGAAATTTTATATTGTATTTTACTTCCTGGAGACTTCTATAAATAAAGATGTTCTCTACCAGTTTGAAATCCTCCTTTGCTGCAAACTTCATTACTACTCTAAAATTTCATTCAATCTTGTTAGAGTTCTCCAATACTCCTTCCAACGTTTCTTCAGCATTAGCTAGCTATGGATATGTTCTGCAAATCTGTTCACGAAATCAACACATCTTCTCCTTTTGATTGCCTTCTCTTCGGTAATATAATAACTAGCTAATTAATCACTATAATCAAAACTTAACTAAACTGTCCATTGACGATTTTGTGTTGTGATCAGATCTTGATGATACTCTGTACTCGTCCAATACTGGAATTGGTGCCGCTCTGAAGACAAACATTGATGGTAATTAAAAATTCAAAAAACATGCAAATTTGGGGACTAATTTGGTTGATCAAGTTTCTAAAATGTTCTTCTTCTTAAGGTTTTAATCATTTTGCATTTCTTCTCCAGATTTTCTCGTAGAAAAGTTTGGATATTCAAGTGAGAAAGCATCAAGTCTTCGGATTGAACTTTTCAAAACTTACGGAAGTACACTTGCCGGTCTTAGAGTAAGTAATACTTAACTGCACAAAATAGATAGTCCAGAATGATCTAAAATCAAGCTTCATAATGATTCTAAATTAACTGTATTGATTCTTTGTTTATGTAGGCTTTGGGATATGATATTGATGCAGATGATTATCACAGGTAAAATTGATCGAAACTCGAACAGAGTTGAAGTTAAATTTTGATTAGGAAAGTCCATGGACGGCTATAACTTATGTTTTGCTGTTTTCTGTATTTTTTCAGTTACGTACACGGAAAGTTGCCTTATGAGTTGATCAAACAAGATATTCAATTACGTGATCTTATTCGAAGCATTCCTCAAAGAAAACTCGTAAGTTACATTTTAGCATCCATTTTAGAATTTTTGCTGGCGCCTGCTCGAGTATGTTTTTTTATTTAAATTTTGTTTCTTGTTTTTTCTTTTTTTTTTTGGCAGATTTTTACAAATTCAGATAGAAATCACGCGGTCAAAGTATTAGAGAAGTTGGGATTAGAAGGTTGTTTCGAACAAATTATATGTTTTGAATCAATAAATCCAAACCTAACCAAATCAAATGATCCCGGAGCATATCCAGTTTGTTTGAAACCATCGGTTGATGCAATGAAAATTGCTATCGACATAGCAAACATTGACCCCCGTCGCACGGTATGTATTTATGGTCTCATTTCATTTCTTTGTTGGTGTTCCTTTTATTTGTCGGCCTGTTTTTGAATTTTGACTTTGACTTTTTCGCTTTTGATGTTAACGTAACGTTTTTCACGTTTTTTGTTCAGCTGTTTCTCGACGATAACGTTCATAATATCGCTTCTGGCAAATCTGCTGGCCTTCGCACTGTTCTGGTAAATATATATTATATAATTTTGTTTTTTCCATTTATTTTAGAGGTGGAAGAACAAAAACAAAGAAATGCTTCCACTGCACGGTCTCAACAAAGTACTCAAGTCAAGTTTTTTTAGTTTTCTTTCGGTTAAGTTTGGATATCGTTGAAAGCAGATTTTCAAAGTTCAAAATGGTACTACCATTGAGTTAAGCTCCGCTGATCATGATTTATTAACATTTTTTTATCCTATATAAAATGGTATCATCTCCGAGTAACATTAGTATCCCCTCTATAAATCGTGATTTATTTGAGATTATGAGTTTCTGTTATTAAAAAGACTAAAGGCATCTAATTATTTTGCACCTATAAGTTTGCATAATCTCATATAAATGACTACATGTTGAATACCTGTCGATACCATCAGACAAAATGACAGTCACATCAATCTTACCACATTATATCGGAAATGGGCCTCCCATTAGACGTTGCCTACAGATCTATATGAAATCATGGATGATGACATGATGCCGTGGACGTAGTAATCCACCAACTTCATTTTCACTGCATTTTTTCTATGCTATAGTTTATTACAATATTTTATAGTTTCTGACGCTGATTTGTTTATTTTGGAATGGATGATTATTTATGAAGGTGGGAAAGGCAACGAAAACAAAAGAAGCTGATTATGCAGTGGATAACATTGTGAATCTCAAGCGAATGGTTCCACAGATATGGCTTAAGACTACTGCTGCTACTTCAAGTGTACGTGATACTGGAGATGAAAGGATGTCGCGTACCAGGTCCAGAAGTGACATTGAAGCTACCATCTCTAACGCGACAGCTGTCGGGGCTTAATAATGTAATAATGGTTGTTGGGTCATTTTCTATGTAAATATTTTAACGGGTCATCTTCATATGTACATTCTCTGTTCCTCGATAATCCATTATTTGCTGAATCTTTAGTAAAATCAAATGAAGTTTGTTTTCATGTTTTAAATCTTTTTTGATCGGTTAAAAAATTTGATACTGACAAGCTTCGAACTTATATCCGAAATTTAAAAAGTATTTTAAAAGACCTGCCTGCGTAACCAGATTTGTCTTGGCTTTATCCGCTTTGTGATCGGGAACCCAAAATAAATCATTTGGTGATGGATGACATATTTTATATGAATGTTGCAAACGTGTTATATCTTTCTTATCCATCCAACTAGATTCGACAAACAGATAGCGATGGACATCAGCTAAGCATTAAGCTTAGCTAAGTGATCAGACTCATCAACCAAATTTTATAAACAGATATGGAAATTTGGGAAAGAAATGCTGGATTCCTTAAAAATACTAGGCGAAATCCTTAGATTTGGCGCCAAAAGGGAATCTTTCATATCCTGTATCGGACTTGTGCTATCACAACTCATATCTAACTCAGAATTTTTTCTTGTTTGCATGAACCGAGATGAAATCATCTCGCATATACACACATCAGATAATTGAACTAACAATCATATCAATAATTAGAAAAACAATAACACTACAATTTCCCGGTGCTTGTTGCAACAAAGAAAAACTTTTAAATGCTGTAAGACCTTTAATTTACCACTAATTGTTATTTGGTTTATGTCTACCAAAGAAAGAGTAGTTCATGAAGAGTTCCCATCAAAAGTACTGGCATTGAAATTGAATTTAATTCTCTAAGTTCTTTCTTCCAATTTCTTTTTCTCACTGCCGGCTTGGTGTGGCTCCGTTTCTTCTTTGGTGGTTCTTCATGAGATTTCCCCTTTCTTTTTACCCCCGTCTGTTTTTTTTTGGGTTGGTCTTGTTGCGGATTTGGATTGACATTTCGATTTATTTTTCTCCACTGCATCTTGATTCAGCCAGCCGCCGTCTGGCCTGTTACTAACTAAAAAGTGTCGATTCTAGATCCAAAACGCATAAAAAATAAAAATCAAGACTACTGTTACTAACTAAAATCATTAATCATGGTCTTGATTAGAAGTTTGGAATAGACAGTTAGTTGTATCTCAATGGTTCCATACAACTAGAAATTATTCTTATACCATTATTAACCCAATATATGATTCACTTGGTATACTAATTGATCAGAAAAGGAAGCGTATTGCAATGAAGAGAAATCAAGATGTGTTTATTATCTATAAGAAAAAAAATTACCAGCAATATGGGTGACGAGACAAATGCTTCGTTTTCGTGATTTTGTTTCTGCAACTCCAAATTGGAATATCCTGAAAAAGATACGGCGTATTTTGTTTTAAGGAATCCAGCTATATAACTGTGGTTAATTCTTGGGTTTGGTGATGTCACATCTCCTTCATCCTATGGTTGTGGCGCTGCGAACTTTTGAACTCGCGCTGCGAGTTCAAAATGTTTTCCGAAATTCGGGTTCAACGGAATTGAAATGAAATGAAATTTCAAAAGGAATCTTATGCTCTCGCAAATTTTATAAACAGATATGGATGGATATCGCCAAATGTCCACTAGTCAGCAATGGTTAAAAATCTCAAATAAATGATATGTTGGAATCAAATTCTCTCAGATTTTTCACAAACAGATATGGATTGGATCAACAAATCACCACCAGCTAAGCACTAGCTGTGTCGTCAACCACCAATCATCTATTTCCAGTCTGATTTTGGTGCTACTACACACCAGTTGAAATTTGAAGAAACTATCCGACGAGTGTGTACCTAACATTTCAATCTGATTTTTTAGTTTATTTTCCGGAGATGGAAAAATTACTATTCCGCTGGAATGCGGCAAATGATTCTTTGCTGTTGCAAAAATTCTTAGTGCCACCTCATATATGTGAACAGTTTTGGGTGGATTTTTTTTGGTTGTCTACCAAGAGTGATTCTGTTTGTTGAGTGAACATTATGTATCTGTTTGTATTATTGTTCATTTTTGGCATCAAATTTTTGGGAATAATGGAGCAAAAAGGATCCTTCAGCCTTAGAAGCAAACTTTGGGTTAGGTATCTGTAGATACCCCAAAATTTGGAGAAGGACATAACGGTAACCATGCCTTCAAAATAGCAGCGAGAGACTAGCAAGAGGTGGAACTGATTGATCGACACAAGAAGAAGAAGAAGAAGGTAGGTGCATAATGGTATTGGGGACTTTGCACCTACAACGAGACTAACAATATAAGAGAAGGAAGAGGAGAAAGCGCAAAAGGAAGCTATGTGTCTTGCGCCTACACGAGCAACTAGCATGAAAGAAGAGAAAGGAAAGGTGCAGCTGCCGGCAACGGAGAAAGGAAAGACAGTCGCTAATGAGTGTTGTGTCCACATGAGTATTTTGCGCTTATGGGGATGAGTGTTGTGTCCATATGAGTATTTTGCACCCGCATGGATGAGTGGCACGAGTGGAGAGGAAGGTGATGAGTGTAGGGACCTCCTCTAAGACCCAACACCCTATGTCAACATATAAAGGGATGAGGAAGAAAGGATGAGAGTGTAAGGACCTACTCCAAGACCCTACACCTTGTGACAAGATATGAAGAAGTAATGAACGTGGGAGAAAGGAATTATGGGACTTGCATTTGCATAATGAGCGTCATGGGATAGTAAAGGAATGACTAGAGCCTGTGACTCCCGAGTAGTTTGCGCCTACACGAACCAATGGCATGAGTGGAGAAGAACGACAGATGCAAAGGGTGATCACTGGTCGTATACCCACACAAGTAAGTCATAAAAGGAAGAGGTGCCCATTTGCCGAATGAAAGAGTGCCAATAGTAAGTGGGTCCCAGCAGAGAGTTTCCATGATCCAAAGACAAAGGTGTTCCATAATAAAAGAGATATCAAGAACACGTGTACGGACTCGAGATGTCATAGTGACAAGGAAGTCAACATGGAGTACGTGTACGCACTAGTGGAAATCACCTGTTTCGTGACCGACGAAGCAAGTAATTTAACTCGTATCTATGACTTGCTTTGTCGGTCGAAGAAAGGGTCGCTGTTTGAGCGTCTTTTTCAACATGACGTGTCTCTGGGGGTCGTTTAAATTCTTATATCAACGACCGATTGTAACAGTCAAAACTTTATGACTGTCCCCAATCAGTCGTGGATATAAATCTTAATATATAAAAAATAGATTCAGATTGGCTGTCTGGCTTGACTGAATCTGACTAAATCTGAAATTAAACAGAAATAAAACTCAAATGTCAAATGAAACTCAAATTAGAATTCAAAATTCAAATTCAAACTCAAATTCAAAATTAAATGAACCCAGATGACCATTTATTTAAAAATTTCAAAAGTATTCTGTAATTCATACAAACAATAAATTTAATTTACCAAGTCCAAAACAAAGGAAATAGACAACACCATCTTCACCTTGATTGAATGACCATATAAACTTAACTCCACCAAGAATCCAGTTTTTAGAGGCATTAAGAGTCTCAAAGGCTCAGATGCAGTAAAGCTTCAAATTTTGTCATGACTTATGTTCAAAGGCTCAGGTGCAGTAAAGCTTCAAATTCTGGTATGACTTACGTTTAAGCGTGCTAGAAGTAACGATGCCTCCTAACCTGTGCATAAACCAAATAAATCTTTGAGAACTGGGTTCGTGTGAGTATACAGTGGGATAAATATTTCGCAAGTCCAAGAGATGCATGATGGGTTTATGTGATTGACCTTTTGCAAATACACTAGCCTGCACTACATAGGGCATTCTGAATTCAGTTCACACTTAGGCTAAGAAACAACCAAAACATCTAAACAGAAACTGGATTCTCACATTATAAGTTCTAACTTAGCATTTCTAAAAATAGGTAAACGATAATGTTGTCTTACAATCATGCAGCTAATGGACACGAAACAGCAGCAAATATCAGCAAAAGATGAATTGAGCTCCCCTACTCAGAAGTCAGAACTTGCAACTACCTGTAGGAAAAATCAGTGTAGGTATTAGAAGTTTAACTACACAGATATATCTTGATTTTGAAGGCTAGACCATGGTTTAATAACAACGTTCAAATAATATTTTCAACGTCTGAGATGCAGTAAACTAAATTGATTGTGTTAATAGGCATTGACTACTCTCTGGTTACAGGTACAAACTAACATATCAAGTAACCAATTGTCATCCTATCGCTATAGGTACAAACCAACATAACAAGTAACCCATTGTTAGGCATCCTATTTTCCCAATCCTAGTAATTTGAACATATAAGAATTATTTGAATGTTGCATTTCCTTTAGTTAGTTACATTATAGAA
Source organism: Papaver armeniacum (assembly GCA_023531295.1). Lineage (NCBI taxonomy): Eukaryota > Viridiplantae > Streptophyta > Magnoliopsida > Ranunculales > Papaveraceae > Papaver > Papaver armeniacum. Next base: position 438,105 of record JAJJWW010003721.1, on the reverse strand, counting down.
GTCTATTTATCGCATTTGGGCTCCTCGAATCAACAGTGATAGTAAGCCACCAAAAGTAAATGCTCTTTATCAACCCCAGGGAAGAAAAAGAAAAGGAAAACAAAAGCATAAACTTACAGTCTTGAAGGAATCTAACACAACTCCTGGATTAGTTGCAATTAACGATTCACCCAGCTCCAGAAACGCCTGCAGTTGAATTAAATGCTAAGTACAAATATGAGTATTGCTAGACTACAATAACAAGACTTGAACCATTTGATTGACCATTCAGATTCCTGTTTCTCTTTTCCTCCAAAGGAAAGACCAGTTAAAGAACCAAGTAACATATATAATTTAGACTGGTTAAAATACACTGTCTACAACACCGGTAACCACATCAGGGTTACCAGCCATATTACACTTGTAAACAGCAGCCTTTTGGAATAAAAACACCTATAAAATGAGAGAACCGTTACCATCAATAAGTTAACCGCCAACAATAACTACAAGGGAATCCATGAGAGTTGATTTATCATATTCAGGTTAAGACCATTCCTTCTCTGGTGTGGTAAATCGATTCCAAGGTTTCCACGAGAAAGGATAATGCCATCAGCTTCTTGGAGGATTTCATCGAAATGAGTTAATCCCTGAAAAAAATATCATCAAAAACACAGTAAGTTCATATTTTGATGGTGTAATAGAATTTGGTGACATAGGAACTTAATAATAGAACATGAGAGATATAAATAAAAATATAAAATCACACAAGCAAAAAAAAGATCAACTAACTCACCTCGATGTTTTCGATCTTAGCGAAAATCAGAGTTTGACCGATGTCACCTAAGGTGGAAAGAAACTGGCGGGCCTGCATATTGAAGCAAACATGGTGTCATTCTTTCATAAAGCTCTGGTGCATAAAGGACGTGATGAACTAAACCAGTCATAGTAGAGACATGGTTGGTTAACAAACATAGTAAGAAAGAATGCAACCTCCATAAGTCCATGAAGAATTTGAATAAAGTATTAGAATTACTTACTTCGCAGACATCTTCAGCATGTCGAGTATATGATAGTGAGAGAAAGTCAATATTGTTTTTAACACCCCATGTGCGTATGACCTAAAATAGTGAAAAATGATGAGCTATCATAAAAGATATCTAAAGGATGCAGAAGCATTCATAGCACAATATGCCCATAGGAAAAGTTCATGTAATAGACTTACAACGTCTCATGTGATATATCTAATGAACAAAGTTAAAACAATAATTTTGCATGTAGCAGAACCTCTCTACATCCTTTGCTATCTACACGAACACAAAATAATTGCAGATAGAACAATACTTATTTCTTTATCTTTCTCAGTCAAGGTTGGCAAATCAATGTGAACCTGAGAGACATGTTGAGGTCGGGGTTCAGCAAAAGCATCTCTGTTTGCTTCATTAGAAGAAGCTGTTTCGGTTTCACTAACAGTTTTTACTGGTGCCAGTCTCCCTTGGATGATGACTGTGTAGAAAACAGAGAACAATGAACTGAGGGTTACAACCATAATGGATAAAATCGCATCCAGAACCTCATACTGGGTTATAGGGATACCTTTTTTTACTCTACTAGAGCTTCTTGTTTTTAAATGGACCTCGTGAGATCTTGCTTCGATCCTTTTCACCAAACACCACACACGTTTCTTCAACTCGTGCATAGCCTTCCCAGCAAAGGTATCAACTTGGTCCTCATATTTCTCATAGAGTACGGCAGCAGTATCTAGCAACACAAACACTGTGATTTTCACAAAAAAAAGGTCAAAGAGATATCAAGCTCCCATAATGGATAATCCCACAACCCAACAGCTAACTAGTAAAAAACACAAACCATATTAAATAAGCAAGTAGATATGTGACACCAATAACAAAACAAAGCCAGAGTATTTTCCAAACTTAACACGATATTAACATTAACAGGTTTCTAGATAGAATTTCACGACTACTAAAACACTTGTGATCAGATTATGTTTACAGAGGTTCACATATTCAACAACAACCAGATGGTAGTTTGTCGAAGATATAATTACGGTCCGAATACAAATCAAATCTCTCATATAAAACACAAATCTAAATATCAAATTAATATATCAAAGATTCTAGTAGTAATGAAAATCTCAACTTACTATGTAAGGAAGATAACATATGGCTGGACCAACTCTTTGCATAACTAGTATTTAACTTAGAAGGATAACAAGAACAACAACCTATACATATGAACCAAATATAACAGATCCTGAAATTGATCCAGCAGCAGCTCCTCCTCTAAAAAAATTCCACTCTGGGTTTCTTGCCATGACACCTAAGAATGACCCAACTGTAATAGAGAAAATAAAACTGCTTATCAAAAAATGCAAACAATTCAGAGATCAATTAAAATAAACTACACAGGGGAGATCAAATCAGTGAGCTAAATAGGGAACAAGGAAAGCTTTCATCCATTAAAGAAAACCCATAACTTAAAAGGAGGAGTAAAATAGAAAACCCATAACAAAATTGAATGACTACTAACAATATAAATGCTTAAAATCAATCAAAAAATATCCAGATCCAAATATATATACTCTAAATAAACAGGAATAGACAAATTAAAAAAAAAAAAACAAAAAACCTAATTTGAAAAATTGAAATCAGAGGAAGAAATGAAGTTAGAATTAACAATATCAACTTTATTCTCATCACTACCCGACCCATTGAAATATGTTCACTACAAAACACTGAAAATTCAAGCTATTAGATGCATGGTATCATAGACCATGTAAATATCAGAAAATGGCAGAAGACATTACTGGATTCGTTTATTATTTACCTTCAAAGAAGAAGAAAACCTCGAATACAGATCTGCTACGTGAGTAGAATGATTTGGTTAACTGGTGGTTCTAGGGTTTATCTTTGCTCTTATCAGATCATGGATGAAGAGTTAATATCAAACGATTTTGTTATTTGACAAGGAGCTTTTACTCTTCCGGTTGGAAAGATTTGTGAAAGAAGGGAACAAGAGAGATTTTTGAAAGAAAAATAAAACCAGAGAAAGAGCTATGAGTGAGGTTGTGTAGGTGAGAGAAGAAAAAAGATGGAAGAGATAAGGTTCTCTTGGTTTTAACGGAGCACAAGGGGTTAAGTAATCGCGGCCCTAGATCAACGAGAAGACTCGATCTCTAGAAAATATTGACCAAACGGTCCAAACCAGATATGTGGAGAAGGGCTACCTAGAAAGTTGAACCATAACAAACGCTAGGTTCACCGGTCAGCCGGTCGTTGAACATGGAATAAAATAGTACTCCTCTGTCCATTTTTATCTCGATCTAATTTTTACTTTGCTCACCCATTTTTATCTCGTCCGCCCGTTTATGATATACTTTTCCCTTAAACTATCAAATATACCCTTTTTTTTTATAATTATAAAATCATTTTTAATATAAACTTAATTCAAAATCATAAATATCATCACCATATATACAAAAATCCATTCAATATTTTTTTATATTAATCGTCATTCTTTTTTTTTATATTTAAAAGGAGTAATTGATTATGGGTCCAGGTTAACATGGCTATATACATGGCAAAGAATTAAAAAAATTATGACAAAATCTCAAATTCATGGTAGTATATCTAAAGATAAATAATCTACAATTTCAATTCTTTTCCTCTCAAATAAAAATTCCAAAGGCTCCAAAGTTTTAGTGTGGAAACCAAAATCAAATGGAGGAAATAAAAATTCTTAAATTTTGGAGTATAAGTTTGCTTTTATTTCTTTACAATATTTCCTAAAATAATAATACTATCCAAATTAGAATTTTTAACACTAATAATTTTAATTTTGGTAATAACGTAATATTAAATAGGCTAGTCAAGGGATAGTCATGACATTTTATAGAATTTCCTTAATATCTTGACAAAGTCAAAGCGGACTCTTAAAATGGACTGAGGGAGTAATAATTTTTTTATTCAATGACCGTTTTCGACTCTCCAAGATTTTTTAAAACAAAGACCATTTGGACCTGCCTCATGGTCAATTGACCGCTTGGATCTAGCGGTTTCCTCTCGCAAATAACAATCAATAATGAAAACAAATCAGATAACGAGTAATTAATCTCGAGAAATCGAAAGTTGAACTGAAGTTATAGTATCAATACTACCCTTATTGGGAAAAAATATACGGAGACTGTGAAAATGACCATACTACCCTTATTGGGAAAAAATGCAATAAACATTATGGAGATCGTGAAAATGACCATATTACCCTTTTATTGAATGATTGCAATAAATATTATGGAGATCATGAAAATGATCAGACATACCCTTATTGAAAATAAGTAAAGTAAATATTAGAGACCGTGAAAATGACCATATTACCCTTATTGGAAATAAGTGCAATTAATATTATGGAATGAAATTTATTGCACTTATTTCCAAAGAAGGGTAATATGGTCATTTTCACAAAGATGTACATTTACTTTATTTATTTTCAATAAGGGTAGTTTGGTCATTTTCACACTTCACATAATATTTATTGCACTTATTTATAATAAGGGTAATATGGTCATTTTCTCACTGTAATATTTACTTCACTTATTACACTTAATTGGGGAGTCCGGTCATTTTCACCGTCTCTATAATATTTATTGCACTTATTTCCAAAAGAAGGGTAATATGGTCATTTTCTTTTTTTGATCTAAGATAATATGGTCATTTTCAAAGAGTGTAATATACTAATATTTACTTTACTTATTTTCGATAAGGGTAGTCTGGTCATTTTCACAGTCTCCATAATATTTATTGCACTTATTTCCAATAAGGGTAATATGGTCATTTTCAGCCTCCATAATATTTATTGCATAGATAATAACAAGGTGAGAAAAGGAGGGTCCCGCCTAAGAAAAGTAGCAGTGATTCAACTAGGTAAAGCAATGTGATATTGGGTTGATGACTCTGGATATAATCGTAATTAAATTTTTTTATACAACGACCGTTTTTAACCATCTAATTTGTGCTCCGAAAATTTATTATATCTACTACTGCCTTGATCACCCAAGGTCCGTTGATCGCTAACTATTGAGGGTCGAGGATGTGGGTCATTAAAACCCCCTTCTCCACTAGTGACGGTATCTAGGGACTCAAGGAAGATTTAGGAATGTTATAAATACCCATCTCTTAAAAAGAAGAGATCAAGCATTTTCTGTGTAAAAATTAGTATTGTAATACTTTCGGATCGAGTTATTCTTTCCTCTTTGGTGTAATATACAAAGGTTTTAGCCTACTTAGTTTATACCATTTTACATTTGGCGACTTCTACTGGGATCTGATCTCAGTAATAGTACACTTCCTATGATGAATACACAACAACCACACATGACACGACAATCATACATCTGACCGTACAACACTAAACGACCACTACTTGCATAAACAATGTAGTATGTACCACGACGCAAGGGAGCATGTCATTCTGAGATGTGTTGCGCGGAGATAACCCCTCCCCCGTGATGTTTGTGTGTAGAATACTCCCTCCCTCCCCTCATGGAAGCATGCTCTACTCACTTCCACGGACGCACGCCTCACTCGTTCACACATACGCATGTCTTACATACCCGGATGCATGCCTTACTCATTTTGGGGGACAACCCTCCCTCTCATGATGTTGGACAACACCCTCCATTCCCTCGTGTTGTCGCGTTGCAGAGACAATGTGCCTCCTTCTCTCACTATCAATACTTCATAAGAAACCCATCTCAGAACCTTCTTATGAATCACTTGTTTAATCTTTAAAACCAAATTCGAATTTCGAAATCAACCAATCCCACCTTGAAAACTTAAGTCAATGGAAAGCATTTTCTCATTAAAATGTTCAGCTCCTGTGATGAAGAGTTACTGAAGTGAATCATCAACAAAATCAAGACGAATTGAAAGATGCTCAAGAGTTGCTAGTGGAACAACATTAGTCACACACATGACTGTATTCTCTCCACCAGCAAAAAACTACAAGGATCACTTGAAAGAAGCCCTGGTCCCATATCAACAACTATGCTTTTGCTAAGCCAGAGCTTTTTTAACACTATGTCTCCAAGAGGCGTTGCCCAAGTACATCGCCATACACGACCACAATCATCATTGTTTATTATTTCGACCATCCAAAGTTCACACATCCACCTTCCATACTCCATTCCACATCCCATAGCAACATCATCTCCACGAGTAACAACGAGAGGTACCAACCCTTGTTGCTAACCGCCACTACTAGCATCATTTTTAGCGAACCAACACCATATCCCATTCATGCGCTTCCACCAGCTCAAAACCCATCAACACCACCAGTGCGCCTAGTCCTTATGATACCCCTAACTCGACTTTGAGAAAAGGAAATCAGCACCAACCTGACTTCGCTTCAGATCAAGCCAGCTTCTACAAGATGCATCATCTAAGCATGACAGTGATTATCTGCAAATAATCATTGACTGAAGATCAACTTCAGACTGGCTCAGCTCGATGGTGATGAAGCCGTATATAGAGGTCTCTCATGAGAATTGAATCATATTGCATATGCCACCTCCACCACCAGCAACATCACGTCCATAAGTCACAGCGAGAGTAGAATTTGCCACCTATACAACCAGCGAATTAGAGTCAAGCTATGACCTTCACCTGATGCAGAACCTCCATATTGCATGTCCCATCAGCCCCTGGTGCCACCAGCGAGAACAGTTCCTTATACAAATAGGAGCTGAGCAAGACATGACCTGAACTCCCCTAGAGCAACATATGCTATCATGACAGTCTCCGTCTTTCCAAGGCAACCCTTCTGCAACAAGAAAGCTATGATTTCAGCAACAACCAAGTATCACCGGCTTACGAACACCCAGGATCAATTACTGAAATACTAAATATCGCAAAGATAAGTTCTTACTTCCCTTTGATCTTTCATTAACAATTTACAATGCTATCTTCGATTGTCTTCAATCAAATGACTTAAGCATCTGAACCTAACAGGGACTCTTTTAATATGCATCTTTGACGCATTGAGAATTTTTCATAAACTTCAATATAGCTTGCACAAACCGCAGCCCTACACTTGAACTAGCAGACCCACGTGTTTTATAATCATGTAAATATAGATATATATTATATCAATTGGCACGATATGAACCTATAAACACTTTACTTTGCCGAATTTAAATTACTAAAGATGTGTATGATATTTACAAATTAAGTCGATAAATGTGCAAAAATTACTGTCGCAATAACAAAAACAAAGCATATACCACGGACAAAGTTAAAAGCATTTCACATAAGGCCATGGCAAACGATCGCATATCCCACTACCCCAACATACACATCCTATTAAGACGGAGGATATTTACAAACAAAGAACTCCATCTAATGGTGAAGATGTCACCGATTGATAATGTTCAAGAGCTCGAACACTCAACGAAGAACAAACAGATTAATCACCTTCATTAAGTTACAAGAAAGCACCATCACTTGCACCACCGGTTCACTCACAACAAAGATTGTCACCGCCTACGCAGACATGAAATCAAGATGATGAAGATAAGGCAAGTTAAGCACCAGCCGCTTACCGCCACTTAAAAGATTACTAATTCTCGTAATTCATACGGAGCAAGCGAAAAGGTTAACAAAAGGTCACCAACCGAATGTAGCTCTACCGGATGCAAAGATTGACTATCCAAGAGCCAAGTCTTAAGTCCATGTATCCGACCTCAAAAGGAACCTAGCCGTGGTTGTTTTCATGATGGACCTCAAATTCATGATACCGAATGCTCAATGTCAAGACAAGAAAACTAGCAACAACAATCCCTCCGAAGCATGCCAGTCCTATCGACTAGCACCGGAGCATGAAAGTTACTCCTCGAATAATTTTGGGTTGAAACCTCACAACGTTATTTTCACAAAAGAGACATGGAAGTTGGGATGACAAGACTACTACCCAAAATACTCCATCCAAATCTTGGTGGATGTATCACCTTCAATACCACGTAGCACCGCCGGGTTCGAAAGAACTACTTGTTTATCACCTCCATCCAAATCTTGTACTAACAACTCACGTCTTTAATCAGGAAAATCAAAAGGAGTAATGGTTGCCGCTTTAAAACAAGAAAAAATCAAAAGTAATAACAGTTGCTCCTTCTGAACAAAGGGTGATCACTGGTCGTATACCCACACAAGTAAGTCATAAAAGGAAGAGGTGCCCATTTGCCGAATGGAAGAGTGCCAATAGTAAGTGGGTCCCACTCGAGAGTTTCCCGATCCAAAGACAAAGGTGTTCCATAATAAAAGAGATATCAAGAACACGTGTACGGACTCGAGATGTCATAGTGACAAAGAAGTCAACATGGAGTACGTGTACCGTATCTAGGGACTCAAAGAAGATTTAGGAATGTTATAAATACCCATTTCTTAAGAAGAAGAGATCAAGCCTTTCTCGTGTAAAAATTAGTATTGTACTACTTTCTGATCAATTATTCTTTCCTCTTTGGTGTAATACAAAGGTTTTAGCCTACTTAGTTTATAATATTTTACAGTATCATATGGAGCAGACGACTCCTTGGAATCTTTGAAATGCAAAAAAAAAAACACAGCCGAATTTGGAATCTTGGGATTCTCAGATGCCTTGTATTTTTTTTCTTTTTATGGTCAGTCAGAACCTTGTTTTGGTCCTTCTAAATCAAAATAATCCCTGGGATTTAAATCCATTGTCTAAATCTTTTAAAATAACTGCAACTATCAAATCTTCAATAACTATGTGGACGGTAATTTCGATTCGGTATTGGCACTTATAAATAAAAGCCTAAACTTGAAATAGAAATAGTACCTCATTTGGTAGTTAAACTTGCATGCATGGGCTCCTTTGGCATATGTCTGTCAGTACTCTTCGGTTTCATTTTGCTTACATGGAATTCAACGGTAATTATCAAAACAAATGCAATGCCACCACCATCGCCAGTGAAATGCGACAGAAATGGCTGCACACTCTACAACGCATACGGTGTTTGGAACGATAGGAATGATTGTCGGGTTCAAAGAGTAATTTATCCTGAAACAGAAGAAGAATTACTATTAGCTGTTGCTGAAGCAAATAAGAAGAAACTGAAAGTTAAAATTGTGACAGGATTCTCTCATAGTATACCCAAATTGGCATGCCCACTTCAAAATTCTTCAATTCTTATAAGTACTGCAAAATATAACTCAGGCATAGAAATTGACGTTAAGGATATGACTGTTACAGTCGATTCAGGTGTAGGCCTACGAACTTTGATCGATAAGGTAGAAGATGCTGGATTGAGTTTAGTCGTGTCTCCGTACTGGGAGGGACTGAGTATTGGAGGAATTGTAAGTACTGGAGCTCATGGAAGTTCATGGTGGGGAAAAGGAGGTGCAGTTCATGATCATATTGTTGGCATTAGTGTCATTGTTGCCGCAAACGAGTCAGATGGTTACGCAAAAATTATTCAACTTGATGCTCAAAACCCTCTATTCAATGCGGCCAGAGTATCTCTTGGGATGTTGGGTGCAATCTCAAAGGTTAACTTAGTTTTACCAGTTTTTGACTAGCTTTCTATGTGGCATATGCATCCTCTAATATATGACTATCCATGTAGGTAAAGATTTCTCTGGAAGCTGGATTCAAAAGAAGCATTACTAACGTATACCAGAATGACACCAATCTGGAGAAAGAATTCATGGATCTCGCACTTGCACATGAATTTGCAGATATCACTTGGTATCCTTCCTTTCATACTACAGTGTACAGGAAGGATGATAGAGTTCCTTTGAACACCTCGGGTGACGGAATCAATGACTTCATTGGCTTTCAACCTACTCCTATCTTCATTTCTGAATCTACAAGGTCTACAGGTAAAAAAAAATAATCCCGGCACATGCCAATTGTTTTTGGCTTACCCAACTTCTCTTACATGCATTTGTTGCACAGCTTAAAATGTTGCTGTATAATGTGATTAAACAGAAGAAAACGTGGAGAAGACGCGGGATATTGCAGAGCAGTGCACTTTGGCATCTACACTTGTAGGATACAAGAAATCATTAGCCAACGGTTTGAAAAACGACGGAGTTAGTTTCTCTGGATACCCAGTTGTGGGTCGTCAAGGAAGAATGCAAGCTTCAGGTTCTTGTTTATATTCACCAAAATTGACCCAAAGCACATGTGTATGGGATCGAAGAATCAAAGGGTTGTTTTTCTATGAATCAGGAGCTGTATTTCCAGCTTCAAATTTTGGAGACTTCATTCGAGACGTAAAGAAACTAAGAGATCTTAAGCCAAGCAACTTTTGTGGCCTAGACATTTACATTGGCTTTTTGATGCGTTTTATCAAGGCTTCTGAAGCATATTTAGGCCACTCTGAGGATTCCATTGCCGTTGATTTCACTTACTTTCGGGCCAAAGATCCTTTAACTCCAAGAATGAATCAAGATGTTTGGGAAGAAATAGAACAAATGGCCTTCTTTAAGTATAGTGCAAAACCTCATTGGGCTAAAAATAGAAACCTTGCATTCTTTGGTGTGAAAGAGAAATATCCTAAGTTCAATAAATTTCTTGAAGCAAAGAAGGTGTTGGATCCTGGAAACATGTTTTCTACTGACCTGCTAGAAGAGATAGTTTTTGGGAAAGAATCCGCAAATGTTGAGGGATGTGCAATGGAAGGACAATGTATCTGTTCTGGAGATAAGCACTGTAATCCTAGGCTGGGATATTTATGCCAACCAGGCCTTGTATATACTGAAGCTAAAGTTTGCAGGCCTTCAATTTAGTTTCCTCACACGGCCGTACTAATTCTGTTATTTTTCAAAGTTATTACTGCCTCTGTGATTCTTTTGGTTGTAAACATAAGGAAATTAGAAGTTCAGAAAACCAAAATGGAAAAGAAAAAAAAAACAAACAAACTTGCCGGAAGTGCAACACTCGGTCACCAAAATATTAGGACGAGGCCGAGCATTTTACTGGCTATAAAAACTTGAAATGACAACTGAATGATAATTTTGTTTTTTCAGGCCAATTAAGAAGCTGAAAACCTACATACTCTAGCTTCATTATATATAATGCCTGGTTTGCAAAGATATCCCTTGCTTGGATTGCAATGCTTATCCTCTGAACATATGCACAGCCCTTCCATTGCACAACCCTCGGGTTTTGCTGCTTCATTTCCAAAAAGTATCTCATCTGACCAATCACCAGAGAACATATTTTCAGGATCCAATTGTTTCTTTGCTTCAAGAAACTTACCAAAATTGGAATACTTCAAGAGTCTTGAATTAGTAGTATTAAGTAATGGGGGTCTAAAGATTCTCCACATACTGTGCTGGATTTTAATCAAGATTGTGGTGGTCATGAATACAACTTGGCTAGACCTATTTATAATAAGCAAAACTTCATTGCAACTCAAGGTGGTGGGTAATGGTTGTATGTGCAGATAAATGCTGGGGGTTGTCACATGAGTACTTTTCAAGCCATGGGGTCTAGCAGTTCAGAAAAAACCAAATTGTTGTCAAATTGTTGTCCAAAATTTACTCTCTGCCAGCAAAATATGAGGACAGTGCCAGACTGCCAGTGCATTTTATTGGAAGTACAAACTTAAAATCACAACTACTTCATAACTGACTGTTTTAGGCCAATAGAGAAGCAGAAAACCTACATACTTTAGCTTGATTATATACAACGCCTGGTTTGCAAAAATATCCCTTGCTTGGATTGCAATGCTTATCTTCTGAACATATGCACATTCCTTCCATTGCACAACCCTCGGCCTTTTCTGTTTCATTTCCGAAAATTATCTTATCTGACCAATAGCTAGAGAACATATTATCAGGATCCAATTGTTTCTTTGCTGCAAGAAATTTACAGAAGTTGGGATACTTCTGTTGCACTCCCAAGAAAGCGAGATTCCTATTCTTGGCCCAATGTGGCTTTGCACCATACTTGAAGAACGCAATTTGCTCTACCTCCTCCCATATATCTTGATTCAGCCTTGGTGTTGAAGCCTCATTAGCTCTATAATAATTGAAATCGACAACAACTGAATCCTCTGGTTGGCCAAGATATGCGTCAGAAGCCTTAATGAATCGTATTAGAAACCCGTTGTATATGTCAACACCACAGAAATGTTCTGGTTTCAGATCTCTTAGTTTCTTCACATCTTGGATGAAATTTCTAAATTTCTGAAGCAGGAAATATAGCAGTTGTCTCGTAGAAAAATAGTCCTTTGATTCTTGGATCCCAAGCACATGTGCTTAGAGTATTTGATGCGGCCGAATACAAACATGAACCAGATGTTTGCATCTTACCCTGACGACCCACAACTGGGTATCCAGTGAACAGCAAGTTGTTGTTTTTCAAACCATTGGCTACCAACTTTTTGTATCCTACAACAGTATTTGCCATTAGACACTTGCCATTGACATTCCGCGACGTCTCTAGTGCTTTCTCTGTAAATTGCAATAAGAACATATGCTTAAGAACTGCAAACTACTCAAATATGAAAGTTAAACAGATGGATTGGAAATTTTATAAATACCTGAAGACCTCACAGTTTTGGAAATGAGGATTAAGTTAGATTGGAACCCAATATAGTCATTGATTCCGTCCCCGGAGCTGTTTAAGGGAACTCTATCATCTTGTCTGTAGATGACTGCATGTTTTGATGGATTCCAGGTAATATCCGCAAACTCATGTTTCTTAGCAAGGTCCATGAATTCATCCTCAAAATGTCTATCATTGCTGTATATATTTGTAATGCTTCTTTTGAACCCAGGCTCCAACGAAAGCTTTACCTTTGAGATGGCGCCTAACACTCCTAGAGACAATTTTGCTGCATTAAAAATTTGATTTCGAGAATCAAGCTGATAATTTTTGCGTATCCTTCGGATTCTTTTGCAGGAACCACAAGACTTAGGCCAACCACATGATCATGAACTGCACCACCTTTCCCCACCATGAACTCCCATGAGCTCCAGTACTGATTAGTCCTCCAATACTAACACCTTCCCAATATGGAGAAGCAACTAAACTCAATCCAGCTTCTTCAACCTTATTAATCAAATCACAAACCCACGACTCCAGAATCCGCTGTAACGGTAAGACTCTTAACATCAACCTGAATCCCTGAATTGTACTTAGCAGTACTAATAAGAACAGAATTTTTTGACAACTCATTTCCTGGGCATGCCAGTTTCGGAATTGTATGAGAGAAACCAGTTATGATCTTTGCTTTTAGTTTCTTCCGATTCGCTTCAGCAACGGCTAATCGAAGTTCTTCCTCTGTTGTTGGGTAGATTACATTTTGCACCCAACACTCTTTTTCTGTCATTCCATACACCGTAAGAGTTGTGAAGCTTGCATCCAGTGGCATCACAGTCTACGGGTGACGGTGGTGGCATTGCATATGCCTTGGGTAATGATGTTGAACCCCAAATCAATAGCAACAGACAAGAAGAAACTAACCATACCAAGGTAGCCATTGTTAACTTCATCTTCCCTAGAAACTAAGAATAAGAAAGAAATTATTGCTGTGTATTTTTCAATTACAGTAGGGAGTTGCATATATGGAAACAGTATTATACTCCATTAATATGAAGGATATCTTGCACATATACTTGATATTTTGCAACATTTTCTTCTTTGCTACATTTATTTGTGTAGCTGTAGGTAATTCCCTAAAAGCAATCAGAAAAAGAAAAGCTAAATCAATCTTAGAAGGCATCCACTCACATTATACTAATTAACTTCCAAGCAAAGTCAAAAAGAATGTGAATCAAGAAAAGACTTGACTTTGGTGCCAAAATCACTTCACACCCAAGAAAAACACAGCAGACCCATTTCAGGGTTCATGTCCAATTTTCAGACTTCTTTATGATCAAAGGAAAAAAGAGTGCAATTTTGAATAAATTAAGATACCCTTTCGCAACATATATGCACAACTCTAACTTTAATATCCATTGCATTGTTAAAAACTAGTACAACACAGCTTACAAAGATCCTCAATTCCACCATATGCTAATGCCATAGTGCCAGTGACACTCTAATCAAATCTCAACCCTGAATCCATTGATTTCACCATCACCATCCCACCTTCATCACCAAAATCCAACCTTCCATTCTCTTGTGCAACTTTCAATAACTGTGTCCCTTTTCTTCTCCCTCTAGCACTGCACTCTCCTTGCAATGCCATAAATACTGCTCTCCCAACCTCTTCTGGTGGGCCCACCATCTCTCCACCTCCACCACCACCAGGTCCACCACCACTAGCACCACCGCAATAAATAGCAGCAAGGACACTAATGGCACTCTCTTTACCTCTCCCAACCATCCTCCCCATAACTTCAACAAGCATTGGGACAGCCAAAGCATGGGCCCTGATTTCAGCAACCCCTTCTTCGACTGTGCATATCAATTCCAGTGCAGCTAATGCTCTCTCTGCTGCCGCCCCATCTAACTCTGTCAAAACCTCCACCACTTCCATCACCGCCCCTGCTTCCACCGCCACGTGTCTGTTCTTTTCTGTTAAGCACAGAGCTAATAACACTTTTGTTGCCGGTTTTGCCCCTTCTTTATCTTTTAGACTTCTCACTATTTCTTTCATCACGGTGACCGGACATGTGGGTTCTTTACTTACATCTGTCGGCGGGTTTGGAACTAGAGAGCGTTCAAGTAAGTGTAGGGTTAAAAGACGTGAACCGGTTGTTCCAGTTCTGAGTTGAATCTCAGCAACACGGTATAGTTCTAACAAATTAGTGCAAGGTGGTTGTGGTGGTGGTGGCGGCGGAGGTAGTGATGGCTCCTCTTTAGGTGTATGGTTTGAAGTTGATTCTTGATTCAAAGTTGGTGGATTTTGTACAGGAAATCTCCATTGAGTAAAGCTTTGAGATGTTGTTGATGAAGAAGATGAAGATTCTGATTCAGGATGCGGTTGAGTTTGTGATTTCGGATTATTAATTGCAGAATGTGGTGCTTGTGGATTAGAAACTGGTGGCGATGGGAGTGTATTGGGTAAGTGAGAATTAGGATTAGGAGTTGTAGGACTAAGAACAGATTCAGTGCAGTTGCGGAACATACCACATGAGAAGAGTGGACGAGGTGGGGTTTTGAGTTTGCCATGGTGGGTTTTCATGGTGGAGAGATTTGTGATGATGATGGTGTTGAATGGAAGAGGTAGGGAGGGTTTTGAGCTTGCTTTTATCTGTTCTATGTTGTGAATTGTGATGTTTAATACTGAATTAAGCTATGGAGAGAGATTTGAAAATGAGATGAGGAGAGGAGTTATAATGGTACTGAAAAGGTGTGTTGCTGAAACTGTCACTTCTGAATTTCTGAAGTTAACAGTTGCACTAGAGTGACTTGATAGTAACAAAAGTGTCCTACTATTCTATTATTGTACTGCACTGAAAATAACATGTCTGTCGCCCAAACAATTCCCGAACCACTCTATCTTCTTACTAATCCAATTGAATTGACTCGTGAAATTGTCGGAGCACAGGCACTATGAGTCCTGCCTATAGATATCACCGGATAGTTCCTGAATCCTGATTATGTATCCAATACGGGTCGAGCTCTAATGTTGGGGCAAGGGAAAATTAGGGGAGACCCAAAAAAAAAAAAAATATTATCATTGTCAAGCCCATAATTAATTTTCCGTGACACCCATAATTATTTTTGTGACACCCATAATTATATGAAATTATCAAAAATGTCAAAGATGATCGGATTATGCATCCGCATTTGATTTGATTATGCATCGTGATAATTGGCAACGCAACTGGACATAACATATCTAAAAATCCGCGCTTGAATTTTACAAATTTTATATCGTTGAAATCCTTTTAAGAGAGCTACGCAACGAGTACAAACAAGAATATCAAATTTTTGTTTTTCACGAAAAAGTCGGAGGTAATCATCATTTTAGGCAAAATTTTCGAAAACTTGATACATAACCATTATGCAAATTACCAAAACGATGCATAACACATTCTCGCAGACGCATAACGAATTATGCAACCATTTTCTCCACCGCATAACAAATTATGCATTTTGATAACAAAGTTATGCATCTATAACAAGTTATGTAACCATTGTATTAGTAGCAGACATAAAAAATTGATGCATAATCTATTTTTTCGATGCATAAAAGATTGTGCAACAATTTTCTCGATGCATAATGCATTATGAAGCCATATTTTCGGATGCATAACGGGTTATGCATCCATTTTTACGACTACATAACATGTTATGCTGAGATATTATTGTAGGTGCATTGCAAGTTATGCAGTCTTTGTTTTTGTTGGTTTCAATAGTGACAAAAAATGTTGTTGCATAACGTGTTATGCAACTGTTTTTCCGGATCGCATAACAAGGTTATGCAACAAATTTTATAGATGCATAATAGGTTATGCATCCATTTTCACAAATCGCATAACATGTTACGCAGACATTTTTTGTCAAAACACAGATCTACAATCTCTTTGCCAATTGTGTAGTGACCTATAACGAAGTTGTTTGCAGAAAGATCTTCCTTCCCACTAATGAGTTGTTCAGATGGAAAAATTGACGATAAGTTCCAAGATTTAACTTCATCAATAACACAGTCATAACCATCACGGCATCCACCGACCGTATGTTCTTCTCAACCATTATTGCACCATTATCTCAATGATTCGATCTTTGTAAACTCTCGCAACCCCACCGCAGCCTTCAACTCTACCTAAACCGCAAATACCACTCACCAATTACTACTTCTTTCAAATTCTCATCATGACTTCATCCATCAACCCAACAACATCACCAATTTTAGCTCAAGCCATTTGGTACTTGCAGACAATCACCAAGCACCTCCTTTAGCTCCCCGCTACCACTAATTCAAACATCTTCCTCTTTACACAAAAGACCAACACAAGCTAACATTCATCACAACTCGCAATTTTAGTTCAAGAACAAACCCATTCCTTTATCTGTCACCATTTCAACAACCACTGGACTCTCGGAACACACCGAATCAATCTTCATATCACTAATCGCATCTGTAAATTACCAAAGACAACTTGAACTGCAACAAAGCCTCAACTTGATTCTTCATCGATTCTTAATCTAACCCTCATCATTCCCATGAACATAAGCAAAAACCCTAATCTTCCCCGATTCTTTATGGCGTAAAAACCCAATTTCTTCTTCATCCGTTTCCAATCACCACCACTACAAACCCATTCTAAAATCGTTTGATTTATCCACCAGAACCGTCTTTTAGAAATCATTTACAATGGAATTACACTCCAATCGAAAATTGGGATCTAAAGCCTAATCGAAAGTTCCGATCAACCCACGAAAATCAGCACCATAACTTCGATGAAAACTCAAATTCAATTCAACAAAGCAAAGATTAGGTCTTCAATTCAATGATCCGATTTATAATTTCTTCTTCGATTCTTCCATCAATTCATCACAAAATCAGAACCAACTTGAGTGATTAAAACGAGATCTATAAATGGAGATAGGTAAACATACCATCACTGATTGGAGCAGGAGCAGGTGCTTGAGTTGGGAGGAAGAAGAAAACGAATTGGAGAAGTAGTTTTTATTTAGAAAATAGCAAAACACAATTTCATGAATTATGGGTTTGGGAATAAATTTTCTGGGCGCGCGCCTGAACTTTTTTGTCTGTGGGTTTCACAGTAGGAAAGTGTGTAAGAATGGGTCTCCCTGTAGTTTCCACTTGGGGCAATATGTAACACTAAAATTTTCAAGATTGTAAATAGTGTGTTTGGATACGAGAACCAGAAGTCATAAACAAAGATGTTTTTTGTTTTACAAAAAGTTGATTTTTTTACTTCTAGAAGGCAAACTAACTTTTTGTTTTTTGAAATCTAAAAGTCAAAAAGTTATTTCTGGATGCGTATCCAAACGCGCTATAAGAGGGGTATAAATTTACTAAGGTTGCACCAGATTCCGTATAAAATCAAATATCTTTCAACTTTGTAATGAAATACCCAAACAATTTGATATCCCTACTAGAGGCAGAGGGAATTTTGTCCAAAAAAAAAACCAAATAGGTAGAAACGAAGGATTTTTGCAAGTCGGATTCGCGATACCAGTATCCGCCTCTATATTGTTCATACAACTATAGCGTAGTCCATTCCCTGGCCTAGGTGCCTAGCTACCAATTCCGAGTATAAGAGAGAGTTCAAAATGGTTGAAAGTTCGAGTGTGGCGCATTTTAAAGATTTCAGATGAGAAAATGAACCGGTTGAAAAGAGATATAAGTGAGGAAGTTTGGGAGGCAATTAAATAGTTCAAGAAAATTAAATTTGTCCAAAAGAATATAATTTGGATTCTATAAGGTTGTCTGGGAATTGATTAAAAACGATTTCATGGTAGTAGCGAAGGAGTTTCATTTGAACGCGAAATTGGGGGATAAAAAAAGGAATTGGGGAATATAAGAAAAGGACAAAAAGTGGATCCAGATATCAATTCGGGGTCACCCCTTATCTAAGTATTTTACGTAATACCTAATCTACCCCTCACTAATCAGGATTAGTAATTAATAATAATTAGTAAAATCATAAGATTTTTTTATAAATGATTAGTGTGTGTTTTATTTGAATTTGGGTTAGTGAGGTGAGAGTAGAAGGAGGGAAAAATATTTTGAGAGAGAAATTTTTTTGGGAAAAATGGAGGATGATTGTGAAGAGATAATTGCTGCTGCAGAATCTTTAGCTCAACTACAACAAGGAGCATATCTTGAATCTTCAACTAACGACAACAACTCTCAATTGCAACTCTTTGTTGAGCCAACACCCTTGAATGATGATTTTGACGAGTATGAAGAGTTTCTTGAAGAACCAACACAAGAAAGTAAACTTGCACAACATACTAGCATCCCCAACACACGTAAAGTCGCTAAGATGTCGAAAAATCATTTTTTTTTTTTTTTAAACCCGCCATTTTTTCCACCGAAAACCCTTGGTGCTGGCATGGTGGTTGTATGAATTCCATGCCGGTATCAAGTTACCGGATGGTATGCGAACTACGACCATGCCGGTAGAAGAAGGGTACCGGCATGGTATTCATACTACGACCATGCCGGAGACCGATATCCCCCATTTTGAATATTGATCCTATGATATCATTCTTCTAATCAACTATGCCTTACTCGCTTAACCTTTTACCTACCAAGGAATATACTTCGGAATATGCAACCGGCATGGTTCAATTGATAGGTTACCATGCCGGTACTGCATGAAAAACATACAGGAAACAGTACTATCCCAAACCTAAAACCGGCATTGACACTTAATAAATATCAACGCCGGAACTAGGTACCGGCGTGGTATCATCAATATCGATAATGCCGGCACCGAAACCAGCATTGTTCAGTTACAATTTTTTAATGCCGGCACCTACAAAATAACAAGAAGAAATAAATGTTTTCCAAAGATAAATTCCGGCATTCAATATCAAATATATTCAATGCCGGAATCGTGTACCGGCTTGGGACAATCGATTACGAGGATGCCGGCACTCGTGCTTCCGGCGTTGTTTTCTAATGAAAAATTTATGCCGGAATAGGTTTCAAGTTTGGTCTTCCGTTTTGGTTAACTTAGACTATGCCGGAACAATGGTCGAGCATGCCGGTAGGGGTTTCCGGCATAGTGTTGTAATTGTGTTTGGAACTAATTTTCATTCGATCTTTAGGTGGTGACATATTTTGATCCAACAAATGCAAAGCCGCTTTATCGGGATACGTCAGAATACTATAAAATCCCTCCTGAGATGTGACCAAAGAATACTTTTCACCTAGTATCTTGAACTTTACTAATGGATTGCTAGTAATGAACCTTCTAATGAATGCGAAATTGTTCTTATGTAGGGAATAACATATCGAAAGGAAGCAATCACTTGGGCTAAAGAGACGGCTCTTAATAAATGTGTGTTGGTAAGGAATAACGAAGGTTCGAAGAGGCGTTTTGAGATGGATTTCGAGAGAAGTGGGAAATACAAGGAGAAGAATAGCCACAAGAGAAAGGATTATGTAGATCCAAAGAAGACTATTAGGGTATACCGTATACAAGACTCGTATGAGGAAGAATAATTTCCCGTTTAAGCTTGTATTCCGTTTAAATGACATAAACAATTGGGATTGTGAGGTTTTGTGTGGCTGTCATAACCACCGGGATCCGAAAGATTTTGTTGGTCACTCCTTAGTTGCGAAGCTAAAACCGACGACGAGTTCGAGGATGTAAAGAGATTGACCAAAGCACTTATCAAACCGAGACAAATTCTCGTGAGGCTTCAAGGAAAAGGATGAGACTAACGTGTCTTCTCTACGTACAATTTATGCCGCAAAAGCAACTATTAGAAGGGTGGAATGGGAAGGGAGAAGCGTTATGCAATATTTTGAGAAGATAGTTTGGGATCACAACTACACGCGTATCATTAAAAGAGGGCCGGACGAGAAGCCCCTTCAAATAATCATTTCGCATCCTTTGCTCTCACAATTGGCAAATACAATACAAACAAATACAATATGCCATTGTTCAACATCGTGGGGCAAACCTCGGACAAGGTAACATTCACATTGTCTTGGTGCTTAATGGAAAACGAGAGGGACTATAATTATCATTGGGCATTACGACAATTAAAATTGTTCTTCCGGAAAATCAACTTCCGAGGGTCATCGTAACCGATAACGATGACGCATTAATGAAAGCAATATCCGACGTCTTCCCGGACGCACAAAATTTCCTATGTACATATCATATACGTCAAAATATCATAAAAACTTGCCATGCCTTGTTTGAACCCGCAAAGGCGGATATTAAGAAGAGAATGATGGTACAACTAGAGGAAGATGTTCGAAAGAACAAACTATCCCCGAAGAAGAAGAAGAAGATGAGAGAGGCAAGATAAAGGAGAGAGTGGACAAAGAACATGCGGAAAATCATAAAAAGTGGTTGGAATTTCTAAGAGATTGGGAGAAAGTTTATTGGTCTCTTACCGAGGTTATGTACAAAAAGAGATTGGAGAAGTTTATTGCCGATTGGAACGAAGTTTATCCGACTGCCGTCTGGTATTGTCGGACTCAATGGTTGGATAAGTTCAAGGAAAAATTTGTGCGTGCATGGACAAACCGGTATAGATACTTCAAGAGTGAAGCAACTAGTGCAGCTGAGGCCGCTCATGGGAGATTTAAAGATCTCATCCAAATCCGGTCAAGGCAATGTGGTTACGGTCACCGAGGCAATAGAGCAATACTTTAAGCAAGATATCAATAGGATCAAGGATGCTTTTGAGAAAAGCTCGATGGAAAGGATGACTCAATTTCTTCGTTATGGTAAGTTGCTCCAAGGAATAGAATTCAACGTATCTCATTGGGCAATAAAACATATGATGAGACAAATGGAATATGAGAAAAATTACTAAAACCTGGGTGATGTGTGTATTTGTCCCGACATGTCTTCATTGGGGCTTTCGTGTCGTCATATGCTTGTGAAGTATGAAGAAGTGATACCTATTGAGGTTAATGATCCGTTTTGGAAGCAACTATCTTTCGACCCCCTTTCAGAGATCCCGGTAATCTCCATGGGATACGAACGAAGCAAAGGAATTCTTCAAGCTTACTCACGTGGCACCTCGGTAAGCCGACAAGTCTTGTTGAGCCAACTAAGGCTAATTACTCGGTCCATGGATCGCACAAAGCGAAGAGCCAAGAAAGGGAAATCCAATAGGTAGACCACAAACTAAAACAAAAAGGAAAAAAACAAAGGGTAGAATTGAAAGAAATGACTCAACGTGAAGAAGAACTCGCATCAAGTAAGAAACGAGATCTAACCGCATGTGAGATTTCTAACAAAGGTTCGTGGAAGCGCAGTTCCAAACAAAAGAGGTAGGCCAAGGAAGGAACCGCTAAGTCAACAACAAACGAAGGAATCCGTATCCACACCAAAAGCCAACTCATCAGAGGTTCCAAAGAAGAAGGGTAGGCCGCCAAAAGTATCATCATCAAGTGACAAAGAATAACAAGGTGAGCATTCCGAAGCCATACCCATAGTCGATCAGGACGGCTACGTCGAGAAGACTTACGTTTTGCTTCTAAAACAACATTGCCTTTTCCTTTGTTCTTTTCTGCTGCTTTAGACCTATATTCCAATATGCAAACTGAGTTATATAATGACAACCGGCATAGAAATCAAACTTAACATCTGTGCCGGCATAAGTGCCGGCATTCTAATCATTTAAAATACCAGGCCGGTTGTCTTTGAATTTTAGACAGAGAATGAACATTTTTTGCAACAAAAATACGTCATAGTAAGTTAACATATAGACACTGCCGGCATTGAGAACCGGCATTGTTAGATAAAAATAAGACTGTTGGAGATTTATTTCTATATAATACCCCCATTCCTTTGGAAAAATTTACACAAACCAGCAACCAAATAACAAAAATCATTCTCTCAAGAAAGCAAGCACGGTTAAAGCTTCACAAAGGATGGGGGATTCATCATCTTCCTCTATTTGCAAAGTAAGTAGATTTACTAACAATATGATCTTCACTACTATGACGCATGACTAATATAATCTTCTCTTACAGAGTCATCATTGCAAGTGTCAAATTTGCAAGTCACCTTCTCATCAAGCCATGGACCTGCCCTTTTATTTATTCAAAGTGTAGAAACTGCGTGATGGGACACGCCGGTTTTGGATTGCAAAAACCGATGATGCTGAAAATGGAAGAATGTTTCTAAGTTGTTTGAATCACCCAAAGTGCGATGAGTTTTAATGGTTTGACAAAGCTGTTGAACTAGTAGAGTCAAGAGAAAACCACAAGGGCCAATGCAAGCCTATCGATGGGTGTGATGGGTGTTATATGAAGGGAAAGGAATATGTTGAAAGAGAAGAAGAAGAACCAATGAAGCTGATCCTTGACACCCCCATCCCGGACGATATCTTCAAGAGGTTCGGGAAGGCTCAAAGGTTCCGCAATTGTTGAAAAGGGATGGAAATAGATTATCTTTAACCA
This sequence comes from Papaver armeniacum, assembly GCA_023531295.1. Taxonomy (NCBI): domain Eukaryota; kingdom Viridiplantae; phylum Streptophyta; class Magnoliopsida; order Ranunculales; family Papaveraceae; genus Papaver; species Papaver armeniacum. The sequence goes on along the minus strand of JAJJWW010003721.1, from coordinate 415,058 downwards.
AATGTAATCCATGCCATGTTTTTTTTAGCATGTTTTAATTAAAAGTTTCAAATCCAATGTAATAGATTACTTAGGAATAAAATAAAAGGAATAAAATAAAAGAGCATTCGAAATGGGGCAAGAAAGGATCGATTTTATTCAAAACTATATAAAACACCCTAAGAATTTGATTGTGTAAATAAAAATAAACAAAAAGCAAATAAACAAAGCACGCAAATCAAGGATGTGAAAATATTGGATAAAGGTTTCATCTTCAGTTGTAAACAAGTTTATGAATGTATGAATAGAATTCGTATTTAATCTCGCTATCATCAAAAGCCATGAAGAAATTGAAATTTGCGTATGAATTCTACCTAAAGAATAACCTAACGCCTTGCGCTAATCAAGTTCAATTCTAGGAGCATTAAGTTTTAAAATAGCTTCAATGCAATTGTTTTTCGATTACGAGGAACTATCATGAAAATTTGAAAATTTCTAGACTCAAACATTCAATCAAAATACTTCAATCATGCAATTATTATAACCCGTAGAAATCAAAGGACAATATTGAGAGAAAACATTCATAAAAATCATAACTTGTTAAAATCCAACTACATCTTCAAAATATTCATGGAGTTCATCACAAGAAGAAAGAGAAATACTTCACTAAACCCTAGAATAAAAGTAGAGAAGATAATAAAACGCCGTCCCAAAAATTGTAGAAGTCTTCCCTTTTGTAGTCTTTTTCTCCTTCCAAAACTAGGTTTTGTCTTCAAGGTCCATTAGTTGGAATTAACCCTACCCACCATGGAGAAAACCCATGTAGAAATTATGTCCCAAAACGCTCGTCGGAAAACTGGGATTATGAATCATGGGAATAATAGAAAAGTTTTTAATCTTGTTGGATCACCGAGTGGAACGAGTCGGCTTGGGTGAGTCGTGAGTTAGTTGGTCACTAGTCTTGGCCTCGAACCATTGACCTTACCTGCACAAAGCCGCTTGTGATGCACAATGATTGTGCTTGAATTTTAATCTTGTTTATTCCATAGCCACATTGTCAAGCCTGCACTGAAAAAACATCTTCTTCCATGTGAAAGCACACAAATAAATCTTGCCATTAATAATTCCAGATCGGAAACCCCTATCCAAAAATCATGTCACCTTGATTGCTTTGTCGAACTAACCCCACAAACCCATAACAAACGAAACACCATCACTCAATAGCTTGCTTTTCCTTGCCCACTCCATCAAAACATGTTCAACAACTCCCCGTGCTAAACACCAATCAAGCAATTGCCCAATGATTTCTATTCTCATGCCATAGTTTCATCATCAAATGCATCTCATCAACACCTCGCAACACATCCCGAATTTCCCGTGCCAGCATCATCACCACCACAGTACACAACTCCACCCCACAATAACTCCACGAATTATCCTGATTTCACTCAAACCAAAATTAATTCCCAAATGAAAACCAAACAACTAAAGATCACAAGTTATCTCGAGCAAGGTACAAATTTCCTTCCGAAAACAAGTTCACGGGACCAATTAAACTTCAAGATCTTTACCTTGGCTCAACATCGAATCAACCAACATTTCATCCAAAAAAGAAACAACAACTAAAGAGTTAATTCAAGCCATTCTATGTACCCTACTCGAACATCCAACCATATAAACTCAGGGCCCCAAAATCCATGAGAGCAAGAGCACATCCTCACTTCCATCGACTCCATGGGTAATTTGAACAACAAATTCAACTCAGAACCCTTAAATTCCTCGCTGCAATCGACCATCCATCCATAATTAACCACCACCAATTTCTCTCGATCTCGATCTCAATTTCTCCATTGAACTCTACAGCCACAAGTTCTTCTAATTCATCACCCATTTGCATCAATTTCAAAAGCATCGAACCCTTACCTCTCTTTTACCGATCTACCGAGATCGATATCAACATTTCACTTGCTTATCACCAAAACAAACCCTCATCTCGATTTCTCTCAACCTCTTTGATTTTAACAGAATGGCTGCTTCCTCCTCAGTTTATGTCTCGGGTGAGGAAGCATTCAATGAAATGAATGGGAAAAAGAGAATCGGTATAGGGTTGTAATAACAATGTTGGATAACGCCACTCCTCTGGCTCAGATAAGGGGTACCCCAATGGATGCCCCATAACATGTTGTGGCTGTCATTTAAAACTCTCAGCAGTTGTCCCTTAACCTTGGTCACTCTCCGGATAACAATTGCTGTAAGATGACAATTTCGCCCTTTTGCTCAAATTGCAATTTCTCCTTCTTTTCTCCGTTAGAAAAAGGTTGTTCCTCGCTGAATTTAGTGTTGTTTATCTCTAACTCATCCTTTTGAATAGGTGAATGATCATTATTACGATCAAGAGTTGAGTTAACTACACAATTATCCACGAAAGTGCCCAAGGATTGCCCTTTTTCAACATTAACATCAATCAAATATTCATCACAAACCATATGCACATTAGAATTATCCATATCTTCCTTGTATTGATCAATGTCTCTTCGCAAGATAGTCATACTTTCACGAAGTTCTTGGAGTTGCTCGTTTGTAGTCTCTTTAGCTTTTGAAATTCCTCTTGTAAAAAGGTGGAAACTTTATCTATAAAATTAGAGACTTTTGTTCACAAACATAAGAATCCTCCCATCCTTGTTGTTGTTCACACACATACTCACCATAAGGTTGTTGAGGAAAACCACAAGGTTCCTTGTAATATTGGTCATAACCAATAAATTGGTTTTGATTATACCCATGGAATTGGTAGTTATCATATTGTTGAGGTTGTTGAAAACCGTATCCATTGTTCCAATATGCTCCTTCCATGAAAATAAGCACACTAAATAAGATTCTCAAACCAAGGTTAGAACCCGAAAAATAAGAAAAATAAAAATAAAACAAAACTAAATACAAAAATAAGAAACCAAAAACAATTGACAACCGCTTGCCTCGGCAACGGCGCCAAAATTACCATTGTAACACAAATATAATTACACTTTCTTACTACTCAAAATATAAATATAGCAAGGGCAAGAAAGGATCGATCCCAAGAGGTCTAGTTGTCAAATTGTTATGGTTTCCTATATAAAACACCCTAAGAATTTCTGATTGTAAATAAAAATAAACAAAAGCAAATAAACAAAGCACGCAAATCAAGGATGTGAAAATATTGATAAAGGTTTCATCTTGATTGTAAACAAGTTTATGAATGTATGAATAGAATTCATTTAATCTCGATCATCAAAAGCCATAGAATACCTTATTGCAAGAATACTCCGTAATTTCAAAAGTTCATCAACACACACATTAGAGTGCGTATGTGAATTCTACCTAAAGAATAACCTAACGCTGCGCTAATCAAGTTCAATTCCTAGAGCATTAAGTTTTGAAAATAGCTAATCAATGCAATTGAAATACATTGCGCAAAACAATTCAACAAAGGTCAATTTCTACATATGATTACGAGGATGTATCACTACAACCTAGAATCATATCATGCTACTAGTATTCAAGGTTATCGCTCGATGAAAACCCTAAAATAGCTATAGATATGGATGTGAGTTCAATCAATTCTAGACTCGACTAAACAAACATTCAATCATATTGCAATACTTCAATCATGCAATTATTATAACCCGTAGAAATCAAACGACAATATTGAGAGAAAACTAATTCATAAAAATCATAACTTGGTTGCAAAATCCAACTACATCTTCAACCAATAATAAAAACTTAGTTACTCATATTCATGGAGTTCATCACAAGAAGAAAGAGAAAATACTTCATGGTTCTAAACCCTAGAATAAAAGTAGAGAAGATAATAAAACGTCGTCCCAAAAATTGTAGAAGTCTTCCCTTTTGTAGTCTTTTTCTCCTTCCAAAACTAGGTTTTGTCTTCAAGGTCCATTAGTTGAAATTAACTCGGCCCACCATGGAGAGAAACATCCCAAAACGCTCGCCGGAAAACTGGGATTATGGCGGAATCCCGCAGTCGCCGAGGTCTCAAAGGGTGACAAAGTCGCACGGCCACCGGTCAACGAGTTAGGACCGGTTCAAGTCGGTCGGTCAACGGGTCAAGGATCACTGAGTTGGAACGAGTCAGCTTGGGTGAGTCAGGTGAGTTAGTTGGCTGACTAGTCTTGGCCTGAACCATTGCAGCCTTGCACAAAGCACGCTTGTGATGCACAATGATTGTGCTTGACCATGATGGTGCTCCAAACCTCCACTGCCTGCATCTTATTGCTACCTTCATCACCTTCCAAGAATTTCCATCTATACAACTCCAGAACATGGAATTTTTAATCTTGTTGTTCATCTCATCAACACCCGCAACACATCTGGAGCTCCATTTCCCGGAATTTTTAATCTTGTTGTTTAATTCTAGCTCTTAACCCATGGCAGTCCGGTTCCAATGGCTTCTCGAAAAGTCGCAAATAAATCTTGCAAGGATAAACATTTCATCGCCTAACTCGCCAATTCAACATAAACGAATCACTAGAAATCAAAACATGTTCAACATAAACCAAACAAGAGCACATCCTCACTTCCATCGGATTCTCGATATCAAATGTTCTTAATCCAGTATCCTAAACCAAAATTTTAACAAGCAAACCAAACAACTAAAGAGTTAAACATGTTGTATTGTCAAAACCTCTCCAACAGAGGTACAAAACAATGAAAACAAGTTCTAATTGTTCAAGACGTGACAACCACCATCCAAAAAATCCTAAACCAAAAGCAAACCAAACAACTAAAGAAACACAACTAAAGAGTTAATCACTGGGTCTTTTGCTTCTTTTTGGGCCTATTTGTTCTTAGTTTCCCCGAACAAAGCCTTTGCACTAGGGTCGGTTTCTTCAATTCTATCAAGCTTTTCCTCGAATTCCTTCATTTCTTCAAGGGATAGCACCTCTCCTTCCTGGTACTTGCAACCCAACATCTTCTTTAACTTGCTAAGCCGATGCCGCTAGTTTAATACATCAAACACATAATTAGTATACATATAAGATTATGTGTATATTAAACGATGAAGCAATTAACAATACTTACAAGCAATCCAACGGTCTTATTAAGTTGGGTCATCGTAGGTGGTGCCTGTTCGGGAGTTGGAACGGAGGGTTTTTCCGGGAGGAACTTGGACGTCATCCGGGCGACGACATAAGGATGTGACCATTGAAGGTAATCTTCCATGTAGTCGTCATCAACTTCATCACCGTTTTCAGCAATCTCCAACTTCTCCCACTGACTAATATCTACCAAACGACGTGGTTCCCTATCCCTCCAATCTGTTGGGTCCGGTTTTGGAACATACTCTACATGCAACCGATTTGGAGTTAAATAGCACCGAGAAAGGTCAAGATCAAAATATTGAAAAGAGGCCGCCTGGAAATGTGCTAATTGCTTATATCCAAGTTGACGCATCACACGTGTAGGATTAGCCATAAAGTATCCTTTTGGGTGGAACAACGGCCCATGGTAAAATGCAACGTTACCAAACCTCAAAACTTGGCAGTTTCCTCTAGCCTCCTTGTAAGGGTCGAACACAACATCTTTGGTACTCATTGCGTCCAAATCCAATCTCATATCGATCACCAACCTATGTTACCGGGCTTTGGAGTATTGTTGAACTCGTATCTCTTAGCTATAGGCGTATCGGGTTCTGGAAGGTCTATGATCTTCAAGGAGGGGTAGACCTTGAACAAGGTTGGGAAGTGTTCATAAGCCCACGCCTATTCCAATGTGAAGCAATAAGTTTTGTTTCTAAGTTCACGATAAGAGTACATATGAACAATATACATAATAACATAAGTTTAAGAACAAATTTACCTCAAAGTAGAGTGAAATTACCGACAAATTGGTTGGTTTTAGCCTTAGAGGCCCTTCTCATCTCCATCATCAAATGTGCCATTACCGCGGTGCCCCAAGAATAATTATAGACATCTTCCAACGGATCCAAGTATCAAGGTAGTTCGCACTAACCCTCGTTGCCATTGGTGTCGGGAATACCCTAGTGCCCAAGATGTATAACAAAAGCAATGGGCAAGATAACGAATTTGTTTAGGGTCCCATCCATCCTCCAAACTTCTTTTCTTTGTGTTTTCAAAATTCTTCTTAAGCAACGTCAACTTGATTGTCTTTGTCTCACCGCACGTGGATTCATAAAAGCTCTCCACGGAAGTTTTGTAATCCCAACCAAACAGCTTTGTTAGTCGACTCGCAACGTCGACCATTCTAGGTCCAGACTCAACTCCTTCGCAATTGATTTGCCGATAACATTCAAGCCTAGAATGTTCTCGAGCATCTTCAGGGATGAAGGTCATCTCCCCAAAAGGGAAGTTCATGGTATCGGTTTCACCATGATACCTTTCGACGAAGCAATTGACAAGAATGTAATCAAAGCTTCACATAATTTTCAACCAAAGCATATAGACCGAAATCCTTTACTATTGTTTGGACCTCTTCACATTCCTCGGATAAATCCCAACCATCCGCGGCTTGGTTTCGCAAACACGCACATCCTTCTTATGATCCTACAATTAGGAGAGACAATACAATTAAGAGATTTTACATAAATACACAACAATACATATGTACAAGATAGAAAATGCTTACATAGGTTTGATAGATAGTACGAGCCCACGAGTGCTTGTATCCAAATAGTATTTTTGGTTCTGGAGCTTCGCCCCAAATTCTACCACGTTCAAGGTCAGGTATCATGTCACTATATGACGAAGGTCGGAACCTTTAACTTTCACTTTGACGTTGCCCTTCTTGCCATTGCCTTGTGTTGGTTGTTGACTTGGGCCACCAACTTCGCTTTGGCTTGCTAATTGAATTTCCTCTTCATCTTGTTCATCTTGATCATCGTGCTCACGGTACGCAAGTCCACTACGGTCACTACCACTCTCTCAAATTATCCCTCTTGTACCATCCCCCAAACGTATCTTACGACCTTCATCTTTCCCTCGAGGAGGCAGAGACTGGGGAGTATCAAGACCGTCCTTCCTTCTTCTCTTAGTGACAACATCTTTATTTTTTCTTTTGTTAGCTTCCTTTGCTTTTGACCTATATCGTAAGCACACGGAAAGCAATGAATATAAGACAACTCACCTTCAGTTTTAGTACCGACATTGACTACCTTAAAATAAACCACGCCGGTACAATATTCCGGCAGTACATATTGACTATCGTTGGTACCGGCATACAAATGCAACCTAAAATCTATGCCGGTATTATTGATAGTTTTCCTATATGTTTTAAGTCCACTACCGGCATGCTCGAATTATTACAAAAGAATGCCGGTACCCAAAACCGGCATGTAATGAAACCAAAAATCTATGCCTGATCGGTGACATATTCATAAACTCTCCCGTTTTTTTAAGTCCACTACCGGCATACACGAATTATTATCAAACACTGCCGGTACTAAAAAAACGGCACTGTATTCATCCTAGATTGAATGCCGGTAGGGAAAATCCGGTTTCGGTTAATTTGGGGTTGGAAACCTAGTATTGTATTCATCCTAGATTGAATGCCGGAACACAAAACCTAAGACATGTGTTCATACAAATTTCAAAGTGCTTGTACTCTCAAACTCAACTCGTTTGAGTTAGGGTTCGCGATTCTAACCTAAACCCATTGCTATAGATCGATTTAAACACCTACAAAGTAGTTTAAAATCACTTACCTTCTCACGTAAGCCATATTTCGAGTAGTTGATTGTCGAGAACGTTGCTTCTTCGTATTCTTTCTCTTGAGCAATCTTAGAAATTCTTTCTGCCTGTTTTTGTTGAGCAATCGATGATGTTGAGTTCAATTGGGCATTTTGTTTCTTTCGTGGAGGCATTGTTTATGATTCGGATAGGTTAATCGACGATTTTTTTTTTGAATCGACGATTAATCAACGAAGAACGGATGAAGAACGATGAATTTTTTTTTTCTTCAGAACCTAACCCTAGGACATTGCCGGTAGTGAATTAAGAATGGGGGATATATGAATTTGGTTTTTGATTTTAATGTTTTAGGAGAAAGGGTACACTGGTCTTTTCATAATATTTTTTAGTTAACCAAAGGCTATTTTAGTAATTTCATACCCAAAAAATACCCCTTAACACACACCATGGGTTGGGAGAAGTAATAAACATCCCCCAATTCCTTTTTATATCCCCCAATTTCGCTTTTTTTCATTTGGTAGAAAATAAGATTTGAGAACTAATTGTTCTTTCATTAATTTGCTGCCAAAAAAGAGCAAATTGGCCATCCTATAGATTTTAGACCAATAAGTCTAGTAAAGTGTGCACAAGGTGATTTCCAGAATTATCACTCAAAGACTCAAACTAGTGTTGTCAAGAATAATTTCTAAAAGTCAAGGAGCTTTCATACATGAGAAGCAAATTCTTGATATGATTCCCGTTGTTCAGGAACTAATTTATTCAGGAAAAAGGAGTGGGGTACCAGGAATCCTATGTAAATTGGATATACATAAAGCTTTTGATAATATTAGCTAGTTTACAAAAAAACAAAAAATGTATTACAAAGTTCAGAGTTTGGTGTGGTGTGTCTCCACAACATTCTGTTTTAATCAATAGCAGCTTCACTAAAAGATTTAAACCTCAAAAAGGATTAAGACGTGAAGATTCTTTATCACCACTTTCTTTATACTTGTTACTGAATTTTTTACTAAATTGAAGAATATAGCAGTGGAACTAAGTATGGTCTCTGGGTTTCGGATTAACAACAATGTATCAGTCTCCCACTTACATTATGTTGATATATTGGTGTTTCACCAGCATGCTAGAGCAATGCTCGGTTGAACCCGCAAGTTTTTCTATCTCAAGCTTGTTCTCAATGGTAGATGATCAAAACTATATCTTGATTTCTAGTCTACTAATTCAAGTCTTGGACTAGGTTAGAATTTGGTAGTTAAGTATCAGACATCAGCCTTGAAGACTGAAGATCGACGAAGACATTTGGAGAACTTCTGTATCAGGTATATGAAGACCGAACCATTATATTTTACTCAATATCTTACCATTCTATCTTTTTGAGATGATGTCGTATGACTTTTATTAGATTTACAAATAAGAAGTTTCGAGTCAAGCTTGTCTTGTTAAAAATCTCGAAATATGATTCTAACAAAAGATGTTTCAAACATCATTAGAGAGAAATATTGAACTATCTGATATTTCTGATCAGGGTAGGTTGGCAAACCAGTTCGTAAACCATAGATATCTAAGTTTCAGATATACAGGAGGGTTGGCGAACCTGTTCGCAAACCGCAAGTTCAGGTGGTGACAGTTCACGAACCCGGTTCACAAATTATTGTGAACTGATTTTTGAAAGTTGGTATTATATTCTAGGAGTTGCCGAACCCAGTTCACGAACCGTGGTCAACTGAGTTCGGTAGTCTTGTAAGGTGGGAGAACCCGGCACACAGATCGTTGCACCCTGAGTCGTGAACAAGTCTAATGGTTCACGAACCGTTGTACCAACCGTCCCAGTTTAAGATTTTAGCAGATGCTTGATGGACACATTTTTGTGTCTGAGTTGTCCTCAATTTTCTGTATTGTTGGTACTCGATTTTGTATTTATTATGGTGTTTTATGTGTTTGTAGGTATTTTTGGGAAATAAATATTTTTGGAAAATTCGGCTCGAAAAATTACTCAGCACCCCTGGAGGATTGCTGCTAAACGGACCCTAGTTTTGGATAAGGGGCACCTCAGTTGGGCATCTGCTATTCACACCCCCAGTTTGGTTAGGGGGGATACTATCTTCATCGTTTCAAAATTCCAGTTTTGGCGGGAAAAGCTCACAGGCTATGGCAGAATTTAGGGTTCGTAATTCGAAGATGTTTTAAAGAGACTCACGGGTGAAACACTTTGTGATGACTTGATTGAGCCTAACATGCTTGGTTTGGGTCTTTGGTTCGACTGCAATTGGCTAGATAACCCGAGTTGAAGTAAAACAGAGGAGTGTGTACGAAGTGAGATAATCGTGGGATCTTCTACCATTTTCCCGAGAATTACTAAGATTGGCGTGTGCTGGAATCAATATTTGATGACTTTTCAACGTGTTTGGAGGTTGGTTGGATGCTGCAGAGGCGTGATGAGCTAAAAAAGGGAAGAAATATTTACATATTTTCCTATGTTGCTCTCTGTTGGCGTCGTTTTGGGAAGTCTTGTGCAGTTTAAGGAAGTAGTGTTCCCTGGATGATATTCTAATTATTTAGGGAGATTTTGACAACCCAGAGAGGCGTGGAAAATGTTATTGAGAGAAAGAAATCTCGGTGATTTGTCAGAGGAGTAAAGACGAGATAAATTGCATTGAATCGAGTGATTGAGGGTGCTGGTGGGTATAAATAGGCTATTGGAGTCACAGAAATGGGACGGAGAGTTTGGAACATTACAGAGCTGAGAAAGTCGAGTTGCAGAAGAATCACCATTTCTGCTGCTGTGAAGAACACCAAGAACATAAGACACCAAAATACAGTCGTAGTGCTACAGTACCAACGACAGTTCATATTTATCGTTCTCTGTAACAGTTCGGTTTGTAACAAATATAATTGTTACAAACCCGGTTTTAATCATTTTCTCACATTTTTCATCATTTGTACACATTTTGAGCAACGAAATCAACTTTTGAGTGTGTTTCCAACATGATGAGAGGCTAAGTACCCAGTGATCAAGGCAAAGGAGGAAACTATTCACTCATGCTTGATTGGTAATCTCTTTTACAATTTCTTTAATTATTTATTTTATTTAATTCACTAGGATCAATAAAAGATAAAATTGGTTTTCTTAATTAGTTGTGAATCAATTCGATGTGTTATGCTTGGAATCAATTCTTTGATAATTCATGCTTAAGGATTACAATTTAATATTTGGACACCTTATAGATTAATAGTGAATTAACGAGAAAAGAGCTTAATAATAATTCTTGAAATATCATTATAAACCAATCAACTAGAAGGAATAGTGGAATCCGGAGCCTTGGTCTATTTTTAAAATCTTCATATCACTTTTATTTTGAGTTTGCTATATTTTTAAGTTTTATTAAATCTAAAATCTATTGATTTCACAAGTCTTGAACGAACTATTACTACAACATCATTGAAAATACCATCAATGCTCAAAGACTTATTTTTCAAATATGTTTAGCATTGCTAGAACTCTCTCAAAGACTTCTAAGACTTCATTAATCACTCAATCACTTATGTTGGTGCATTATGATTAAAATCTTAAGTGTTTAAATGAATATCAAATTTCTTTAGTTCTTTGGCATACTTGCCAAACCGAACAATCATTATACACGGTTCAAGAACCGGTTCTTGGTGTATATTCTTCTATTGTATTTCAAGACCTAAAAGTGTTTGCTTGATTCTCAAGTTATCTTAGATTGAATTCTAAGAAACCCACCCTGGTCCTTGAAAATCTATAAATAGAGATGCTCTTTCAACTAAAAAAATTAATCCTTGAAAATTTGTGTCCTAGTTGATTATAGAGTCTTCCTTTATGAACCTAGGTTTCATCTGAGAAACCTAATTAGGTCTACAACTAAAATACTTTGTATTGGGGATTCGTGAATCCAGGTCCGACTATCTTTACCTTGATAGTTCGTGTATCCTGATCTTGCTTTTCTGTTATCGAGGTTTTCATAATGCCTTTCAGGAAAGATAGATAGTAATCACATAGTTCTCTTCGTCTTATACTTTATGATTTCTCAAGATAGATATATGAAAACAGATCTTAATTGATCTTTTGAAGATTGTTTTTGAGAGATGGTTAAGAATCTAAGCTGCTCTTCGAGAGTCGTAAGTTTCGGATTTGTGAGATTTGCTAGCTTTGTCTATTACAAACAGATTCCTCACCTTGACCTTTGATTTAAACGCATATTAAATAGGCTGAAGCAACTCTTAGGTTTTAAAAGACGTCTGCTAAGGGAATCAATTGTGTAGAGCCTTACGAGTCTAAAGGAGCATGATTGTTACTGAATCGCTTGGAGGTTGGATTCAGTCTCAACTACATTCCATTCCGAAGTCTGATAGAATGCTAGTGTCTGTAGCGGCTTAATACAGTTTGGTGTTCAAATCTGGACGAGGTCCCGGGGTTTTTCCACTATTTCAGTTTCCTCGTTAACAATTTTTTTTTTGTATGTGTGTGTGCGCTTTTACTTTTTCGCGTCTTTTGATTGCTGAAAGTACTATACCAGTTCATACTCCTATCAAAACTAAAAAGTTGGTGTTGTACTTGGTACTCCTGTGTTTTCAGATCAAATCATCTTTGTCAAGTCTTCCAATTTACTTTCTATCTATATTCTCTATTCTTGTGAAGGTAGAGAAGACGTTAAACCAAATAATGAGAGTTTGTCTTTGGGGTTCAACTACAGAAAGAAGAAAGATAAGCGGGATATCTTGGGAGAAATTGTGTAAACCAAAGAAAATGGGGGGACTTGGCATTAGGAATTTAAGACTCACAAATAAATCTTTATTGGCCAAACGGTCTTAGAGATTTTCTAAATAGAAAAAAAAATATGGAGCAAAGTTTTTCTTTGAACAAAATGCAAGGCAATTCTAGAGATATATGGGTAAAAGACTCCTCTATACCTCAAGGTAAAAGACCGTGGAAAGGTATTCAAAAGAAAAAGTACATTGCTGAATAGATGTCTATAATAGAAATCAGAGGGTCTTCTATCAAGTTCTATGGGATAAATGGAAGGTGTTAGATCCATGCTCGGTTGAATCCACAAGTTTTGCTATCTCAAGCTTGTTTTCAATATTAGATAAGTAAAACCACATCTTGATTTTTAGCCTACTAAGTCAAGTCTCGGACTAGGTTATAGTTTGGTAGTTGAGTATCAGATATCACCCTCGAAGACTGAAGATCGAAGAAGACATTTGGAGAACTTCTGTACCAGGTATGTAAAGACTGAACCATTCTATTTTACTCACTATCTTACCATTCTACTTTTTGAGACGATGTCGTATGACTTCTAGTAGATTTTAAAAGAAGAAATTTCGAGTCAAGCTTGTCTTGTTAAAAATCTCAAAATACGATTCTAGCAAAGATGTTCAACGATCCTTAACATAATTAGTTTTAAACAATTAATTGTGTAAATTAATTTGTGGATCAATTGAAAATCACTCATGCAAATGATTAATTTATCACGTGGAAATATTTCAAACACCATAAGAGATAAATATTGAATTATCTAATATTTCTACTCAGGGTAGGTTGGCGAACCAGTTCGCAATCCATAGATATCTGAGTTTCATAAATATAGGAATGTTGGATAACCAGTTCGCAAACCGTGAGTTCAGTCGGGACAGTTTACGAACCCGGTTCACGAACCGCTGTGAACTGATTTATTGAAGTTGGTATTATAGGCTAGAAGTTGACGAACTTGGTTCATGAACCATGGTCAACTGAGTTCAATAATCTTGTATGGTTGGAAAACCCGGTTCACGAACCATTGCACCCTGACTCGTGAACAAACCTAACGGTTCATGAACCGTTGTACTAACTGCCCCAATTTAAGATTTTAGCAGATGCTCAAATGTTTATTTTTTAATATGTTTTTAGCATTGCTAGAACTTTGTCACACACTTATAAGACTTCATTGATGACTTAATCACTTATGTGTGTATCATGATTAAATTCTTAGGTGTTTAAATGAATATCCAATTACTTTAGTTCTTTGGCATACTTGCCAAACCGAAAAATCATTATACACGGTTCCAGAACCGGTTCCTAGTGTACATTATTTTATTGTATTTTCAAGACCTAAAAGTGTTTGCTTGATTCTCAAGTTATCTTAGCTTGAATTCTAAGAAACCCATGGTCTTTGAAAACTATAAATAGAAATGCTCTTTCAACTGGAAAATTCAATCCCTGACACTTTGTGTAGTAGTTGATTTTAGAGTCTTCCTCCATAGACCTAAATTTCCTCTGAATAACATAATTAGGACTACGACCAAAAGACTTCACTTTGGGAATTCATAAAGCCAGGTCCAACTATTTTTACCTTGCTAGTTCGTGAATCCTGTTCTTGCTTTTATGTTATCGAGGTTTGTGTAATCTCTTTCAGGCAAGATAGATAGTAATCACAGAGTTCTTTTTATCTCAGACTTTTTGATTCCTCAATATAAATATTTAAAAAATGATCTTTACTAATATTTGGAAGATTGTTCTTGAGAGGTGGTTAAGAATCTAGGATGCTCTTTGGGAGTCGTAACTTATAAATTTGTGAGGTTTGCTAGCTTTATCTATTGCAAACAAATTTTGTCACCTTGATCTTTGATCTAAACGTAAATCAAATAGGCTTATCTATTAGAGGCAAATTAGTATCAAAAGTCTTTACTTCGGCTGAAGAAACTCTTAGGATGTAAAGGACATCATCTAAGGGAATCAATTGCGTAGAGCCTTGCGAGGTTCAAGAGACGTAAGGAGCCCGACTATAATTGAATCGCTTAGAGGATGGATTCGGTCTCAACTAAATTCCAGTAAAAATTCTGATACTAAGCTGGTGTCTGTAGCGGCTTAATACAAATTGGTGTTCACATCTGGACGAGGTCCCGGAGATTTTCTGATATTGTGGTTTCCTCGTCAATAAAATTCTTGTGTGTGGGCTTTTACTTTTCTGAATATTTTGATTTTTAAAAATACTATACAACTTCATACTCCTGTGTAAAAACGAAAAATTTTGTGGTGTACTTGGTACCCCTGCATTTTAAATTAGTATCGAGAGAAGGTTCGTGTACTAACGGTGTCACGACCAGACATGACAATCTCTTGCTTTGATAGTATCGGTCCAATTAATGATCCCGAGTGTATTCTAGAAACCTTCAATGTTGATCCGAGTATTGATTTGATTAAACTCATTGATAATCTTTGTCATGGGAAACAACGATTGATAAGGAAAATTGATGGACTTTATTGTGAACGAAAGATAAAAGGTTCTTCAAAAGTAGTTGGATGATCAAATTCGCATCAACAAGGATACCATTGCCTTTTCAGCTGAAGATACGAGAAATTTATACCTTCACAAATCGCTATCAGCGTCATCTGTTAACGATATGATCACGGGAGCTGTTATGATCTTCGATCTTCGATTAGGATTCGACGATGTTAGATCTGGATTTCCTGATTGTCTTCCAAGTCGTCTAGGGTTAATGGTGGTTTAGAAGAGAATCAGAGAGAGAGAGGAGAGAGAATTGTCAGAAGTCTTTTTTTTTTAATTATCAGAATCAACTCGTTTACACCGTCAGCCTTTCCGGCTATTTATACATTACAAGAATTTGACAATTACATGTAGATGACTAAGCACGTGATTGGTTGGACATCGAAAGTTTCCCGCTTTGTGCCTGTACCGACCTGGATTGGTTTCCAGGTCCTCCCTTAGCTGACATCAACGATAATCTTCTTTAACTTCGCATATGGACTCAGGTCTTCCGCGCCCAACTTCGTGTCTCTGCCTTGTTTGATCGTATGTGGCTTGGTCAATCTACATCTAGTTCAGGTGTTCTACGTATGACCTTGAGTCTTATCTCGTATCTCAGCTGTATTACTCTTCAGCTACCAGTTCTTGGGTAGATGTTATATTTTGTCATCTACATATTTTCCCTCAATTTAATTAAAGTAAGTATGTAAACTTCTTTTATTAAACTCTTGTTCATTTTTTTCTTTGATAGCTCAGCTGGATCGACGTCTTGGTAGTTTCCTGCCTTTTTTAGTGGCATATAGCTTTTATGTGTGTGTGCCGACTTGTGTGGTTTGGCTTTTTTAGCCAGACGGGGTATCTGGGACTTTTTCCAGGTCTTACTCCTCCTTTTAGGTTTCTCCTGATGGGGTGGAGTACCCGAGCGCCTCTCGAGGTCTCTTTCCCAGGCTATTTTTGGATGGGTTACCTTGGTATCTTTTTTAGATATTGTTTTAAATTTCCTCAGATGAGGTGGACTATCTGGGTACCTCTTCGAGTGCGCCCTCTTTTTCGAGTTACTTTGGGGAATTTTGGGTTTTTTTAGGTGACACATTTGTCCCCTTTTCCCTTCAAACGGTAAGTATCTTTTCAAAGATGATCTAGATCTTTTATCTTCTCCGAATTGTAAAAATAAAACGTAGTTATGCATAGTTATTTAGTGTCGTATGGAAATTTGTATAGAGTTCTGAAGAATTGTAAAAATAAATTATACATAGATTTGTATAAAAAATTCACATGATAAATACAAATATAAAATTTATCATGGCTTATTTATTTTGTATATATAATTTGAGTAGAAATTGCTGGCCTCATATTGAAAGTTAGGCCAAAAGCTTGAATTTTAGAGCTATTGGCCCCCTACCAATAGGAATTAAGGATTTTGAAAAAAAATCGGTCTTTCTCTACCGCACACGACGGGTAGGTGATAATTAAGTACCTTTGCGAAATCATATGGAAGCCTAATCTTCAGCCGCAACTTTTCCTCTCCCAACTTTTTTCATAAAGAAAACCCCAACAGGTTAGTTCAAAGCGCGGTACAACTTCTTCCGTTTCTTTTGTTTCGGATTTTCTGCACACCAATGCTTAAGTTATGCTAAGTTGCTACGCTAACTCAATTCTCTATTTTAGTTACAGATTGCCTCTATTTTTGTTACAAAGATTGATTTACTTTTTGTAAAAAAGAAAATTGACATTGCAGGTGATAGTAGATTACGATTAGGATCTTTATCTATTATGTTGTATATTTGTAAAGAAGCATAGCTTATTTTACATACGTTTCTAATAGGGAAGCTATAATTGTCAATTTTTGTTCTAATTGTTAATTCGTTATATTTTGTAGGCATCATTTTGGCGGAAAAGGATAAACAGCCAAATACAACTTTGTATTCCTAAACCCTAACCCTTTTATTTTCTCCCCGTTCTCCTTTTCTATTAATAGTCGTTCTTTGATTTCACTGCTTTTTCAATGATGCGAAGTTGTTTTTTATCGTCAAGAACTGTAAGTCGTTATGTTTTTTGTTTTGATATTTGATGCTCTCTAATATATTTTCAATTCCAATCTTTGTTACAACAGGTGCACAGTGGTTCCTTTATGTCATTGTAACACATTGTGTTAGCTATGAAACTCTATATAGCGCCACCGCAACTATAGATAAATTCTAACATTAGGGCGGCTTAGAAGGTGTATTATTTTCGAAATTGTCAGCATCACACAATTTCACAGGTACTAAATGCAGTTCAGTGAATTTGTAAAAAAAATTGATGATTCTTTCGTGTCTTTTTGAACTACACTTGCAGGACCATGGGCACTCCAGATTATTAACTAACTTAAATATAACAGTTGTGCTTTTGGATGTCTTCTTGCAGTGGCTGTCCACAGTACCCTGTCAGTGGTGGCTTTAGTTATGCTATATTAGGGAAGGGCTTTCCAAAGCATTAATGGCTTTAACCATATGGTTTCTTTCATAATAGTGTTTCTTAACATTATAATCAGAAGTAGCTTTAGGTAGGTGATCTATTAAAATGCGAATTCATAATTCTGCTCAAGGATTGTTGAATATATCATATATGTTATAGCGCGATGGTGATGTTGTCGATGGCTTATCATCCCTTAATTCTATATGGCTCTTTTGCAGTGGAGACGAGGATTTTAGATGTATGTATGTGCATTGCAGACCATCATGATATATTCTAAATATAGAAGGTCTAAAAATTCAAAATTTCCAACAAATAAGGTAAATAGTTGGTTTAAACATTCAAAATTTCCAACAAACAAGGTAAGTATCATTAGAATTCATAGAATGTGAACATAAGGCCTAAGAATGGATCACCCATATACAAAATAGGTCGTCATGTTTCATATTTTCAGAAGTGGATAGTGAGCCTATTTGTTATTTATTTGCTTCTTTTTTTTTCATGGCTTTGAGATAATGGAAAATTTTGTAATGTTCTTTAAACAAATGATGTTGATAATATATTATCAAGATTGATAAAAAAAAGAAAAAAAAAACTTTAATTGTTGTTTTTTTTTTTTTTTGATCAGCTACTTTTTTTTTTGATGGCATTGAGATAATGGAAAACTTTTGTTGTTGTTGCAGAAACCCATAGGCTAGTATGTTTTTGCTTGAGAAGCAATGGAATGGCAAAGCTAAGGAAAGCACAATCCGGTGTCAATAATCCTTGGCCAGCTTGGCGGTATCTCCTGGAAGAACCTTACCTCAATCGTCTCCATCTTTAGTCATTATTAGTCTCCAAAATAATACAACTGAACCGTAATCTTAAGTAATTGGTCACAAAATCATCATTTGAGTACTTAATGAGAAAGAGGTAGTGAATTATGTAGCCTTCCAAATGCCAATACTTAATAGTGCAAACAGCAAACTTTGTATCAGTTGCCAACTTCAAAATGCTTACCGAAGATTGGCAAAATATTAGTTCTCCCAAACAGGTAGGCCGATATACTAATATACTTTGCGATTCTCTACATTTTCGGCTTAAATGGTATGATTAAGCACTGTAGGGACAGCCCAGTTGTTTACGACTACAAATATTCTAGCATGCTAACACTCTGTGATCTTTATGCAAGTGGATATTACATTTTGACAAAATACGAGAGACCCGTCTCTACATTTTCAGACGAAATAATAATTCAATAACATTACCCCGTGCAACGCACGGGCAAGATACTAGTTATACCAATTTCAACTAAATTACTAAATAATTATTATTAAATGCAACATTTTTTTTGTTTAGTAAAATACAATAAAAATTATTAATACACATATGTACGTAAGAAGTAAAATAAAAAGGTGTTTAATCATATGATTTAATTTGTATATATCTCTAAATCTTACATATTTTGCAACACTTTCATTAATGAAATTATATACACAAAATCAAAATCTTAAAAATAGACAAGTATGCTAGTGATGAAAATGAAGCACATTTATTTTATGGGTGTGGCTTTGCTCAGATTTAGAAGGGATTATCACCTAGAATGGGTTATGTTAGAGAGATGCATAATAATTGGTTGCCGGAGTTACATTGGTGCATTGATAATTTCAAAGGTGAATCCATAGTTGTGATGATTAAGAAGATGTTGAATAGTTTTGTTTATAATATCTGGAGAGAGAGAAATTCCAGACTGTTTGCTTCTCAGTTTATTTTTTGGAGGCAGTCATCTTTCTTATTGTTCAGGAGGTTTGGCTGAAGTTGAGTGCTCACTCCCTCAAAACCGAGGAAATAGACAGTTCATGGAAAGGTGGGGGATATCTTGTGAGTTTATTCCTAAGCAACCAGTGCCATATACTTGGCTAGCTCCAACCGGTTATGATGTTATGGTTAACACTGATGGGTCTTTGCATGGGTGAGGATGGAGCTGGTTTTGATGCCATTGTTAGAACAAATATTGGATTATCCGCATCCAATCCATCCATCCGCGTATCCAATCCGTTCATGCCGGTACGACCCATGCTCACCCTACCTAAAAGGCTAACGAAAAAGCCAATACTCGGTGAACTAGACTTAAGCCCACCAACATAGCGACCACCAAGTTTGTAGCATTCTTTCCATTTTAAAGAAAATCTTGGTGGTTTGTTGAAATATCTTGAAATTTTAGTAATAAAATTAAATATTATATAAAATTTGGAAATAATATCAGTTAATTTAGTAGGAAATATTTGGGGTTTCCATGTAAGCTGTTCGATCGAGTTTCATTTAATCCTAGGATTGCGGTTAATAGAAAAACGGAAAAATGGGTCATTTGTCCAAATATTTTTAAAACATGGTTCTAATGGACGAGTAAAAATTAGTATGAGTGAAATGGACACCAAAAAATTAGCAAGAATGAAACTGGATTCATCCTGACTTAAACTTAAAATAGAGTGAGGATGAAACTGGATGCATCCTGATGCAAATTAAAAATTAAGAAAAAGTATTTGAAAATGGGCAGGATGAAACTGTTTACATCCTTGCTATTTTTACATTCTCCTCCATTTAAACAGTATCAAATTTTACATGTCTTTTTCACCCAGAAATTGTTGATTTTGGTCTTTTTAACCAAGTCTGTGATAGAAAAATGATATAAACGGTGGACTAATCTATGGATTCACTGACGAACTATAAACTTGAGAGAAAATTGGGCATGAAAGAGTCTAAAAAGTAAAATCATTGTTAGCCGGGTATTAAATTAGTGATTGTTTTGAAAGCTTGGTGGTTGGATGCGATACTGTAAAAGTGACCATCTTGCGAAAACAGGTTAGTGTGGTTTGTCTTTAAAATTTAATTTACCGATTCGATATTTGCTTAATATAATTAGATTTGCAATTATAAAGGGTACCGCATCGTTTGTCTAATTTCATTGCTAACTCATGTTTGTTTGGGTAATGGGATGGATACATGCAATAATTTTTCAAGTTTAATATTGTGAGCTACCCCATATCCTGTTGGACGTGAATCGTGAATTCGCGATGTTATTGACTTCTTTTTTAATCATTGTAATAATATTAGCCTAGCATTTTTAGGGGCGACCCCAAAAGTATTAGGGGCGACACAAAAGACAAAATAGGTTGAAAATATTTATATGCCCCTTTATAATCGGTAGTTTATGTTTTTTTTAGCTACCGGTTGCAAAATCTCATTTTTGGGGAAACTCTATATTCGGTAGTTATATGAACTATTTTGACTACCGATTATAGGCTCAACCAAATTAGAAAAATAGAGGATTTTTGCAAAATCTCATTTTGGGCAACTCTATATTCGAAATCATGATACCTTCATTTACTACCGATTATAGGCTCAACCAATGCAGCTTGAAAAGCTCGGTGCGGGCATGGACGTGGTATGAATACAATGTCGGTGCGCTATACAGGGGGTGCAGGGCGGCCTCCTACTGTGTTCGACCTTTGACCAAAATCTGATTTTGGGGCTACTCTATATTCGGGAGTTAAATAACCTAAATTCCCTACCGATTATGGTAGCATTTTTGCCAAAGGTCTACTTTAATCGGGAGTCAAGATAACTTATTTACTACCGATTATAGGATAGTCAAAATTCAAAAGATAAAGGATTTTATTTTGGGGATACTTTATATTCGGAAGTTATACAAACTAAATTTACTCTCGATTGTTGATTAACTACCGATTGTATAGTTATCTACCGATTGTAAAGGGTAGTTTGGCCATTAAAAAAAATGCCCCGGAAGTTATATACCGATTATGGATTAACCTCCCGATTATGACATTTTTTGTCGTTTTGTGTCGCCCCTAATTTTTTTGGGGTCGCCCCTAAAGACACCAGGAATATTAGCTTGAGGGGTTAATGATTTTGTTTCTCGTTTAATGCTAATCATTTTCTGAACAGTAATAATCAATCTTTTGAGAATCGAGCCAAGCGCCCAACCGGCAAAATTAACCATTGGTTTACTGGGTCAAATACTCAAATGGATAAAAAGTTGTTCCCTCTTGCCTATTTTGTTTCTCCATCAATGCTCGAATATAATTATCTCCCCGGTAAAAGCATGTACAGCGACGGGCATGTTGATGAAAAATGGTTCTACCTATCGAAAGAGTCCCGTAAATATCTATTCTATTCTATATATTATATAAAGAAACCTATTATAGGTAGGGCTGCACATGGTTCGGTTTTTATCGGTTTTTGGCAAAACCTAAACCGAAACCAAAGTACTCGGTTTTTAAATAATGAAAACCAATGAAACCATATAGCCTATTCGGTTTTATTGGTTTCGGTTTCTACTCGGTTTTGTTAAAAACCATATGGTTTTTGGTTAACCGAATTGATTTATAAACAATAATGTGTCACTGTGTCAGTGCTTTATAGTTTACACAAACAGTGTGAAAAGATTCATTCTGCTATGAGAATAATAGAGGTTCGCAGTATCGAGCTAAGAAAAACCCCAAACATCTTTTAACTACATACTTATTGAAACAAAATTAGCTCAAAAGAGAATAAAAGACGACGAAAATATAAGAGCTTAATGCTCCCCTCATTCCCGGCCACCAAACTGCGCATGACGGATCAACCGGTGCGATTCTTTGGCTCCCAAGCTACCTCTCCTCCTTCCACCACGAACTCTGCGAATGATAAACAAACAGAGATCAGCGTACAAATAGTGGATTCACAAATCATTTTCAACATTCCCAAGCAATAACAACAATAACAATTACAACATTCCCAAGCAAAATAAACAAGATCAGCAGCACATGTTTGCTGTTGCTACTATAAAAAAAATTGCCTTGTGGCAGGACAGTAGGTAATATGCAGTTTCAGTTTCAGATAACCGACATATGACTCATAATGCAAAGACAAGAAAATCAGAAATCACAAGTACTTCCTAATTGAATAGTCAAGAAATAATCACAAGTATTTCCAATCATTTTCAGTCTATAAGCTAAGTCTAGACCTAAACAAGTCACAACTGATATAAGGTTACAATTATCCCACAGCAAAAAACTAGAAAATGACAGGGATGAACCGGATGATAATCTGAAAATTCACTCGCCAACGAAACTAGAAATGCTAGAAACAACTCTTAAAGCTTCCTTTATTACTACCTCAGGTCAAAGAGGGTAAAACTACAAACTAGAAAAACTTACCGCTAACAACTTCACGATAACAAAGTTGAATCTTCTTCTTCTTCATCATCTATGTCAATGCGGATGAACTTAGAAGTTGCAAGAGAACCTAAAAATTCTGCAAGAAATTACATCAATAAGTGACAAACAATGAGTAGAGAAAATAACAAATCAGAATTTTACTAATAGCGAGTAGAGAAAATACCCAAACATCTTCGATTATCATCGGTTCCTAAGGTGTTTGGATCAAGATCAACCGGTGTCCGTAAACTTGACTTTGCGTGCAAATCAATGCCTCAACTGTCTTAGGCAAGCGAACTTCGATATGGATCAATAACTCGCCTTCCAGTACTAAATGCAGATTCCGAGGCAACATAAGAGACTGGTATGGCTAGTATATCTCTCGCCATGTGTGATAATACAGGATACCTTGTACTATTAGTCCTCCACCAACCTAAAATTTCAAATTGAACACCGGTAGGGCTAATTCTCGGTTCACGTTTCTCCTCTAAATATAACTCCAACTCAGTTTTACCCTCAACATTGTCATCCTCCTCATCTTCTTTCGCTCTCTCTGCTATAAGACTAGCATACGCGGAATCTTCATCATCAGTAACCCCAGAAGATTGAGTAACATTATCACAATCACTTGTGGCACTAGACATTTCATCATTTGCATAAAGACACTTGTACTCTTCGAAAAGTTCTTGAAAATCAGTTCTCACATAAGTCGATAAGTGTTTACGTAATGACGGACCCGTGATATCTAAAGTATCAAGAATAAAATTTAAACCTTTCATTTTCTCACGTGGATCAAGCAAAACAAAGAATGAACATGAGAGTGTTCATTTTCTCATATTCTCCCCAATACTTATTAAACTTGTCTAGCATTTTAGTGCCCATACCGTAGAGAAATGGATCTGAACTTTTTACCCATGTGTTCATTGTTCTATGAATGACACTTACGTTAAACAAGAACTCATGTGAAGTAACACGTGTCGATAAAAACTTGACAACAAATCATAGAATACCTTTAAAAATTTCCCAAATGATCTTGCATTGGCCCAATCTTCCACATATGGAGCATGTATAGGAGGAGGAGGAGGGGCCTTCTTCTTGCCTTTGTTATGAGCAGGGGTACAAGCCTCTTCCATGTCAACATCATCACTAGCACCAGTAGAAGTAGAAAATACAGGAGGGATGGATCTTTCGTTGAAACAAAACTTCTTTTTGAAAGCCTTATCATCCCGTGCTAGCCTTTCAAAAGCTTTCTGATATCTACAAGCAGCTTCCAACATCATGTAAGTGGAATTCCATCTTGTATCCACATCTAAAACTAAACCTTTTCTGCAATCTATCTTTTCTTGTTTAGCACAATCCATAAACTTACTCAACCTAGCAGGAGAACCCATCACATACTTCACCACTGCCCTTACTCTCTTAATAGCCATGTGATACTCTCCCAAGCCAAAGCATTCACAACAAGTGCAAGCACATGAGCAAAGACATCTAACTTGCATAAACTTAGTATTTAGTACACCATTTGAACTAATCACTTGCTCCTTTAAATGACCATCCTCCCTTAGATAATCAATAGATAAATCATTAGCACTAACATTGTCAAGCGTAATAGTAAAAACCCCGTGGAAGTTCCCAATCTAACAAACATTCCTCTAACATCTTCCCAATTACCTCACCCGAATGACCTAAAATTTGGAAAAAGTTGATTACCAGTTTGTACGACTTCCAATCTTTATCAATAAAATGTGCATTATAACCATGTAGCTTTTATTTTGGGCATTTGAGGTCCATGTGTCAGTGGTGAGACAAACTCTCACATTGTTTGCCTTGAAGTAGTTCTTCATCTTCTCCTTTTCAGCTTCATACAAATTTAATACACCCCGCGAAATGGTCATACGAGAAGGGATCTTGAATCCAGATTCAAGCACCCTACAAAGTTCCTTGAACCCTTCTCCTTCAACCACTCTAAACGGCTGCTCATCTAAAATCACAAATAAAATCACTGCCTTTGTACATGCATCTTGATTAAAAGTTACCGCAACCAATTTTCCTTCTTCTCCTAGCCTAGCCGGTTGAAAATCAAGAGTTTGCTGTCCTTTTTCCTCCTTGGGCTTCTGCTTACATATCTTCAAATGATTATTCATACCACCTGTCCCATACTTGGTACCCTGAGCTGCAATTTTTGTCTTACAGTGGCGACATTTTGCATATTTCTCAAGGCTTGGGTTCCATATCAAAGTGGTTCCACACATCAGAACGTTTCTTTCCTTTGGTTCTGTCACTTCTGTGTTATCTTCATTGCATCTTCATGGGTTTTACGCTTATTGCTATGTGTTTCTGTCACTTCTATGCCAGCTTCAGTTCCATATCCATCTGCACTAGCATCTCCAGCTCCACTAGCATCTCCAGCAGAACTAGCATCTTTAGCAGCACTTGCACCTCCAGCTAAACTTGCACCTCCAATTGAACTTGCATTAGGTGGAGGTCGAGGTGGCCGCTTATTAGAAGAAATGAGGCAGTGAGGTGTTGAACTAGATCCTCGCATTTTCAAACAAGAAGTCTCGCAATATGATAAACCATACATGATGTCAATTGGTATTCGAAAACATACAAAAGAAACAACAACAAGAAACTTATGAGATGAAAAGCATCTCGACTGAAAACCAAATACATAAACTGCATATGTCCAATGCCAAAACTTATTCAGTATAAACAACAAACTTTTTTTTGTAAAATGACTCACTTCTGAACTTTAAGTTAGTCAAAAGACCTGAATTCATGTCTGAGCAATAGTTGCTCTGGAATTTAATCATCATTTTAACATGTTTACTGATCAATCTAGAAAAGTATTATTGTAGAAACAACTCATAAGAAACACATACATAAGCTTCTTGTTTATCTACAAACAAATCACTTGAAGGTATACAAAAAAATGAATGAAATTACATAAAGGAATCAAAATCAAAAATGAAAGCATCAATAAATTGACCTAATTAAGCATAACCCAATTCATATTACTATGTAAATCGGGCAAAATAAACCCTAATTTTGAAATATCCCCAACAAAAATTAACATCACAAAACCCTAATTTGCGATTTATAAAATCAAATCAATATCAAAATCTGTTCAAACCTAACGCTCATAATCATAGTATCATAACCTTTCAGGAAAGAAGATAAAATCAAACATTTAATACCTTTATAATCAAGTAACTTCTAGTCTTAGTTTGTTGCTTGATTAAACTTGAATAAAAAGAGAAGAAGAAGAAGTCGCGAAAGCACCAAGAAGTCACCGGTGATTAGTTTTTAGAGCGATGGTGTGGCTGTGTCTTAGTCCTGGTGATGCAAAGGATGTACTCCGGGGAAGAACGAAAAAAGATGAGCGGTTTTGAGAAATAAGAAACTTGATCTATTCTCGGACTCGAACTCGATCAAGTAAGCTAATATCTACTAACATCCACTACCAATAATATTATAATCCTACGGTCGGTAGTAGTCGGTTAACCAATAGGTTTTTTCGGTTCGGTTTTGGGGTAAAACCTAAACCGAAACCAAGAGTGTCGATTTTCGAACTCGACAACCAAAATGAAACCACTGTGTTATGGTTTCGGTTCGGTTCGGTTTAAAAAGGTCGGTTTCGGTTTCGGTTCACGGTTTAGGTTCGGTTTTGTGCAGCTATAATTTATAGGGGCTCCAAGAAAAGAGTTTTGAGGGCTCCTAAGGATTCAAATATCCTACAATGATGATAAGGGGGCCTAATTCATAAGAAAAATACTAAGATACCCTTAACTTATTAAATATTGAAAACCTAAAACTAATTTGTTTTCATTCCTCTCCTTTAATTCTTCCATTTTCTTCTTCCCCATCACCTCCATGGCTTATTTCTTCGATTAATCGTCAATTCTCAAAATAATTCATTATCGATTAACACCATTTAATCCACCCGCAATGACTTCAATGATGTAAAAATCAAAACCCATCTTATTTAATTGGTTTCAATGCATGGATAAGCGGAATCGATCGACTGGGTTTTAAAAAAACAGTTTGGGGGATCGCCCTACGGTTGGGAAAATTCATATTTCCCCACCGTAGACAGTCTACGGTTGGGAAGTATGAATTTTCCCAACCGTAGACAGTACTGAAACTGTTTTTTTGCAAAAATAAGTGATGGGTTTTCTTAGTTTTTTCTTTTTATGATCTTCATCTTCATCACGACGGACAAGAAGAAGAGAGGAAGAAAAATAATAGTTTTTTTTTTTTTTTTTTTTTTTTTTTTTTTTTGATCATCATCATCATCATGATTTATGAATGAAAAGAGAATAAGAAGACAATAGATTTAGTTAGGAGTGTATAGAATGCCCGGAAGCCTGCGGCCTGCCATGTACCGCCCGGGTCCGAAGGAGCCCATGGGCGCCCGACAGCCTTTCATGGGCTAGCCCGGCCTGCCCGATAATTATAAGTGGGCGGACCCGGGTTTTGTTCAAATATTGGAGTCCAGCTGCTAGCCTCCGCCTTGCCCTGCTTTGTTTAGTTACCCTACTGCTGATTGCCAATATCCTCGAATAAAGTTTTCTACTAGTGTGATGGATTTCTCAAGAACTTAAATTTCATATGTGGACAATTTATTGGGGTTAGAAAAATTCGAATTACATTTCACAAGAATGAATATGAATTGCTTGAACTATCATTTGAACGAGTTTCAGATATATCATCATTCATCAAGCCAAAAAAAAAAATATACTTTAAGATTTTGAATTATCTCTTGGGCCCGAGGCCTCGCCTCCGACTCGGCCTCGGCCTCGTATTGTTTCACGGTATGGACTCGGGCCATGGGCATTAAATTTTTGTTATTGCCCTGCCTTGGCCTGGCTTTGTTAAACTTAATGGGTAGTAAGGACTACAAGCCCGTCCGGCCCGGCCTGTGTTATAATCGGGCTTGGGCTGGCCTGCCCGGCCCGATGTACACCCCTATATTTAGTTTTTTGTATATGATCATCATCTTCATCATGATTTATGAATGAAAAGAGAAAGAAAAGATAATAAATTTAATTTTATAATTCATGGAGGGTATTTTAGCCATTACAAAAAATAGTTAGATATGGGGTTTTGTTGATTACTATTTCATAACCCGATTTTGTCATCTTGTGATCCATCAAAACCAAATGTTTGGAGCCCCTATAATAGGTTTCTATATAAAGCCAACTCCCTTTAACAACAGTAACTGAAGCTGCAATTTCAGTTTCCAATTTTGCCCTTAATTTCTTTTTCTTTTACTCATTACATAAATATATATCAGGTGCATAAACGTAATTTCCATAATATAAAATTCATACCCATCGAAACTTAGATCTGAAAAACACTATCATAAAAAATCAAAATCAGAATAAAAGAAATGTACTAACATCGAAAAATTAAAGTCTACATAAAGCCGACTGATCGTAAGCTTTAGAACAATAACCGAATCGAATAAGATAATAAAAAGAAATTTTAGCAAATTATAGAAATTTGTTTGATCAATTAATGTTCTACACAAATACTAAATTACATAAATATGTGGTGGTCTTCATGGAAGAGAAGCATAAACAAGGTGATGGTGGAGGTGGAACCAGGGGGTAATGGTGGTTTTATCTAGGCTTAGCACCTATGTTGCACGGACACTCCATGAAAGATGCCGTAACCGTGTCGGACACGTAAACGGACACGACACGGTTACGACACTTCTCGACACTCGATGGACACGCCACATCATGTGTCGCGTAAAAATTGTTATTGGACACTTTGCGGATACCAATTGGACACTTTCGGACACGTCATAAATGATTTATTTTGGTTTGGAAAATCAAAATAAACTAAATGAGACGCTAATTAATTCTTATTTTAGTCAAATCCAAGCATTATTCATAAAAAACTTTACCATTATTATATTATTATTAATTTTATATAATTAGTAATCAAATATTTTAAAAATAAGAGTAATTATTTTGTTGCGTAGATTGTAGTAATATTTTATTTTAATTATGTGAATAATATATATAACGTGTCCCCGTAACCGGTTTTTTTGAGATGTGACGTGTCCCCGTAACCGTGTCGTGTCGAAACCTTTGTCCCGTGTCCGTGTCCGTGCAACATAGCTTAGCACTTTAGCAGAGAAACAGTGGGGAGGAAGAAACGAGGGAGAGAGGCGAAGAATGGGAAAGGGAAATAAGATTAGGATTTTTTTCCTCCAAGCCTTTGGTCAAAGGCGGACTAAACAAGATTACTACTCCCTCCGTACCTATTATATAGGCGGAATATGATATTTTCCTTGTACCATTAGATATGCGGAGTGACAATTTAAAGATGGTTTTTATCAATTTTACCCCTATTTATGTTGCTTGGTTATCCTCACATTTAAGTTTATGTTTCTAACATAGGGAATATAATAAGGGGTAAAACAGGAAAAGCCATGGATATTTATGAAATCAAAAAAGACTTCTTAATCTTAGGGATTTGGTCCCTCCCCCTATATATGTGGTACGGAGGAAGTATTACTATGACATGTGACACGTCTCATTCAATTCTGCATGGACTACCCATAAAAGTATAGACGTGACGTGGCGTGATATAAGAACAACTCACGTGTTGATGAAACATCAGCCATTGATACATGCACGTGCAAATGCACGTGCCTAACACTCTTGTATAGAAGAAGGAGAACGTTTATCTAATTGTACGACTAAGCGTTTCCTCATAAAATTTATGTTCTTAGCGGTTGTTGATCTTTCAAGGTTCTATCTTTTTAGCAGTAAAGATTTTTCTCGAAATATTGAGAATTTTCCTTTCAAATTCCAAGAGCTGACAAAATAATAGTAAGAATCGTATTTTTGGTACATTGGCGACAAGGTTTTGCCAACAATTCAAAGAAGTTGGCCACCCAGTAGCAATATCTTTGTTAATACTTTTGAAACAATCGATTTTTTAGTATACGTTTAATATATGTCTCACTTTTTGGAGAAAACATGTAAAAATCACAAAGAAACATAAAATGTAATTATAATCAAAACTTAATCTTATTGTTTATGCTCGTCGCGCAAATAACTTAAAGATCTTTCCAAATATATAACATTGTCAAAAAATTTACGTATAATTTGAAAGGTATGAGATTTTTAAATATTTATCATAATTTTATAAAAATAGCATTTTCGTAGACATCGATTTTGTGATGGAAAACTATTTGTGACAGAAATTTCTTTCAAATTATTTTTAAATCTGATGGTCTAAAATTAGGCGATCCAACAGTTAATTTGAATGGTTTAGTGTTGCTGTCTTTAAAAGGAAGATATAATGTTTGGATCAACTTGAACTAAGAGCATCTCCAATGAGACATTCTTAAATTCCTATTAACTAGGTCACATAGGATTTATAGAGTTTTTAACCAAAATCCTTCTCCAACGGGAATGTGAGGATTAAATGTGAAGGTGATGTAAAGGTAGTTACACCAACATCCTCAAACTCATCCTCTAGTTTTAGAGGTTCTTTTAGAGGATGTAAACATCCTAGTCACCAATATCTATGGTTATCAACAAATGGATCAAATATTTGATTTTAAAATCAAGGGTTTAAAAAGTTCCTAACCAATGTAAAAATATTTATGGTTGGAGACTATCTTTCTCATATTCCTAAAATTATGGAAAAATTAGACTTTAGGATGTCTTCTTGTATCAACCACGTAGGAAGCACATCACAACCCGTTGGAGATGCTCTAAGAGCTTCTCCAATGGAATATCTGTGGAGAAAAAAGTCTTAATCCACATAGGATACGCAACAAAATTTATAAAAAATCATCTCCAACCCATTGATTTAAGGATGATGTGGCCAAAAAAAAGTTAGACATCCTCTAAATAAACCTCTAGTTTTAGACATTCACTTAAAGGATGTCTTCACACTTTTATTACTAAAAATCTAAAAATTAATGAAAAATAAAAATGGAAATATTTTTAACGAATTATATACCTACAAATAAGTAAAAGAAATATAATAAACTTCATGGGTTGGAGATAAAATTATTTTTTCCCTAATATTTAGGATTTTATACCTAGAAGATGTCTTAAAAATGATGCCACATATGAAACACATACATTTACCATTGGTGAAGCTCTAAGCTTATGAGATATATCAACCAAAAGAGTCATGTTGTGAAAGAGTTTTCGCTCAACATACCATTGACAAATGCAAGGCGAACGTTGTTTTCGGGGATTAAAGTCCGACATTCACTTGATGTGTATTTTTTGCTTAACGAAGTTTCAGCGATAACATAGGGCCCAATCGGCGATTTTGCTTGGGCCTTCGGGGAAACAGTATTTCCTGTTTATTTATTAAAAAAATAGGGAAATGCGACGAGATTATCTATAATACTTTATGAGGAAGGATCCCTTGACAGGGTCCCTTTTTACAGGTTTTAACAGGCTCATCTTGGTCGTCGAATTAGAATATTTGGAAGATATGTTTACGGCTTAGATTAAGTCAGAACAATATGGATTTTCCGGGTTGATTAGGATCCATTTAATACCTTCGTTCTTCTCTCCTCTCGTTCTTTGTGATCGTGACAGAATTGAAAAAAATTGATTAGATCGGATCTTCTAATGTTTGAATCAACTACTACATCATTGAAGAGGGTAAATTTTAAAAGATGTTCTCCTTCTTAGCTAATGGTCCTGTAAACCAACACTTGGAAACTTTTCATAATTAGGAATATGAAACGTTCCCATGGTTTAATTCAGAATCAAGATCAAAAATTGTTCATAAAATACTTCCATAACAAAAGAATTAACAACAGTTGAAAAAAGTTCTTCCTACTGAACAAGTGTGCCCTAGATTCATTTCCAATTTTAGTTGGGTTTATCATTTATGCTTTAATACTGAATAGATTTGGGTTTTATAGTTTGATCTTGTTTAATAGATTTGGGTTTTATAGTTTGATCTTGTTTACAGGGTTCCATGATTTCTATCAAAGGAAAATCAACTATGTCTTATAAAAACATTTTGCTAGAATTAAAAGAGGTTTTGTACTTTGAAAAATATCAAAAGAAAAAAAGTTGAATACTGTTTATACGATGATGTGATGATGAGTGAGAGAAAACTTATGGCGGATTGGTCGGAGAGATTATATACTAAAGACAGAGGTATCATCAAAATTTAAATCACAGGAAAATAAATCATTGTAGGAAACAAAGTAGTATGGATTTGAGAAATAAATTTTGTTTACTCACGAGGAACCAGAGGAGAGAAGAATAAGGAGGTATTAAATGGATCCAAATCAACCTGGATAACCCATATCCTCCGGAGATAATATAAGCCGTCAATAGAATCTCTAGCATTTCTAATCGACGACCAAGATGAGCATGTTAAAACCTGTAAAAAGGACCCTGTCAAGGGATCCTTCCTCATACTTTATTGTGCATCCAAGTAAAAAGTGAAGGTTATAACTATCTTTTAATAACCCTTCATATGAAATGACTAAACATCAGCAAAACCACCATTTATGCTCAAAAGTCACGAGTCAGAAGTAGTAAAATGATACTCATGCAATTTTTCATCCAGTATTATTTTCATGCACTATTCTTTTTAACTTTTAAAGTATCACTGTGAATGATATCTAACACATCATTTGATCTAATAGCTTTACCAAAGGGTTTCCTAGACATTTTATCCATCACACATGGTTCACATATGCATGTTAAAATCAATTTTAATTTTAGGAATTAAACCACTACTAGACATGCGAGATAGTTCGTCTTTATTAACATGACCCAATCTCATATGCCACATAAGCGAATCAAAAAATCAAGAGAATTAGAACACTCATAGGAATAAGCAGAAGAATTAACATCTTTATTAAAATCAGAAGATTTCTGGTTCAAGCGATATAGACCATCAACTTTAGTTCCCCAAAATAAAATTCTACCATGTTTACTTACAAACACTTTTCCGGATCGAATTCTAACCTCAAAACCCTTATCATCAAGATACGGTACAGACACTAAGTTTCGCCTCATATTAGGAGCGAACAATACATCAGTAAGGATTAAGTTATTTTGACCAGGCAAAGACAATTTCACAGGTCTGATGCCTAAGACATCACAGTATGTATTATAACCCATATAAACTCTGTGTTCGCCGGTTATGATCTCCTTAATGTTAACAAAACAATCCCTAGATTTTTTCACATGTCCTGATGAAGCCGAATCGATCCACCATGCATCTGTATCACAATCATCTAATAAAGATTCTGAGAAAACACAAACAATATCCTTAGATGTTCTTTTCTGGGTAGTTGGATTGATAATGTTCTGTCTGCTTACAGTGATAACAAGTAACATTTTCTGCATTAGAATTCTTCTTCTTGTTGAACTTGTTAAAGTTCTTCTTAAAAGGCTTCTTATTGGGTCCAGAATTCTTGTTCTTGTTAGGTTTGGGTACCTCTTCATATAGAGACTATGCAATAAAGTAGAGACTTGCATCCTATCAAGTATGGGGTTTCATGCAGCATCTAGTTCTTTTGTAATCAGAGTCATACGGCTACAAAGATCAATAAAAGACTCATTTTATTTCATACAGGTAGTATTAAAAATTTTCAATCAGCAACTTGTATATACGTCTCAGACTGCCCTACATAGGATTGAGTGACAGCCTCAAACATAGCTTTTGCTATTTGATAACTTTCATATATAATTTCTAAATTTGGATCCATAAAGGTTAACATAGTTGATCTAGCTATTTTATCATCTTCCAAGAAACGCTTATAACTACTTCTAACATTAGAACTGGGATTAACATGTTCTTCAGGAGTAGGAACATCAATAACATATTCTACTTTTTCTTGAAACAGTATATGCCTGATACGTCTTTTCCAAGTAGAAAAATTAGAACCATTCAAACGTTCAGTTTTGCTCAATTCATGACTCACAGCTTTATATCCCATAGATAATTATTAACAGTAATTTTAGTAAAGGATGGATTACTGACCTCAATTTGGAATAAAATATAATTCCAAAAAGAAAACCTTACTGAGAGTTTGAGATGGAAGAAGTGATCAATTAAGCTGGACTCCAATCGTTACGGTGTGAGAAAGAAGTAAATAAGCAGGACCCCAACTTGAATGTTTGAATTGATCCTTTGTATAATGAAAAGTGTGAACGCTTGAATAAAGAAAACCGCTTTTCCCTTTTATCACCAGTACACGTCTTGCCAAAATCAATGGAAATAAAAATCTCTTTTCCTCTTTCCTTTTAATCACCAATACAAGACTGTAAACAAAAATAATCAAGTGATTTTGTCTTTGATTCACTCCAACTTCTCTCTCACAGATTAACTGATTGAATTATTGATTTCACTCAAACCTCCCCTAATCTGACCTAGCTCTCGATACCAATATTGGAGCTGCAATATTGATTAGGGAAAAAAATACAGTGAAATGAAACAGATAGATAACTCAAAAAGTGGGGGTACAACAACCTCGCCCAATATTTCGCTTAGCAATCTGTATGGACTAATTCCAATATACTTTTAAGAGAATCAACTAGACAGTCAGACTCAATCTTAATGAAAAGTATATCAAAGAGTTATATCTCAATTTCTCGATTCAATCCTTACTCAAACAAATAGAAATCTGCGAGCCTGATTGAATACAAGAGAAATTAAATTGAACGATTCCAAAGAACAATGTTCAAGGATCAATCAATTTCAATCAACAACCAAAGGTTAGATTTACCAATTGATCGATTCAACGCACAACCTGTGATATTTCAATTATACAACAAAATATAATGCGGAAAAAAAATAACACAGACACCAGAAGTTTTGTTAACGAGGAGACCACAAATGCAGAAAAACCCCGGGATCTAGTCCAGATTAAACACACACTGTATTAAGCCACTACAGACACTAGCCTACTACAAACTAACTTCGGTCTGGAATGTAGTTGAACCGCAATCAATCTCACACTGATCCAAGGTACAGTTGCGCTCCTCACGTCTCTGATCCCAGCAGAATACTACGCACTTGATTCCCTTAGATGATCTCACCCACAACTAAGAGTTGCTACAACCCAAAGTCAAAGACTTTAATAAACAAATCTGTATCACACAGAAAAGTCTACAGGAATAGATAAATCTATCTCCAACAGAAATACCTACGAGTTTTGTTCCGTCTTTTGATAAATCAAGGTGAACATGAACCAATTGATATACCGGACTTATATATTCCCGAAGAACAGCCTAGAAATATCAATCACCTCACAATAATCTTAATCGACTAGCGAAACAAGATATTGTGGACTCACAAACGATGAGACGAAGATGTTTGTGACTACTTTTCTATCTTGCCTATCGGAGAATTAATCTCGATCCAATTTTACAATTGTACTCAATACGATAGAAATAGCAAGATCGAGATCACGCAACTACAGAGAAGATAGTTGGGTCCGCTTCACAATCCCAATGAAGTCTTTAAGTCGTTAACCTACAATGTCTCGATAGAAGCCTAAGGTTGAAGGAGAATCGACTCTAGCTTACACAACTAGTATCACACACGAGGTGTGGGGATCAGGTTCCTAGTTGCTAGAGTTCTCTTTTATATAGTCTCCAAATCAGGGTTTGCAATCTAAATTACCTTGGTAACAAAGCATTCAATATTTACCGTTAGATGAAAACATGATTAGATACAAGCTAATATCTTTCAACCGTTAGATCGAACTTAGATTGTTATACACACATGAAATGTAACTTCATTTAGGTTTGAGTAACCGTACCTAAACGTGTACAAGTCGTTGGTTCAACAAAAGAGTTAACCAATGGTTAGCCATATGAGCACTTTCATATCAACCTTATGCATCTTCACCATAACTAGTTCAAATGACTCAAAAGAACTAGTTAGAGATTTTATCAATTGTTTAGATCTCATAGAAGTATACAAGACACAATCGAAGCAAAAACAGTTTTGATTCACTCGAATCGATTCATGAACATTATAGCCACGGTTTGCAAAGATTGTGTAGGATCATAATATCGCAACATACAAGGCTCGCGGGATTAATAAACGACGGTGTCGCGAAGGAGTCGCAGGAGCTAAAATAAACGACGCAATGAATAACGACAAGCAAAACATAAAGAAGACGTGAAACTGGCGGTGGGTAAGAAGTGTCATAAAACGAATGTTTGTGCATCTGCGACACTTCATGGGACATTCCCGAAAATAAAGGATAGCTTAGTCAGTCTTCCACTATGTATACCCTATATAAAGGGCCGAGTGAATCTATAGGAGAGATTTTTTTGGAATTGTTAAGCAAGTCAATAGGAGAGAGAAAGTTTAAGAGTGTTTTAATTTCTAAGTGTAATTCTATTATCCTGTGTAAACATTTCATGGACTCAATCAATAAATATTCTTGATCTTACATCTTTCAATGGATTAATTAAGCAAAATTGAGTAAGGGGTATAGTGTGGGATTTCCTGCTACTACATATGCGCTAGAAACAGGGACAATCTTTTGTAAAAGAGAGAGGATTGTAATTAAAGTTGTTTGAATCAGGAAAATGAGAAAGGAAAACCTTAGATCGGATGAAAAAGATAGGGCATACAAAAGCATGATACAAGAGTAATGATTAGCGAATTTCATGAAAATATCGTAGAGGAAGAATACACAAACGAGATTTTGAAGGAAAGAAGATTACGGATAGAGAAATAACATCACCTTTGAAGGATTGGGAAAAGCAAGAGATAACATTCACGGCGGGGAAATATCCAAAGAAAATTTGGATCACGTATCTCCACACCGGTGATCGCAATAAACGCGTATAAGGAAGGAGAGGAATTAGAGAACACGGTGAAAACATGGGTAGTGAATGGAGTTTTAATTGATACAGGGAGTCTGGTGAACATCATGTTTTATCATGCTTACAAAAAGCTGGGATATAAAGACAAAGATATGATTTTCGCGGCATACAATATTCAAGGTTTTGGTAAATCTATAAAAAAAGTTAAAGGGGAGATAGAAATACGTATTCCGTTAGGAGGAATCGAAACACAGGTGACGCTGAGTGTAGTGGATATGGAATCACCGTATAACATGTTACTAGGAAGACCATGGGTACATGCAATAAAAGCTGTGGCGTCGACGCTACATCAATGTATCAAATTTCCTACACCAACCAGAATCGGTGAGATCAAAGGGGATGCTGCCAAAGGAAGAATATATTATCAAAATGAAGTAAAGTGTTGCGAAGAACAAGTAAACAAGCGAAAGAGTATATCAAAGTATCGCAAAAAGATGGCAAGGGCGGCTAAGAAAGAAGAAGAATTCAGAGTTTACATGATAAGAGCAAAGGAAGGAAAAGGCATACCTAGCGAGATCTCGGGAGAAGAAAATGATCTTGCGAAAGAACCAAAAGGACCGACTCCTATGGGAGAACCGAAGGCCAGTTACGTCGCGGCAGAGCAAACCAAAGAAGTGAATATTGGAACTAAGGAAAAACCCCAGATGCTAAAGATTGGAACTAACATGGGAGCGGATGAAGAGAAAAGAACCGTCGATCTATTGCATGGATTATAAAGATATCTTCGCGTGGGATATGGATGAAGTGCCTGTATAGATCCATCGGTAGCTCTGTCACAAGTTGGAAATTGATAAAAATGTGAAGCCATTCAAACAAAGAATTAGAAAGATAGCAACAACATATCACCCTCGGATAGAAGAAGAAGAATCTGAGAAGATGTTTGGATGCGGGAATTATTAGACAAGCAAAATACCCCGAATGGATAGCGAATATGGTTATAGTTCCAAAGAAGAACAAGGGAATAAGGATTTGCATTGATTTCACTGATCTAAATAAAGCTTGCCCTAAAGACAGTTTTCCATTACCAAACATTCCACACCCGGGTTGAATCAAAGAAATGGGAATGAAAGAGTATCATCACGGACGGATACAAAGGTTACAATCAAATTCCTCTCGCCAAGAAGACCAAGAGCACACCGCTTTCTTTGCTCCAAGAGGATTATACTTGCTATACTAAAATGCCTTTTGGTCTGCGAAATGCTGGAGCAACGTATCAAAGGATGGTAGAAAAAGTATTCGCAGAATGGATACATAAAACACTAGAGGTATACGTAGATGACATGCTAATAAAAAGTAAAAAGGCAGAAGATCATGTGCGAGACTTGAAAGAAATTTTTGAACAAATGAGGCGTTTCAACATCAAAGTCAATCCAGAAAAATGTACCTTCGGAGTAGCGTCAGGGAAGTTCTTGGGTTACATTATATCGAAGGAAGGAATACATGTTGACCCGGAGAAAGTAAAAGCGTTCGCGATATGCCGACACTCACGACGGTAAAGGATGTTCAAAAGTCGAATGGGTTACTAGCATCACTAGGAAGGTTCATCTCGCGGTCATCTGATAAGTGTAAACACTTTTTCAAAGTTCGAAAAAGGATCGAAATTTAAGTGGACGAGATTTAATGTGAAAAGGCTTTACAAGGGATCAAAGAGCATTTAATGGATATATCCATTATGCGGATGCGAAACCAGGAGAGGAATTATTAATATACCTCGCGACAACATCGCATGCCTTAAGTGCGGTTTTTACCGAACGGACGAGGAGTAGAAAAACCAATCTATTATATCAAAGAAAACTTTTAATGCTCGCAGAAAGAAATTATTCGAAGATTGAAAAACTAATCCTCAGGCGTTAGTCTATGCGTCGTTTAAACTTCGCATATATTTTCAGCACATGTCTTTGTTAGAGTGGTAACAAAGGTACCAATTGAGTCGAGAATGAAGAATTCAAAAAGATCAGGAAGAGTCGAAAGATGGAATGCTCAAATAAGCCATTACAAACTCAAATATGAAATATTATCTTCAACCAAGTCACAAAGTTGTCGCACTTTTCTGGCAGAATTTCCTTTGGAGGAAGATGAAGCGGTGGATGAAATGATGGATGTAGAAGAAGAGCATGGAGATCCAAAAGACTTGTTAACTGAGCCAGATCGGTGGGAAATATTAGTGGATGGATCATCAAATGGAGAAGGTAAAGGAGTGGGAATTGTTGTGATTTCGCCAGAAGGCAATAAGTTAGCTTTTGCTTTTAGATTGGAATTCGAGTCTACCAATAATGAAACGGAGTACGAAGCTATAATACATGCTCTACGATTTGCAATAGAAATGAAACTGGAGAATGTGAGGATTACCAGTGACTCGCAATTGGCAATTTGTCAGATAACAGAGAAGTATGCTACAAATGATCCATCCCTACAGAAATACAGAAGCTTGTAGAAGTGTTGTCAAGACAGATACACGAAAATAAAATGGAGGCACATATCAAGGAGAGATAATAGACTCGCAGACGCTTTTGCCTTTATATCAAGTATGATGACAGACTCCAACTGCGAGGAATATCAAAATACGGACGCCATCGGCGCCATCAATTAATAAAGAAGAGGGACAAGAAGCAGATATAATGATGGTGGTAGATGAAATGCAATGTCGCGAGGAAGACTGGAGAGTAGAACTTCACGCGTACTTAATGAAAGGCGAGGTACCAAGAAATAGATTGGAAGCACACAAGTTAAAGAGCCGGGCAACAAATTATGAGTTACGAGATGGCGTGCTTTATCGGCGTTCTTTTGATGGACCTTCGCTTCGATGTCTAACAAGGAAAGAAGGAGAAACCATATTGAAGATGTCGCATAGTGGGGATGCCGGAAATCATAGCGGCGGAGATCTTTGGCATATAAGGCAAAGACGCAAGGATATTATTGGCCATATATGCATGAGGACGCGAGAGCAATATCCAGACGCTGCGAAGATTGTCAAAGACACGGGAAGAAGATACATGCACCTGAGCACCGTTAAATTCTTCGAGAAGTGTGTGGCCTTTTGGAAAATGGGGTTTAGATATTGTGGGACCATTTTTACCTGAACAGGACAAAGAAGGTACTTAATTGTCGCAACGGACTATTTCACAAAATGGGCGAGGTGAAAGCGGTCCAACACATTCGCGATAAGGATGTTTTTACTTTCATATTTGAAAATATTATATGCAGATTTGGGATCCCCACAATTGGTATCCGATAATGGGAAGCGGTTTGAAGGGCAAAATATAGAGTTGCTGCTTAATGCATTTCAGATAAGATGTGGAAAATCAACTCCATTATATCCACAAGCTAATGGCCAAGCGGAGGAAACAAACAAAACAATTGTCGATATATTGAAGAAAAAGTTGGAAGGACACAATAGGGGATGGTGCGAACAAGTACCCAATGCAAAGATGGGCTTATAATACAACTAGAAGAGAAGCCACAGAATGTCCCCTTTTGCTTAACTTACGGGTTGAAGCAAGACTCCCAACAGAGGTCGTGATTCGACAACCAAAAAGAGGTCTCGGGATAAAAATCTTAGCGCAGCAACATTCTAATCAAGTTGGATGAATTGGAAGAAAAAACGAAAAAGGCATTGCGACACATGGAGAATTATCAAGACCGGCTAGAGAATATAACAAGCGTGTAAAAATACGTGAGTTCCAACCAGGAGACTTGGTGTTGCGAGAAACCCCAATATACCAACGTGAAAGTGGAGGCAAGTTGGCGAGAAAATGGGATGGACCTTATATCATCAAAGAGGTAGTTGGTACAGGGCATATAGATTGATGGATCCCGAAGGAAAAGATGTGGGACAAAAATTGGATAGACCATGGAATAGATTATATCTAAAGAAGTATTACCCAAAAATGGGAAAGGAAAAATGAATCAAGATGAAGTACTTCTTCGCAAAATATTTGCGACATTCAATAAAATGCAGAGAAATACCGCGAAGATCTCGCGACAAGAATAACAAGAAGTCATGAATGGCTTAACAAAACAACAAGAGATAATGAATGATTAAATGAATGAATCGGCGAATATCTCGCAAGCAAAATAGCAAACGATGAAGAATGAATGAATGGGACGAACCTTTATGGCGTACACCCTAGTTCGCGAATAACATTTCGTAAGAGGCAAATGTAAGACCTAAAGTGCGTCATATAAGGGGGTATCTCTCGACATGGCTCGGGGGAAGGTTACACCGCTCCCCGAAGCTTTGAGTCATGAAAATTTGGGGCCCATGAAAGCCTATCCGGAGAGGTACCTTGGATTCCCAACTATATATATAAGGTTATACTCGGTTGGGCGACCGAGGTCTCTTCCAAGGAGTCGATGTATGCTCAAGGCGCCGAGGTACACGGTTGAGCCGGAGTGCCGGGATGGATGAACCTACCCGGCCATTCTTGGCAAGTCTTGGCATGCGTTGCACTCGCCCGAGAAAACTCCACTTAGGGTGCAGCCTCGTAACCATAAACCCTATAGGTATAAGGGATAAGAGGCTGCGAAAACAACTGGTTGTTGTTAAGACCGGATGGGAGGAGCTAGTCTTGTATGGCCGATGTTTCGCCTCCTTGAAGGGGCAACCTGGGGAGATGATAAGGGCGACGCTTTCCATTAGGGAAGTGTCAAACAGAGACGCAAATGT
Source organism: Papaver armeniacum (assembly GCA_023531295.1). Lineage (NCBI taxonomy): Eukaryota > Viridiplantae > Streptophyta > Magnoliopsida > Ranunculales > Papaveraceae > Papaver > Papaver armeniacum. The sequence continues at coordinate 373,931 of JAJJWW010003721.1, read as the reverse complement.
CATAAGGCTATGTTTTCGCAAGAGAATTTAGGCTCGTCATATTTGTGCAATGATCCTGCAGAGGCAATAATACTAACGCGAGGGTAAGGCGAGATCAATGGGTCTTTACACGAAAGTGTACGGACGTCCTGCGATTTCGTCGCAAGACGGCAATGTCATGGGGCTTTATACTCGCAAGGATATCTAGGCCTGTCATATTGTCGCAACTAAAACATCCTGCAGAGGCAAAAATACTTGGAAAATGATAAGACAAGATCAATGGGTCTTTACATGCAAGTGTAAAGACGTCCTGCGATTTTGTCGCGATGAAAGGTGGCGGTGGGAAGACCTCTAATTAGGGAGGTCTAACTTGGAAGACCACACAAAAATGATAAGGCAAGGTCAATGGGCCATTGCATGAAAATGTAAAGGCGGCCTGCGACCTTGTCGCCTCAAGAAGAGATAAAATAAAGACTACCAAAACGATAAGGCAAGGTCAAAGGGCCTCTGCATGAAAATGTAAAGGCGGCCTGCGACTTTGTCGCAGTGAGAAGAATTAAAATCAAGTCCCTAATTGGGATGGGTTTACTTAATAAAAGATTCAATAAGCGAACATGCTCGCAAGGAGGTCTTAACTAAGAAAGGAAGAAAGAAATATGGGAATTACTCAATCAAAGAGTTAAATCATTCACACAAAAAGGAATTCTGGCAAGTTACAAAGAGAATTTAACTCTCTACATCAGCATTATCAAATACAGAGGATGGTTGAGACTTTTCTGCGCCTTTATCAGCTTCGCCTCCTTCAGTTGGTGGATTTTCATCAGAAATGTTTTCATCACCTTCGTTCTCGCCAGTTACTGGATTTTCATCAGAAGTCTTTTTATTTGGATCTTCATCGACAACTTCCTTATCAGGGAGATTTTCGCTGCTTTCATATTCATAATCACTATCTGGAGAGTTAGGAACTTCATCATCACTTACTTCCAAAGGATCGACATGAATAGGATCAAGAGACTTCGACAAAAAATATCATTCACAAGAACTTCCGCTTTAAGAGGGAATTGGCGAGCAGTGCCTTTGACGATTCTTACTATCAATGTCCTTACAATAAGACATATAATCAAACCTTCGCTCCGCACGGTCATGAGAACGAGCAAGAGACGCGCCAGTAGTCCGTTTTCCTTGCGAATTTTAGAATAATCAGACCTGAGGGTGGAGATAGTGGAGCGAAGCTTTCTCTCAGAGTCTGCATAACAAATACACAAGATCAGAGAAAATTCTTATCGAACATTATTGGCATTTTTAGGGTAATAATGCATTCATGGAATAAATAAATAAATTAAGATAGTCAAATAATTTGACTACCTTCCTTTTGAGAAGTAAGATGTTGAATTAAAGATGCGAAGTTATTCCCCAAACAGTCCATGACATCATCAAATGAATCTCCAACTAAGCCTTTCAATCGAGATCGCAAATTCTTTTCATTGGAAACAAGTATGGAATTTTCGGTCGCAAGAGTAGAATTGGATTTTTCTAATTTGGCACATTGTTCTTGGATTGCTTCGCTTTTACACTCAAAGTTATTCTACCTTGAATAAGTTTATCTCTCTCGCGATAATTTCTTCAAGTTGGTTTTTCAAAGTATGTTTAGCTTGTTCTTGTTCTTCACATAACTTTTGACAAGCATTATACTCACTGCGAGTAGCTCGCCATCTTATTCAACGAGAACGTTTCTCTTGAGAAAGAGTTCGATTCTCATCCGATAAAGTTTCCAACTCCAAATTAGTTTTAGTCAAAGAATAAGAGAGGCGAGATAAGTCATTACCTAATGAGACTTGCTTTTGCGATAAATCAAAATTCTCTTTAGACAAGTTATTTATTTGATCACCGCATAGGTATGAAGATTATCTAAGAGATTATACTTGCCCATCCAAGCGTCTCTTTCAACTCGAACTTCTTCAACGATAGACTCCGTCCGATATATCTCCATTATTCGTTTCCCGGGTTTAATACTTTGAGGACGAGCAAGGGTTTGAGTTGTAAAAAAAAAAAAAAAAAAAAAAAAAGGGGGTGGCGAGAACATACCTTTTAATTCTTCATTCTTCTTGCGAAGGTTATCACGATCTAGTGAGATATTGAGAAATTTTTGATTTTCAAGGTGGAGATTATTGCACTTCACAGCCATAACTTGGAGATCATCCTTCAGCTTATTAATCTCTTGAACTAAAGATGCTTGCGAGATCCTATCAGGACCAAGATGCTTACTTAAAATCTCGCAGACGTTGGATTTGACAGGATCAGCAGAAGTCTTTTTGGCATCATTCACGAGATCTGAAAGAACCTTAAAAGCCACATCTATCCCTTCCAAATTTTCTGCTGTTAGAGGAATTTGCTCAACCAAAAAAGACGAGTCATCCTTTGTCAAAGGAACATTAGGAGAAGAAAAGGTTTCAGGAAGGGAAGTGATCGGAGAAATAGTAGGGGCATTGATAACAGGAGGAGGTGCAGGATTGTTTGTAGTAGGGCTATTATGGGGAACTTGGTCTATAAGGAGTTGAGGTATAGGAATAATGTCGCTGGTAATGTTACCACAGGAAGGAGGTACAAAACTATCTTGCGAAGATTTCGCAGCAGGAGACGAAGGCGTGAATGAAGGAAATGGAACGTTGGGGGTAACAGGTTTGGAGTAGCGAAGCCTTTTGGGAGCATGACCAGTAGTTTTATCATCCTGCGAATGACAAATTAAATAAGAAACAGAGGCAACAACGTATTGTTAATAAAAAACAAATGTTTCTTGAATACCTTGTCACTCATGATCGTCTTTGTAGCCATAGATTTTGCTCGCGAAGTGGGCTTTGGTTGTGTGAGGGATTCTGTTGCGGCAGTAGATTTCGATGGCGAGCCCAAAGAAAGAAGAGGGTCCTTCACGATAAATTTAGTTCTGGGTTGGTTCTTGCTAAACAACAATGGCAGAAAGAGAACTACAAAGCTAATCCTACCAGTGTGATTTCAACAAGGAAAGCTAATCTCAAACTTGATCAACCACAAAATCAGCCAGATATGGAAAAATTAACAAACCTGGACGCCATGAGAATAACAACTGGTAGGGAATAGCTAAAGTGAAGAAGAAGAACACTTGCAGACGATGAAGAAGAAGAACACTTGCAGACGATGAAGAAGATGAAAAGGGAAAGGAAAATTTTTCACAGGGGATGCTCCTATAAATAGATGAGAAAAATGTTATGACTGGATAACATTAAATGCACCGGTAAAAGAGGTAAATATAGACACGTGTAAGCGGTCACTGCTAAATCCAAGGAAACCTGACGGAAAGAACTTTAGTAGAATCCAAATATACAACGTATTTCCTAATAGGCGAGGAGAAATTGCGAAATTGGTTATTCATGAGGCAAGAAATGACACTTCGGAACATCGCAAAAGAATAGAGGCAAGTACGTACTTTTCAAGACCAGTATTCTTCCGCTCGTTCCTCCATTAACAAAGATCAAAGATTACTGCTACAACAGATTTTTCCTTAAAAATCGCTCTACAAGCAATATTCAAGGAAAAAGAGGCAAGATGTAGGATCATAATATCGCAACATACAAGGCTCGCGGGATTAATAAACGACGGTGTCGCGAAGGAGTCGCAGGAGCTAAAATAAACGACGCAATGAATAACGACAAGCAAAACATAAAGAAGACGTGAAACTGGCGTAGGGGTAAGAAGTGTCGCAAAACGAATGTTTGTGCATCTCGACACTTCGCGGGACATTCCCCAAAAATAATGGATAGCTTAGCTGTCTTCCACTATGTATACCCTATATAAAGGGCTGAGTGAATCTGTGAGAGGGAGAGAGCTTTTTGGAATTGTTAAGCAAGTCAATAGGAGAGAGAAAGTTTAAGAGTGTTTTAATTTCTAAGTGTAATTCTATTATCCTGTGTAAACATTTCATGGACTCAATCAATAAATATTCTTGATCTTACATCTTTCAATGGATTAATTAAGCAAAATTGAGTAAGGGGTGTAGTGTGGGATTTCTCGCTACTACAGATTGCATTACTTAATCTATAATGTCTTAGTTCATGAATTAAAATGTTTTTAGAAAATAACCCACTTAAGTACGCATACTTAAGTACCCGGACTGAGCTTGTTTTCAGTTCACAAACTCCAGCAGAAATTCTCGGGATGTGAACTTTCGATAGTACGCGTACAGGTACGCGGACTTTAGTTCCGATTATCCTAAGCAGCAAAGTACGCATACTTTGGTTCCAAGGATTTTGGATTTACACAAGTATGAGTTATCACACACTGTTTATATCCAACCATGGTTATATATTCTAAACTCTCATTTCAATCATTGAAACATTCTTAGAGGACGTTATATAGTTGTTGTTCACAAACCATTTTTCACAAAGCGATTTTCAAGTAATTGAAAATAATCATCATGACTTTCGTCACTAGTAAAGATGAACTTGGCCAAAGCGAAAGCTTACCAACACATATTTCGAGAAATAGATAGGCGAGTTAAACTCGTCTCGAAATAGCACATGTGTATAATCGAAGTCTATATAGCAATACGACTTTTGTCTCAAGACAGGAGATAGAGTAGATAGACTTTTGAGTGATAGATAAGTTCAAGTCTCCACATACCTTTTAGTCGATGAAGTTCCACCAGTTCCTTGAGTAGTTCTTCGTCTTTGCATGATGAACACCGTGGATTCTAGAGCTCAACTACACTTTCTATCCTAGTCCGAGACTTAGCTATAAGTAGACTAGAAATCAAGACTTATAGTGTTGGTAACTAAACTTGATAAACAATCTTGAGATAGCAACGCTTGCGAGTTCGACCGAGCAGTGCTCTAACAATCTCCCCCTTTGTTAATTTTAGTGACAAAACTATCAATACATATGGAATAAAAAATAAATAAACTTTGTAGCTTCTCATCCACATGCTTGATCTCCTTGGTTCTTCAACAAGACTCGAAATCTTTGTCACTTCCAAGTACTCCAATGATTCCAAAGATATTCAATGCATCATCATCATTGTTGAAGATCCGTAGCCATAACAATGAGAAAACAATAGCTCTCAATCATTGTTATACAGTGTCATAGTATTATTACACAGCATCAAAGTTCAATTGTATCACAACTTCGACAACAACACTATGGTGATATGTAGTTTTGACAACTAAACTTGACAAACAAGCTTGAGATAGCAAAACTTGCAAGTTCGACCGAGCAGTGCTCTAACAATAACAAAAGTAATTAAGAAAGAATATATTAGAGATGGATCAGTCATTTCTATTAAAAGCATGGATTCTTGGTTTCTCAGGAGTGCGAATTTTATAGTGAAGGCAACTTCACACGTTCTCAACCACTCCTATTATTTCTGCCATTCCCTTAAGAATTGGTAAAAACCAAAACAACCCCTTGCCAATCTACCATTAAAGAAACGTTACAATGAACTGGATTTCGCCTGTTGGAGACTAATACCAAGTCTTTTCCTCATTCACTGATGCACCCAAATTAAGTCCCATGTAACTAACTTGGCAACATCTCATGACTAAATCATGACCATCCAAACCGTGTACACATTGTACCACTTATATACTTGTATGCATATACCATATGAATTTAGATAACATAATGCAAGTATTATGTATATATAGTACACTTGTAAGAATAATGCATGTGGTGTGTGTAAAGAGTGTCCACAGTATTCGTTGTTTTACCCGATGGTGTGAGGCTTGAAATTAATAGCCGGATTTATCCGTCAACACCATGGTTACTTACCATTAGGCCGATTGCCCATTCGGTCCAACATCTCCCACTTGGCCATAAGGCTAGTCTTCAATGAGACCCATGGAGATAACATGTCATTTGAAATATTCTGTAGCTATAACTTTCGTCAAAGGATCAGCCATCATATCCTTTGATCTCAAATAACACACTGTTATTTTCTTCTTCTTTACAATATCAAGCACATAACAATATTTTCTCTCAATATGCTTCTTTACCGGATCACCGCTGTTTCTTGAAACAGGCAATGCTTTTCTGATATTTCTTCAATAAAAACACCTTTTGAGCCATGTTTCTATATTTTGAGAGTGTTTTGAGCATGATGAGCTAAGCCGTGTTTCACATTTGATTGGTAACTATGATTTATTCTTTTGACTATTTGCATCGTTTTTAATTGATTTATGATTTTTATTAATTAGTTGTGATTTTGTTTGATGGCGTATGCTTAGACTTAGAGCTTTTGATGCGCCATGTTTGTGATTTACGATTGATGTTTTACAAAATCTACTTTTGGTATAGAAAAGATTCACCAAAAAAGCTATAATTATTATGAATCACTATATGAACCAATCGATTCTGATTAATGGTGGAATCCTGAGTCTCAGTAATCTCTCGAAATTGTTACAACCTTTTCTTTATTTGCTATTTTAGTGTTAGAAATTATATTCTGAAACCGAATCTTTAGAAGTCTTGAACGAATCTTTTCTTATCACTATAAAAACTACATCAAATTTTGGAAAAACAGGACGGGTGACTGAGTATTCACGGAAAATAAAGAAGATACCATATTTATCTCGATTAAAAGTGAAATGAGTATTTAGCCGGTCTGATATATTTGGATGGTTCATAAAGATTAAGAGAAGATATTTTACCAAGATTGGATTTTACTAGCCATCTGTGAGAGGATTAATCAACTCAGGATACGCGTGAATAAGGTAAAAGAAATTCCGTGACTTTTGGGAAAAGAAATAAATATTATCTCGAGTATTTTGTCCCATGTTTGATATAAATAGGATGGTAGGAGGTCCAGAGAGATTTATCGAGACTTTGGGGGACCGAACTGAGGGTTTGGAAGACTTGCAAAGCAAAACCTCAAGAGTTGCAGGCGAGTTCATCATCATCAGAAGAGAATGAGAAGACGAAGAACATTCGACGCAGAAGAACAGTCTCAGAGACAGTTTTATATTCAACAACAGTACCCAATTATCGTTCTTCAGTGGTTCTGGCAATAGACCTATAGCAACTGTCCTAGCAATCGAAGAAACCTATTCTAACTGTTGTCTTCATAACAAAGTGACGTCTCAGAACACCATTCATCGCGTTGCGCATTGTCCAGATTATTATTTCTCTTCAATAAAAACACATTTTGAGCCGTGTTTCTATCTTTTGAGTGTGTATTGAACATGATGAGCTAAATCCCAACATTGGGACGGCGGAGGAAGCCATTTTTCACACATGTGGTAATTCTATTTAATTACTTTATGACTTTTGGACTAGTTTAGTTTGAATCATTATTTTTCTTAATTGATTGTGATTTCGTTTGATGATGTATGCTTGGGCTAAGTACTTTTGATGCGTCATGCTTGTGATTTACAGTCAATCTTTTAATATTTATTATTATTTGAGCTATAATTGTTTGGAATAGATATATGAATTGCATGAATGAGTTTATGGTGGAATCCTGAGTGTCAATACCTCTCGAATTTGTTACAATATTTCGTTTATTTGCTAGTTAGTTTATTAATTTAAGTCTAAAATCCAATCTTCATAAGTCTGAGTGAACAAATATGTGTTTACCACTATCTACAATCACATAAAATCGAATCTTCACAAGCATTGACTGTTACAAGAAACACTATCACATAAAATGTTAATTGGATTATCAGGATTCAATTTCAAATTAAGCAAGAAACCTTTAATCCATATAGCTTCGATGCCTGCATGGTTACATGCATTATACTCAGCTTTCATCGTAGACTTCGCTACACAAGATTGTTTATTGCTGGACCATGATATTGCAGCACCACCTAGGGTAAATACGTACCCACTAGTAGACTTTAATCCGTATACGTCTCCTGAAAAATTTGCATCACTATACCCTTGAACAAGTAAAGAGTCAGTACGGTTTATATCCTTTTGTCTTCTGGATATACCGCATTATGCGCTTTACTGCTATCCAGTGAGCGATACCAGGATTAATCGGAAATCTACTTACTAATCCTACAACAAAACTCAAATCAAGATGGGTACACAACATGGCATACATTAAACTTCCAATTACCTGTGCATATGGTTTTGAATTCATTTGAATTCGTTATTTTTCATTTGTAAGAGCCATTTTCTTAGATAATTTGGTGGTGTATCAACAGGACCACAGTGTTCCATTTTATATTTCTTTAGAACGCTATCTAAGTATGCTTCTTGAGACAACTGAATTGTATTATGCAATCTACCTCTAGTTATCTTGATGCCTAATATAAAACTCGCTTCACCTATATCTTTCATCTCGAAATGAGATTTAAGCCAAGTTTTAATCTTTACAATCAAATTCAAATCATTACTTAACATTAATATATCATTAACATAAAGAGATATCATAACAAAAGTATTCCCACTGTTCAAAACATAGATACAAGGATCAAGCATTAGCTACAAAACCATAATTAGTGACAGCATCATGAAAATTTAAGTACCACTGATGAGATGACTTTCAGCCCATAAAGAGATTTGTTTAACTTATAAACTTTGTCTCTATTATTTTCATCTATGTAACCTTCAGGTGGCTCCATGTATATGTCTTCCTCTAAGTATCCATTTAGGAATGTTGTCCTAACATCCATTTGGTGTATTTCTAAATCTAAGTGAGTAGCAATAACTAACAAGATTCTTATGGATGTAAATTTGGCTACAGGAGAATAAGTCTCTGAATAATCTATATACTTTTCTTGTGTGAAACCTTTAGCTACTAGTCTACACTTATATTTGTCTAGTGACCCATCATCCTTAAATTTCTTTTCAAAATCCATTTACAACCTATAACATTCTTGTTTTCAGGTAAATCAACAAACTGCCAAACATAATTTTCATTAATTAATTGTATTTCTTCATATGTAAAATATTTCCATTTATGAGCATCAGGCAATTTCATAGCTTGTTTAAAGTTTAAAGGATCAACATCAGATGTGTCATCATCATACGAAAAATGCTCATCATCAGAAAATTCATTCACATCTAAAATATCTGCATAATCTTTCAAATAAGAAGGTGGATTCCTACTTCTAACAATCTTAGTAATTGCATCATGCACTGGAGGAGATTGAATCAAATTTTCATTATCTAAAGAAGGTGTCTTATCTTTAGGAATTTCAAACAAATCAACCATACAATTATTAGACATTGGTTTCAAGTTTTCTTCAATGAAATATGCATCTCTACTTTCAATTACACCTATAGATCCATCAGCATGGTGAACAACAAATCTATAGCCTTTAGAATGATCAGCATAACCAATAAAATGCATTAACAGTCTTAGGGTCTAATTTAGATCTATTTTTATCTAACACTCTAACATGTGCATTTGCTCCCCAAATCTTAAGTCTGGTTTTCTACCACTCCACAGTTCATAAAGTGTGCTAGATACAGATTTAGATGGTAATATATTCAAAATGTAAACATCAGTAGATAAAGCTTCACACCAAAAATGAGTACCTAATTTTGAGTTACTAGGCATGCTCCTAGTCATATCAAGAAGGGTTCGATTTCTACATTCAGCCACACCATTTTGTTGTGGCGTATCGAGTATAGTAAATTGATGAACAATAACATGGTTCTTATAAAAATCACCAAAATTTTCAGAATTATATTCACCACCTCTATCACTCATGAAGAACTTTAATTTTTCTCACCTAACTCGATTTTCTACTTCATTTTTATATGCGATAAAAATATCTAAAGCATCGATTTCTTAGACATCAAATAAACATAACCAAAACGAGAATAGTCATCGGTAAATGTAATAAAATATGTCATACCTCTATGAGTTTTAACATTCAAAGGACCACATATATCACTGTAAATGATATCTAACAAATCATTTGATCTAATAGCTTTACCAAAAGGTTTCCTAGACATTTTACCCATCACACATGGTTCACATATGTTAAAATCAATTTTAATTTTAGGAATTAAACCACTGCTAGACATGCGAGATAGTTTATCTTTATTAACATGACCCAATCTCATATGCCACATAAACAAGTCAGAAAAATCAAGAGAATTAGAACACTCATAGGAATAAGCAGAAGAATTAACAGCTTTATTAAAATCAGAAGATTTCTGGTTCAAGCGATATAGACCATCAACTTTAGTTCCCCAAAATAAATTCTACCATGCTTACTGTCACAGGTTCGCAACACCCAAATGCAACACCAACTTGACAATGGCAATTATGCTCCACATCACAATCTCAGCCAACTCGAACTTAGCCAATACTTCAACTTGTTGACTAAATCTCTATTCATCCCATAATAAATAGAGGGTTTTCTCACAAATCTTCCAAGCCTTAAACCAAATACACACACTCCGCTTGATGCATAAACATAAGTTAAAACAAGGGAAAAATGCACCAACAGAACTTAGCTTTAAAACTAGGCCGTAGACTTTTATTTATTGCACACTTAGGGTTACAGATCTTGTTCCGGATTACCCAATCCCTTCACAAGATCAGGCTTATATAGCCTTACAAAAGCTATGTACAAGTAAATGTCAGGCAGTTACAGATTTACTTTATACTAGACAGTTAGCCAACCGTGCCAACTGACGCCACTACACTCTAAAGATAATTAAACAGGTCCTAGCCTTTAGAAAAGCATAAAGCAAAGCAACTTCCGTGTAACCAACTCGAAACCGTCAAGGCCATGTGCCTGTCACATGTCATCTAGCCTTGTTGCATAATGATTGCGTCTGCCAGCCAGAATCGCGCGATCATTGATGAGAATCATTCTCCAATGATGCAAGTGTGCTAATGCAAGTCTTGCTTGCATGCTTGTATGCCTCATGCATACAGTTTACTTGTCAAAATCATTTGGCATCTCTTGGCGCTAATCTCGCGTCATTGGCCATGTCTAAACCCTGTTTGGCATATGCCTTTGTCTAGCTGCAACTCAGACATGCACTCCGCATACCTGACTTTGGCCAAGCCACTGATAATGCACAACTGTTGTGCATTATCATTTGGTCACTTGACAGCCATGTCATAGACCTCCCCCACCAGCTGAATTCGACGCCCTCGTCGATTCTTTTCGTTGTAGGTAAGCCTGAATTTGTTCTTCAAATTGCCAAAATGTAGTATCCTTCTCCCAAGAAGCTTTGGAGTCTGGCAACCCTTGCCACTTAATCAGAAAATAAGCTCTCCTATTCTTCTTGCTTTGCCCTCAACTCGATCATCAAGTATAGCCTCAACTTTCTTGTCGAATTGTGATCCGACATCGGTGGTGCACGCTTCTCTTGTTGTCTCAAATTTTCCAGCAAATCAGGATGGTATTTCTTTAAAAAGCTGACATGAAAAGTGGGATGCACTTTCAACCTTTCCGGCAACTCAAGTCTGTAAGCCACCTTACCAACTATTTTTATCACTTCAAAAGGACCACCATACCTTGGAATTAGGCCTATATGCACTGTCTTGCTAGAAATCTTCTTCCACATTTGGGGCGTTAGCTTTAACAACACCATATCTCCCACCCCAAATTCCACATCTCTGCGATGCAAATCAGCATAATTCTTCATTTGTCTCTGCGCCTTGGATAAACTATCACGCGCCTACTCGGTCATCTCCGTTTTTGACCTTGCATAACGATAAGCTGCTGGACAACAACCTTGCTTCTTAGCCTTTGGCACCTCATGAGGGATTAATGGTTGCTGGCATGTCGATACTCAAAAGGACTCAACTCTATTGATGAACTCTTCTGCAAATTGTAACAAAATTGGGTCGTATCCATCAACGCCACCCAATTTCCCTGGCTTGCCGTCACATAATGACGCAAGTACTCTTCTATCAATGCATTTATCCTCTCCATATGACCATCGGTTTAGGGGTGATTGCTAGAAGAAAACTTCAGTTCTGAACCAAGCATTCCAAACAAGGCGGTCCAAAACTTGCCTGTAAACCGTGAGTCTCTATCGCTCACAATATCTCGAGGAAGTCCCCAATACTTCACTATATTCTTGAAGAACAGATCCGCTGCAACGTCTGCATTAGAAGAATGGGTATAAGGAATGAATGTAGCATACTTCGAAAAGCGATCAACGACGACCATTATCGAGCTAAAGCTTGCACCTTTGGCAGCCCATCAATAAAGTCCATCGACAATCACTGCCATGGCTTGTCTGGAATCGACAAAGGTTGTAGCAATCCTGCTACGTTTCTCCTTTCCGTCTTGTCCAGTGACACACTAAGCATGTATTCACATACAACTCAACATCTTCTTTCATCTTAGCCAGTAATAGGAACGAGCTATCAAAGCATGCATTCGCTCCATGCGTGGATGACCAGCCCAAATGGAATCATGCGTCTCTCGCAAGAGTTCCCTTATCAGTCCACATAAATTAGGTACATATATTTTTCCTCCTTTGGCGTAAATGACCCCATCATCTAGCAAATATCGACGAATGATCCCATCACTGATCTGCTTAGTCAGGCGCATACATGCCTGATCATTCTTCGTCTCTTCTTTGATTTGAGGCAACAACTCTGCCTCAATCGTGGTCAGTGCCACAACATATTCTGCCACCAACTTTTGGCTCAACGCATCTGGCATGCAATAAGCCTTCCTGGCTTATGCTCGAACTTGTAGTTGAACTCGCTCAAAAATTCAAGCCACCTTGCTTGTTTTGGCGATAGTTTCTTCTGGCTGGAAAAGAACGTAATGGCCACATTATCCGTCCTTATGATGAAATAAGTTCCCAACAAATAATGACGCCATGTTCTTAGGAAATGTATCACTGCCAACATCTCTTTCTCATGCACAGTGTATCTCCCTTCAGCATCGTTAAGCTTACGACTCTCGTAAGCCACTGGATGGCCATATTGCAGCAAGACTCCCCCTAGAGCCCTGTCTGAAGCATCAGTGTGCACTTCAAATGGTATATCAAAGCTAGGCAAGCGAAGAACTGGTTTTTTCGAGATCGCTTCCTTCAATGCATCGAATGACCGCTGACACTCGTCAGTCCATGCCCATGATTTGTTCTTCCTCAACAAATCTGTCAAAGGGGCTACTTTCCTTGAATAGCCAACTATGAAGCGCCGGTAATAGTTAGATAAACCCAAGAAAGAATGAAGCTCTCCAAGCTTATTTGGCTCATGCCAATCCATAATGGCCTCTACCTTTTTCTGGTCCATATGCACGCACCCTTGCGATATCACATGGCCAAGGAAAGTAATTGTGGTCTGGGCAAACTCACACTTTTCCTTCTTCACATATAAACTTGCTTCCCTAAGCTTTGCAAACACTTTGCGAAGATGCATCACATACTCTTCCAAAGTCTCACTATAAATGACTATGTCATCCAAGTATACCACAACAAAGCGGTCGATGTTCTCAGCAAACACATCATTCATCAGGTTGCAAAGCGTTTCAGGTGCATTCGTCAAGCCGAATGGCATCACACGGTACTCAAATGAGCCATAACTTGTTACCATTGTAGTCTTTGGTTCATCTCCTTCTACTATGCGCACTTGGTAATAACCTGAGCGCAAATCCAACTTGGTGAAAAACTTGGCCTTAGCTAATCTGTCAAACAAGTCTGCCACTAGAGGAATTGGGTACTTTTTATTCACAGTTAGCTTGTTCAAAGCCTTATAGTCTGCACACATACGAAGCGAGCCATCTTGCTTCTTTTGGAACAGAACCGGAGCACCAAATGGAGATTTATACGATTGTATATAGCCTGCCTCCAGCAGTTCAGAATTCTTCTTACGCATTTCCTCAAGTTCTAGCGGTGACATACGATATGGTGCTTGTGCAGGCGGCCTCTCCCCTGGCACCAACTCTATCATATGATCGATCCTACGCCGCGGTGGTAGCGTCTTAGGTAGTTCTACAGGCATCGTATCTGAAAACTCTTCTAAGACCTCAGCTATTTCATCCTCAACTTCTACTACCTTTCCTGGTTTGATCTCAACCAACACTCCTAGGAAAGTAGTCGAGCCTTGGCGCATACCTTCTTTCACCCGAATCGCAGACAAATATGGCTTAGGTATCTTGTCTGGTTTAGTTTTCCTCACCATAGAGACAAAACATGGGTATTGAGGCTGCCGTATCACTATCCCATTTCTATGAGGTAATGGCGACGCCTTCGCCGCGCAAAAGAAATGCATGCCCAAAATCAGGTCATAATCATCCATGACCATCACTAGAAAATCTAGTTTTCCTTTCCATTCTCCAACTTGCACATCTGCATTGCGAACTTTCCCTAGACTGGTTTGTGTTTCTGTTAGAGCACTGCTCGGTCAAACTCGCATACGTTGTTATCTCAAGCATGTTTGTCAATATTAGTGATCAAAACTATATGTCTTGGTATCTAGTTTACTTATGACTAAGTCTCGGTCTAGGATAGTGAAGTGTAGTTGAGCTCCAGACTCCATGGCGATCATCTTTTGAAGAACGAAGAACTACTCGAGGAACAAGTGGAACTTTATCCGACAAAAAGGTATGTGGAGACTTGAACTTATCTGTCACTCAAAAGTCTATTTTATCTCCTACTCTTGAGACAATAGTCGTATAAGTATGATAGTTTTCATACATACACATTTTCTATTTCGAGCCGAGTTTACTCGCCTATCTTTTTCTCAAAATATGTGTTGGTGAGCCTTCGCTTTAACCATTTTTCATCTTTACCCGTGACGAAAGTCATGATGACGTTTCAATCTTGAAAATAGCTTTGATGACGATAGTCATGAATAACGATTGTTATAACATTATAGAAGAATGTTTCAATGATTGAAATGTAGAGTTGAGATTACCAACTATGGATATAAGCATATATAGTGTGTTCGCACATTAGTGTATAAATCCATGTGCCAGAAACCAAGTGCGTGCATATGTGTGCATGCGGTATTGGTGAAGGAGACAGGTTGAGTACGCGTACCTGCGGAAGTTTTCATACCGAAAATTTCTGCTGAGTTTGTAAACTCAAATTTGGTAGCTAAGCTACGCATACCCGTACGCGTACCCAAGCTGGTTATTTCTCAAATCGGTAGTTCATGAGTTTAAAATAATAAATTATAAGGAATGCAATCTTTGCAAACCGTGGCTATATTGTTCATGAATTGATTCAAGTGGATCAAACCGATTTTACTTCAATTTTGTCTATGTATAAATACCTAAGCAATTGAACAACTCTTGAACTAGTTCTTATGAGTCATTTGAACTAGTTATGAGAAAGATGAATACGGTTAATATGAAAGTGCTCATATGGCTAACCATTGGTTAACTATTTGTGAACCAACTAAGTGTACACGTTTAGGTACGGTTACTCAAACCTAAATGAATACATTTTATTTGTGTGTGACAAGTGAAGTTTCGATCTAACGGTTGAAAGATATTAGCTTGGTTGAATCGGGATTTTCATCTAACGGTGAATATTGAATGCTTTGTTACGAAGGTAACTTAGATTCCAAACCCTGATTTGAAAACTATATAAGGGGAACTCTAGCAACTGGAAAAAATAATCCCCACACCTTTTGTGTGATACTAGTTGGTTTTGATAGAGTCGATTCTCCTTTAACCTTAGGTTTCTTCTCGAGACCCTGTAGGTTAACGACTGAAAGACTTCATTGGGATTGTGAAGCCAGACGAAACTACCTCTCTTGTAGTTGAGCGATCTGATCTTGCCATTTTCTATCGTACGAGTTTAATTGAATAATTGACTTGAGATTATATCTCCAATAGGGCAAGATAAAAAGAAATCACAAATATCTTCGTCTCATCGTTTGTGATTCCGCAATATCTAGTTTTACTACCATACGATTTAGATTATTGTGAGGTGATTGATAATACTAGGCTGTTCTTCAGGAATATAAGTTCGGATTATCAATTAGTTCATGTTCACCTTGATTTATCAAAAGACGGAACAAAAACTCATAGGTTTATCTGTGGGAGACAGATTTATCTATTATCATAGAATTTTTTGTGTGATACAGATTTGTTTATTGAAGTATTCGACTTTGGGTCATAGCAACTCTTAGTTGCGGGTGAGATCAGCTAAGGGAATCAAGTGCGTAGTATCCTGCTGGGATCAGAGATGTAAGGAGCGCAACTGTACCTTGAATCAGTGTGAGAATTATTATGGTTCAACTATAGTCCAGACCGAATTTAGTTTGTAGTAGGCTAGTGTCTGTAGCGGCTTAATACAGTGTGGTGTTTAATCTTGACTAGGTCCCGGGGTTTTTCTTCATTTGCGGTTTCCTCGTTAACAAAACTTCTGGTGTCTGTGTTATTTCTATTCCGCATTATATTTCGTTATATAATTGAAATATCACAGGTTGTGCACTAAGATCAATAAATTATAATATCCAACCTTTGGTTGTTGATTTACATTGATTGACACTTGGATATTGGTCTTTGGTACCATCCAAGTTTATTGTAGGATTCAAATATCGCACAACATATTTTCTTAGCGTGCGAGATTCAATTATTTCATTAACTCGCGAGAAGAGCTTGCGAGATTCATTATTTTCCATAACTCGCGAGAATGTAGCAAGGGCTCGCGAGAATGTCTCGCGAGAAGGTAGCGAGAGCCTGCGAAATTATTAAAGGGCTCGCGAGAATTTGAGCTGTATGTGAGTTGTCATCCACTATGTAATATCCTATTCAAGAGGAGAGCAGGAGAGAGAAGGGGAGGACAATTTTAGAGAGAGAAATATTTTGGAGAGAGATATTTTTGGAGAGAGATTTATTTTCTTTATCATCTTCTTCCCCAAATAATTAGATCTAGAACTCTAGAAAATATCCATTAATGGAGATTCTCAATGTAATTCAAATGTAACCTCAACAATCATAGTGAAGAATCGTGGATGTAGATCACATTGATCGAACCACGTAAAAAATCTTATGTGTCTATTTAAATTTCTAGCACTTATATTTGAAATTTAGATGATTAATAAGTTTAGATCTAGAAATTATTATCAAGATATAGTGAGGGGTGTATTGTGGGATTTCCTGCAACTACATATTGGCGCTAGAAACAGGCTTTGAACAGCATTATAAGAAGAGATTGGAGTAGAGATTTGGAAAAATTTGAATTAACAAGAAAGAAATTTGAGATAATTTTCAAAAAATTTACTAAAAGAGAAATGGCTAGAAGAAGAAATGTACTTGAACAACCGGTGAGAAGAAGCGGAAGACTTGGGCTGAGAAAGGAGAAATGAAAGAGGAGAATCGTCAAGGATGAATATGAGGAATGATGAAGAGAATCATGTCCAAGCTTTAATTCCACCGATAGCAAATGAAACTGTGGATTACGATAGAGTAAGTGTGCACACTTGGAGGACGGATTCTGAGGATGAAAGGGAAGAAGAGCAACAATTGGTAAACAATGGACAAGGAGAAGGAGATCAAAGAATGAATGGGGAAATGAATCCAGGAAATGAAGAAATCACAAAGATTGGAAACATTGAGACAAACGATACATGAAGAGAGGCGACTAGAAGCAGAGGAGCGAGCAAATTTGACAAGACAGAATCATGAATTAAGGATGGAGAATATGAGATTGCAAAGTAGAAGATCGAGAAGCATTGCGAGATCGAGTTCAAGATCAACTAGGGAAGAAAGAAGGAGAGTCTTACCAACAGAAAATGCCGAGGTAGAAAACCAACGAGAAACACAAAGTCCAAGTTCAACATCATGAAAGAAGAGAGGAAACAGAGAAGATCGTTATGTTCCACATCCCGAGAATTTCCAAGAGGAGCGAGAAATGAGGAAAATCAAGGAATTAGGCGATTTCGAGGACGAATGATCCAAATGGGCCGAAGGAAGAGTAATATTGCATGGAAGAGAAGCACCGAGAAGGCAAAAGGAGATTGAGGATGACATTGAGAGACATTATGTTGAACAAGCACGCTTAGCTCGCAAGAGGGAGAGAGCAAGAGCGAAGTGGAGAATCGAGAATTGGAAGAAGCAATCCGGCAGAATAATCACGACAACCGAGAAAGGAGACGAGAACAAAATCGTGTCAATAGAAATATTAATGAAGAATACGAGAGGATACAGAGAGGAGCTGATAGGCAGCCCAGAAGAGAGAATAATAGGTATAATGGTGTGCGAATTGATGAAAGAGATGAAGGAGAAAGTCGCAGGGAAAGGAGAGAAGAAAATAACGAACAAGAAGGTCAAAGGGCATGAGCGCAGGAGGAGAGAAGCAGAGCTAAAAATACAGCAGAACAAAGTTCGAGGCAAATCAAAGAAATCTTGAAAGAACTAGCGAGATGAGAGAGTTGATGAATAGTAGAAAGGAAGGAGGAAGAAGACAATTGGATGAAGCCATCGCAGAAGCTGCGAAGAACCCTTTTACACTAGAAGTACAAATGGGAGGAATACCTCCTAAGTGCAATCACTGCGTTAACCAACATTTTTGATGGAACAACTTATGTGCGATACAACACATCAAGGCTTATATGAGATGTATGTTGCAATGGGAGAATCATGATGCCATATTGTGCAAATACTTTGCATCAAGCTTAGTGGGAGAAGCACTGAAATGGTTTGAAGGGTTACCCAGAAATACAATCTCGTCATTCAACCATTTACAAGCTACTTTCTTGGGAGCGTATATAAGTAACAATTCCTCGCGACCAGGAATTGAGGATGTATTTGGATTAAAACAAAGAGTTGGCGAGAGTTTAAGACATCTGACAATGAGATGGAGGACAATGTGCAAAATAAATGGTTGGAAGGGTAGAAGAAAGATATCTCATCTTATCATTTGTAAACGCTCTGTTCGCAAACTTGATTTGTTATACATTCAGATTTTTAGAATTAAAAATACGATTACGATGGCTGAATTGCGAGAACTCCAGGAAGAATATATTGCCTTAGAAGAAAGACAAAATGAAATGGAATCTTATCCGGTTGCGAATACAAGTTCGAATGCTGCGAATGCAAGTTTGTTACCGAAATTCTCAAACACAAAGGCGAGCACTTCGCAAGGGCAACCTAGGAAAGAGAGTTGATGAAGGACAAAGATAAAATAGTGGCTATGGGAAGTCGAGATCGGGAGGAGTTTGAGAGAGAAAGGAACTATTACAATCGCGGCAACAACAATAAAATTCGGAGATTAGATCACACGCAAGAAACTTATGGAGGACGAAGCGAGAATAATCATGGAGAGCAGAGAAAGCGCAGTGGTATGGGAAGAGATCAAAATGCCACCACTAAATGCTAGTGTGGAAAAGATTTGGGAAGCTATACTTGTAATGGAAGATATACCAAAGACCATGGAATGCAGGGAGTGAACCACTACCGGTGACAGAGTCGAATATTGTTCTTACCACCGTTTTCATGGGCATTTAACGAATGACCGCAGAAACATAAAGAGAATCATTCTCAGAATGATTGATCAGGGGAAATTGAATCATTTTCTAAAAGATGAAGAGAAAGGAAAGAAAGTACTAACAGCATCACCATCAGAAATGCAAAGAACAGTTTCAAGAAAGGGAAAAGAGGCATTTGTAATAGAAGTGGGAACAAAGGCTAAAAATCTGTTTTGCAACTCTATCGTTCATTCGTATCGTACAATTGAAGATTTTCACGATAACGTGCTCGAGAGTCTATGCGAGAGATGTTAATGATAAAGAAGTAATGAATCAAGAGAACGTCGCAATTGAAAGGGTGGCGCTTGCGGATTATCTCTTTCTCTCGCAGATGAAGTACCCAAAGGAAAAGAAGTACATGATAGCCCGTTGGTGGTAAAGCCGGACATTAATCCAAAACCAGGTTGATGGGGAAGATGATGAAGCGAAAATTGTTGGGCGATCAATAGAATCCTAATCGATACCGAAGTTCTAAGAATATTCTTTTCTACCATACTTATAAGACTATGGGAGGAGAAGAGGAAAATTTGATCCCCTCGACATACAAAATATATGGTTTTAACGACAAAATAATAAACCTAAAGGAGAGGTTCACATGAGAATACCTTTACAAGGATTGTCAGCCGATATTTTATTCTGTGTGGTTGACGTGGAATCGCCCTATAATGCATTGATTGGGCGGCCGTGGCTGCACAAAATCTTGGGAGTAGCGTCAACATACCATCAGTGTATAAAATTCCCTCATCCAAATGGTATTGGAATTATAAAAGGAGATTGGGAGGAAGGATGTGTATGTTACGAGGTTGATGTAGAAAGTCTGCAAGAAAGAAATGCCAAAAGGAAAGGTTGGAAACAGAATGTGAAAGATGAACAGAGAAAAGAGAAGTGATGGTGGATGTCATAGAGATAAGAAATGAAGAAACATCGCGAAGAATCGCAAGTGAGTGCGCTAAGTAAACAATTGTTATGATGGAAAGGAGCACTTCAAGGATTGGGATATCGATGAGGCAAAGAATGCAATGAATAAAAGGTATAAGAAGTAAATAATCGACAAAGATGTATAAAGCAAGATAAAGAAGAATTGATTCGCGAGAATGTTGCAAACAAAAAGGAGTGTGCGAGAATCTAAATGTCAAAAAGAGGAATTTTGCGAAGGCTTCGCAAAGATAAATGTCGAAAAGCAATTAAATAAGAATGATTGAATGATTGAAGCAAGCAATTAAATATGAATGATTGAATGATTGAAACAACTAAATGATGAATGTCAAGAAGCAATTAAGAATGATTGAAGCAATTAAATGGTTAAATGAGTAAATGAATGGGACGAACCTTTATGGCGTACACCCTAGTTCGCGAATGATATTTCGTAAGAGGCAAATGTAAGACCTAACGTGCGTCATATAAGGGGGTATCTCTTAACATGGCTCAGGGAAAAGGTTACACCACCCCGGAACCGGGTCATGTAGACTTGGGGCCCATGAAAGCCTATCCTAAGAGGTACCTTGGATTCCCAACTATATATATAGGTTATACCGGTTGGGCGACCGAGGGTCTCTTCCAAGGAGTCGGGCGTATGATCAAGGCGCCGAGGTACACGGTTGAGTCAAGAGTGCGGGAGCATGGAACTTCCTTACCACTCTTGACAAGTCTTGGCGCATGCCGCACTCGCCAAGAAAACTCCACTTAGGGTGCACCTTGTAACCATAAACCCTATAGGTATAAGGGATAAGAGGCTGCGAAAACAACTGGTTGTTGTTAAGACCGGATGGGAGGAGCTAGCCTTGTATGGCCGATGTACGCCTCCTTGAAGGGGCAATCAGGGAGATGATAAGGGCGACACCCTCCATTAGGGAGAGTGTCAAAACAGACGCAAATGTCATGAGGCTCTGTTTTCGCAAGGAAACTTAGGCTTGTCATATTTGTGCAATGATCCTGAAGAGGCAACAATACTAACGCGAGGGTAAGGCGAGATCAATGGGTCTGTACATGAAAGTGTGCAGACGTCCTGCGATTTCGTCGCAAGACGACAATGTCATGGGGCTTTATTGTCGCAAGAAAGTTTAGGCCTGTCATATTGTTGCAAACAAAATATCCTCGCAGAGGCAAAAATACTTGAAAATGTTAAGGCAAGGTCAATGGGTTTTTACATGCAAGTGTAAAGACGTCCCTGCGACCTTGTCGCATAAAAAGGGTGGCAGAGCAAGACCTTTAACTAGGAAGGTCACGCTTAGAAGACCACCACAAATGATAAGGCGATATCAATAGATTCTTTCATGGAGATATCTTGCGATCTCGTCGCGATGATAAATTTCAAAATGATAAGTGCGAGTTTCAGAAGTTTCATTCCTCAAAAATAACTAAGTAAAATCTTTCATATGGAGATGAATAACAGAGGCAAGTATGGGAATGAGAAAGATGAAAAATTGTTATTCATCTTCTAATGAAAGAGCTATACATCAATAACGCTAGCCAATTATATTACAAGGAAGAACTGCCAAGAAGAAAAGGAAATGAAGATCGACAATCCAAGAAACTTACAATAAAGAGATGCAAAATGTATAGATATTACGATGCAAGAAAGAAACAAAAGGAATTATTTCGTGGTGATTCTTCTTCTTTATCTCGATTCTTCGCTCTATTATTCTCATCGCCGCTTCTTCTTCTTCGTTGGCCTCACTATCGAAACGTCTCGAGACAGGCAAATTCTCAGAACTTCTTGAGAAAGCCAAGGATATGAACAAAGAGGGATTTTGTGATCATTGCAAACGTACTCCATGGCTTGATTGCGAAAACGAACAAGATCGTTATTAAAGTTCGCCACCGTAGTTTGAAATTGTTTCTTCAACTTGGAGTATCCGTTCTCGCGAAGGGTGAGGTTATTTGCGAGTTGTGCTTTCTCGAATTCAAGTTCTTCAATCTTGCTTGAAATCTTTTTTCGGATTCTACAAATAAACAACGAAAAGTTAACAACTTGACAAAGAATACTACAAAGATAAGAAACAAGAAGGTATAATAAATAACCTTCTCTCACGGATATCATATCTTTAACCAAGGAAGTATGCTCGGCATGAAGGCTAACATCAACACCTAAATTATTCCTGGCGTTATCTAAGACTTTCGCAGCCCAAGCGAATTCATCATCATTATTTATAATAAGAAGTGAACGAATTTGATTCTCTCGCTCACTAAGTAAGGAATTCTGACGAAGCAATTCATCTCGCTCCGTTTGTACTTCGAGAAGGGACTTTTGAAATGTTGCTAATGCCTGGGCACCATTATTAGCAATACGATCTTTGTCATCTATGTGATCGCTAATTTTCTTCCTTAAAATTTTGGTTTCCTCATGAGACTCGAGGTACATTTGTTTAAATTGGTTGGCTGCACTTAAGCTAGATCTGTGCTCAATTACTAAGAGGCGATATTTGGTTTGGAGTTCATTTAATGAAAGGGAATTAATTCTGTTCGACGAACTACTTAAAGAATTGTTGAGATGAGCAAGAAGAATGTCATTATCCATAGGCTCAGGAAATGAGTGGAGAAGAATAGCTTCTTCGGAAAGGTTATATATATCTGCGAAAGTGATAAGTCAGGTAGCAACAGGCAACTGATAAACTAAAAATTATAAGAGAAGAAAAATTGCATACCATAAAGTTGCTGATTAGCGTTCTGAA
Source organism: Papaver armeniacum (assembly GCA_023531295.1). NCBI lineage: Eukaryota > Viridiplantae > Streptophyta > Magnoliopsida > Ranunculales > Papaveraceae > Papaver > Papaver armeniacum. The sequence goes on along the minus strand of JAJJWW010003721.1, from coordinate 350,894 downwards.
GAGTGGTAACTTTGTCCTTCTGGGGCGTAAGACTCGCCTCCAATTGTTGGATTCTCTCGCGAGATCTCGCAGATTCAACTTCTAATTCTTTGATCCTTGTGCAAAATTGGGTATTCTTTTTCAATTGAATGTTATACCTCCTTTCAAGATCTGAGGCAACTACAAAAGAAGTTTTTCCAGTCTGCGAGGGAAGATAAAAAGGTCATTAAAATATAAATTAAAAACTGAAATTGGAAGAGAAATATGAGTTCATACATACCAACGAATTGAGTGCATTTAAAAACTAGGGGATACAGATCTAGAAACCCCATTGAAAGAGTCATTGCCATCCAGCAATGTAGCATTGCACACTTTGGCGAGAGTATCGCATATGGACGTTAGGCGAGTATCTCCTATTCCTTGAAGAGAATCCGAGAAGATGCTGAACAACTGATCCATAGGAGAATTGGACGATTGAGATTCTTTAAGGAAAGATGAATTCATGTCATTATCATTATCATCCTCATCGGAAGATCCGGAACTTGAGCTAAGATGAGAAGAAGATTGAGTTTTTCGTTTCTTAGATGATGGAGCAGAAGACTTATCCTTGCGAGCATTGGCTTTAGTTTTGCTTTTAACCTTCGCAAGTTCCATTTCCTCACAGTCAACCTTCGCATACAAATGAAGATAAGAAATAGAGGCAACAATATTGTTAAGTAACAAAAGGGATATTTCTTACTTCATCCGTAAGCGATCGAAGTATTTCCGGGTACTTGCCAATGGATTTATCTTGAAGCTTTTCCTCGCCTTGTCAATCCTGAAAATTTTACAACTTTAATGAGTACGAAGAAAGAGAGATTGCAAAAACAAAATTTAAAGACATACCTCTTTTGCCTTCCTGCCATTTAAATTCCCAAGGATGATAGCTGCGAGATTTTCTAGAAGTATATGCGAACCGGATATGTAAGATCCGCTTAAAAACAAGGGTACAACCCACCACTTCTCATCTTTGGACTGGCGAGGAGTAGTATTATTACCCGAATGCCAGTCGATATCATGCATGAGTAATTTATCTTCGGGGACATTATCTTTTCTTTTCAACCGAGCGCCCCAGCGAGACTTCTTATTTCTCATACCTATTACTTCATAATTCTCAAAAAAGTTCTTTGCAGTGTATTTTTCAGGGATTATTTCTAAGTTTATGCAATTGGGGTGTCTGACACTGTTAGGATATAAAGATCCTTTGCCAGCGCCACGATTGGCAAACTCAAGCATTAGGCGGATATGAATCGCCGCTTAACTGATAGACAGCTCGCGAGAAGTTTGGATGGGAAAGAATTTCATAAAAGAGTGGCATCTCAGGATCATACAAAGGAATGGGAAGTCCTGCGAGGAGTTGACCAAGTGAGACTATGATTCTTTGATCATCACATTGATGATCAGAAAATAACTTTGCAGTGAGAATAGATGAAGGTTCTTGGTCAGGAACAGTAGATAGAGTGAAACCTTTGTCTTGCAACTTCTTTTGAATTTCATTAAAACGAGGTTTGTACATACGACTAAGTGAAGCCATTGTTAGTATGGGAATGAAAAAAGAATCGAAGATTAAAAAAAAAAAAAAAAAAAAAAAAAATTAAAGATTTGCAATAACAGAAGCGCGAATTGCGGAAGGAGAGAATTAAAGAAAAGTTGCAGAGTGAAAGCGAAAGAGGAAAAGAGAAGGATATGAAAATTATATATAGAGAGAAAAATCCTCGAGTAAAACGAGGGCATTTAATGCGAGAGGGGACGTGAGTGGTCAAGAATAAGCGGTTGAAAAAGACGTGTCAGGAAGATAATGGAAGAATAGACATCTGTAATAAATTCCGTGTGAAAATGTGGGATCGAAGCAGGTATAGATAAGCAGTTGCGGCAATTCAAAATATTGATTCTCATGACATTCTCTCCTTCGCAGAGAAGACATGAGAAGAGGCAAGATGTAGGATCATTATATCGCAACGTACAAAACTCGCGAGGATAATAAACAACAGTACTGCGAGGGAGTCGCAAGGAATCAAAAGGAATGACGCATTGGATGACGACAGGAAGATGTGAAGTCTCATAGGGATAAGAAGTGTCGCGAGTATGAATACTTGTACATTCGCGACACTTCGCGAGACACTCCCGAAAATAAGGACAGCCTAGCTGTCATTCACTATGTATTTGCCCTATATAAAGGGATGAGTAAGTCTGTTGTGGGAGAGGTCTCTTTGAATTGGAAAACAAGTCATTAGGAGAGAGAAACGAAAGAGAGATTGTAATTTCTTTAGTTTTGCTCTATATTTCTTTGTAAACCTTTCGAGAAACAATTAATAAAACACATCATTGTTCATCTCTAAATGGATTGATTAAACAGATTTGAGTGAGGGGTGTAGTGTGGGAAATCCTGCAACTACATTTATCTCTCTAGTATTTGATAAAGAATCGCAGATTTCCATTTGCTTGAGTAAAGATCAAATCGAGAGATAGAGATACTAACTTCTTGATATACTTTTTTATTAAGATTGAGTCTGACTGTCTAGTTGATTCTCTTAAAAGTATATTAGAGTTGGTCCATACAGATTGCTAATCGAAAAATTGGGTGAGGTTGTTTTACCCCCGCTTTTTTAATTGGTATCAGAGCAGGAAAATACATTTAAAAACCTTACAAGTCTGTGTTTGTAGCGATCTGACTCTATGAGCAGTAGTAATATCTCTGACTTCGCAAAACCAGATCAGAATCCTTTTGATAGTGCTCAGAGTTCTGAGACTTCCAAGAATTCTCTCTTATCTTCCCTTTTGTCGGAAACCGGTGTCAACTGGGAAAAACGCCTAGATGTACAACTGGATGAACTTTCGGATGAAAGTGACTCAGACAAGGGACCAAGTATTGATGAAGAAGTCTCATAATATATTATACTCTTTGATGATATCATAACAAAAAAGGGATCTACTGCCTACCTGGCAGAATATCTGTTTCCTCTTTGTCGTGAAACTAAAAAAACTCTTTAAAGGATATGATAGTGGTTATAAACTCTTACAATCAATCCTTAAAGATAGAGATGAAGAAGTCCATTCAAAGATTGCTGAATGTGAAAAACTTCAGAAGAGTTTCTGTGTGTTGAAAGAAAGACTTGCTGAATCTTAGGCAATGTATGACTCTCAACAGAAATACTTTAATGACAGAGAATGTCTTTTTCTTGCCAAGGAAAAACAATTGAAGTATGATCTATCTACAGCTGTCAGCAAGGTAAAATCACTAGAAGATAATCTGAAGAGATTCAACACTAGCTCTACAAAATTATCTTCCATGTTTGGAGCATGTAAAGAACATCGTGATACACGTGGTCTGGGCTATAAAGGAATAGACGCTTGATCGCGTGTCAATCCGTCAAATATAATTTCACTTTCCAAATCAACTAGATATAAATATAGTATTCGATAAGAAAGAGTTCGTATCCACAGGGAGGCGTTTGTTGTTATAAACTTTCAGTTTCTAGAATAACCCAAGGTATGTTTGTTGTATTTAAGCAAATAAAAGTATCGGTTGTTCTCTCTTCTTGGCTGTCTCTCAGCTCTCATCTGCACCCTCTCATATTCTTCATTAATATTTCTATTGGTACGATTTTGTTCCCTCCTTCTTTCGCGGTTGTCATGGTTATTCTGCCGGATTGCCTCTTCCATCTCTTGATTTTCCATTTCGATCTTATCCTTTCTCTCTCGCGAGCTAGCCGCGCTTGTTCAATGTAGTGTCTCTCAATGTCATCCTCGATCTCTCGGTTTCTTCTCAATTCTTCTCTCCTGCAAGATTATTCTCCTTCAAAGAGTCGGGTCATTCGGCCCTTGAGTTGCAGGTTTCCTTGATTTTCCCTATTCCGCTCATTTTGAAAATTTTCTTTTGAGGAATATAACGATCTTCCATTTCCCCTCTTCTCTCGCCATGCTCTATGCTTGGATTTTGTGTTTCTTGTTGGTTTTCTTCCTCGGTACTTTCTGTTGGTAAAACTCTCCTTCTTTCTTCCCTATTCGATCTTGAACTTGATCTCACGCTACTTCTTGATCTCCTATTTTGCAATCTCATATTTTCCATCCTCAATTCATGATTCTCTCTTGTTAAGTTTGCTCGTTCCTCTGCCTCTAGTCGTCTCTCTTCGTGTATTGTTTGTCTCAATCTTTCTAACGCTGCGATTTCTTCGTTTCCTGGATTCATTTCTCCATTCATTCCTTGCTCGCCTCCTCCTTGTCCATTGTTCACCAGCTGCTGCTCCTCTTCCCTCTCGTCTTCAGAATCAGACCTCCAAGTATGCACACTTACTCTATCATAATCCACAGCCGCGTTTGTTACTGGGGAGATCGGTGGCTGATTTTGATCTTCTCCATCATTTCTCATATTCATCCTTGACGATTCTCCTGTTTCATTCCTCCTTTCTCCAGCAAGTCTCCCACTTCTTCTTACAATCGTTGGTTGCCCTTGTACATTTCTTCTTCTAGCCATTTTTCTTTTCCAATGAATTCTTGAGTATCTTCTCCAAACCTTTTCTCCGTTAATCCAAATTCTTTCCAATTTCTACGTCAATCTCTCGCTCTCCCCTGTTTCTAGCGCATATGTAGTTGGGAAATCCCACACTACACCCCTTACTCAATTTTGCTTAATTAATCCATTGAAAGATGTAAGATCAAGAATATTTATTGATTGAGTCCATGAAATGTTTACACAGATAATAGAATTACACTTAGAAATTAAAACACTCTTAAACTTTCTATCTCCTATTGACTTGCTTAACAATTCCAAAAACTCTCTCCCACCACAGATTCACTCAGCCCCTTTATATAGGGTAATATATAGTGGATGACAAAATAAGCTATCCTTTATTTTTTCGGGAATGTCCCGCGAAGTGTCGCAGATGCACAAACATTCGTTCTCGCGACACTTCTTAACCCTCGCCAGTTTCACGTCTTCTTTATGTTTTGCTTGTCGTTATTCATTGCGTCGTTTATTTTAGCTCCTGCGACTCCTTCGCGATGCTGTCGTTTATTAATCCCGCGAGCCTTGTTTGTTGCGATATTATGATCCTACACCGTCAAATATAATTTCACTTTCCCAATCAACTAGATATAAATATAGTATTCGATAAGAAAGAGTTCGTATCCACAGAGAGGCGTTTGTTGTTATAAACTTTCAGTTTCTAGAATAACCCAAGGTATGTTTGTTGTATTTAAGCAAATAAAAGTAATTAAAAGCAAAGTAAATAATTGGAATTATCAATAAGGAGAGAATATTGGTCAAGGGATAGTATCATTCACAAACATGTATTTTCATCAATGATTAGAATTGGTATTTAATCTCGTATTTATTAAAAGTCCTAGGATATCTTGATCGCAAGTATAACCCGTTAATTCCCCTGTTTTCATCACAACCACATTAAAAGATGCATATGTGAATTCTTCGTCAAAGCAACCTAAAGTGTAAAAGCACAATTAAGTTTAACTCCCTAAAAGCATTAAGATTTATGGAATAAGACTCATCAATGCAAACGAATGTGTAAAAGCACTAAACGTTTTAACAAAAGTTATGATTCACTTGTGACTAATAGGATATATCACTATAAGCACTAATCACAATTATGCTACTTAGAATCAGGGATAAACAACGTTTTCGTATTGAAAACCCTAATATAGCTCTAGAGATGAACACAAATCGGATTGATTCCGACTCAACCTAACAAGTTTTCAAATCTTATAACACTATTAATTGTGAATCACAAACAATAATTACTGAGACAAAACTAATTCATTGAATCAAAAGCATGTTGAGAAATCAACTTTTATCCCATAACCAATAATAAGTTTAGCTACTCATAGCTATGGAGTTCATCATCATCAATATTCAATAATAAAACAAGGAAGAAGAAGAACAAAACCAAACCCTAGAAGCGTAAACAAAAGTGGCTCTCCAAAATTCCAAAAAAGATATCTCATGTGTTGTAGAAAACCTCCCTTTTATAGCTTTTCTCCAACTTCTAAAATTAGGTCTAGTCTTAAAAGTCCATTAGGTGAGAATCCACCAAGCCCACAAGGATGAGAAACCCGTGTAGAAAATACGCCCCAAAAACGGTCGCCGGAAGTCTGGTATTGTGGCCTAAAGTCGCGAAAACAGCCTCCGGTCACCGACAAAGTCCGCCTTGGCCACCACCAACGAGTCAAAGACGGCCGGGTCAACGGGTCGAACGATTCAACTCTTGGTCGACCGAGTCGGAAAGTCGACGGGTGAGGGAGAGTCAGACCAGGTCAGGGTCTTTGCCATATTGCTAGGCCATTGCACAGGCTTGTGCTGTGTTGCACCAGGATGGTGCATCACTACATTTCTTCCACAGCCCATAATAGCTGCACCATCATTGCAGAATCCTCAGCACCATCCCAGGCCAAATGCAAGGCCTGTAATTTCATCTCTGCACCAACAGCACACACACACACCAGACCCAGACACCTGCAATATCATTTACCACCAGTCTGCAGCTCATGTAATAGCCTTACCAAGTCCATCCCAGCACCACCAACACACTTGTGTTCAGCTGCAACAATCTTCACCGATTCAAAGACAAAGATCAATGTCTCGAGTTACACTCCCACCGCCACCATTGTTATGATCACTGCATCTTCCCTGTCCTTCATACAAGCTCACACGAGTTATCGTGACATTTTCCTAACTCAACCAGTCATGTCTTAACAAATCCAGAATTCATCTTCTACTGCCACCCGCAATCACAGCCACCATTCTAAACACCAAAGCCATCATCTCGTAATACATCTCGGACCCAAAGCTACCGCTAACCACTTCTTGGCCGAATTGCCATTGAAACCCCAATGCAATTTCATCTTTTCAACACACATATACAACTGCCAAACCACTTCCCGATACATTTCCGTCATCGTAACCACCACCGAGGCACCATTCATACTCGTGCCATTCCAAGTGCGTAACCCAGCCATAGCCTGCAATCATTCCTTCATTCTGTTCCTACTCCAAGCCAACACCATCAAATCCCTGCATCTCAAACAACTCCACTAGCAGCTCATTCTCATATTGCAACTGCAACAATATACTCAGCCAACTTGCACCAGTACATTGCACTTCCTCCACTGCCTCAAGCCACCATTCATAAGTCACAAGCCCAATTGCACCAGAACCCATTGCTTCCACTCCCTTAAGCTTCTATGTAACAACAGCAACACCTCCAAGGCATCTTATCAGCTGCTTCCTAACACAGCAGCACCAGCTTTTATTCCATCTTGCAATGCCATCACCTTTTCCTCACTATGACTGCAGTGTACACAACACCAAATCCACCTGAATCTTCTCCTGAGTTCAATAACACCACAGAACCCTTCTTGAACCACACAGCATCATACCACCATCTTCAGCTTCATCCATCAATCTGAAACAAACCCCTGTCACATTTTCTTTCTATTGCACTCAACAGCAACACCAGCAGATTCAATCTCCTCTTCAATTTCTTCCTCATCCTCTTAAATCGAGAGCAGCCACAGAATCCGAGAAACCCCAACTCAGAATCCCCATTTTCTCCGACAACATCAAAACGAATCCTCAGTATCTCAGCCAAACTCAGTTCACTCCATGGCAAAGCAACAGATCCAACTTCTACAAACTCAACAGCCACAAAAATCTTTCATCTGAGCTTCATCGGCTTTCCTATTGCAAACCTAATTCCAACACCCATCAATCTGAGTCTTCACAGCTCAAAAACTTCCATCGATCCATCTTAGTCACACAACCACAAACCCCTGAGTTCAATTCAACCTCAGTGGCTCAATCCTTGATTTCCCCTGTTACATCAAACCCTCACCATCTTCACGGAAGCCATCAACGTCACCTCCATTACAAATCTCGTTTCCAGCAGCCATATATTTCTCATTTTCAGCTCTCACTTCTCTTTCACAGAAACAACAATTCTGAGGCTGAGAACAATTTCTCGACCAAATGATAAGGTTGCCTATACGGCCATGATTAGGGCACCCCGGATAATGGATATGGGCCACCAATAAATCTCTTTGTATTGTCAGTCCTGGGGAACTGACAATCTTAATTGTTGACTTTGCTCACAACCTTCTCATACGGACCTCGAATGGCCTCGTTCTTTTCGCCGGATAGCTTCGCCTTTTTGCTCCAATTGGGATGATTTCCGCTTCTTTTCCTCCGTGCGACTCCAGAATACCTAATAACTCAAAAACACGCGTAAAGTACATAATTCACAAGAAAAATAGCAAAGAAAGCATAAACTCTATATAGTAAATACGGTGTATTCTACACCTATCAGATTCCCCCCACTTAGACTTTGCTAGTCCTCGAGCAAATCAAGCAAAACAATAAAATAAAAAAACTCCGTGTCGTCGAGGCTACGGTCACTTTTAGCAAAAATAACAAACCTTTAAACCCCTAGGTGTCCCTAGTGGACGAGTTATAGTCTCGTGAGGGTTTACTAGAGATATACCCACAAAACCTATTTTTCCAACTTACTAGTTCTCCGTAATGATAGTATCCAACGCGCTAAGAAGACATAGAGATTCTGCACACTAGTCATAAGAAGTTAGACACATAAATGAACACAATCTCATTCTTAAAAGTTGAGAGAGAAGTAACCATCCCTTCTCGACTAAAATTCGGGTTCTGGAGTGATCAAAAGTCTCGACTCGCCACAAGAAAGGGTTTTATGAAATTGCTCTCAATAATAAACAGCTCTTTATGGGTCACACATGTGTCCAGGTTGGAATGAAGAGAGAATCCTGCGACACGTTGAATGGTAGGAAGGCTTAACCCTCCGAATGTTTTGAAAACCCACATCTTTTATATATATTTTTGAAAACCCATTTTTCTGACGATCTCTTCGAAAAGGAAATCAAACCATTTAACGAAGGTGGGAATATGCTTACTTACAGTGAATCCGTTCGGCGTGCAGCTAGCACCACTCTCACAAAGATCCATAGAAACGTCTTCTGGTCTTCTATCGGTGTCTTCATCTTCGTCTTCGGTCTTCAACTCTTGATGATAACTCTCGAACTTTGTAGAATCTTGACAATATGATTCTTTCCTCAAATTTCTTGTCGCTTGAAACTTCATTACAAATATTCCTTCTTTCCATAGGCTTTATTGAAAGAATACAAAAATAAAAACAAACTATACAACTCAATTTTTTTTTTTTTTTTTTTTTGAAACATAAAACAAATACAAAAAAAAAATAAAAATAAAATAAAAATATTAACAAACCTATACATTTTCTCTTGTCTTTTTTTTTTTTTTTTTTTTTTTTATATATATATATATTTTTTTTTTTTTTTTTTTTTTTTTTTTTTTTTTTTTTTTTTTTAGACAAGAGAAAGTAAAAATACAAATAAATTAAAACAAAAATGTAAGTACAATGCCATGGTGTAAGTACTTTACCGCTTGAATCTTCACAACTTATATGTCTTGATATCATAAACTTCTCGAACTTTCATCCTTGATAATTTCCACTCTTGTATTATAGTCTTCAACTTATAAAAATTCTCCCCCTGTTTTGTTGCTTTACTCAAATATGAAATCTGCCCATTCCCGTAGTGTTGCTTGTAAACCTCGAACGTATTCAACTTTCCTTCGAATTTGTGATGCTCCTCTTGTTGATGATGATGGTGTTTCTATGGACCTCGTTGGTGTAGAGAGAGATAAGGTGGATGGTGCTAATCGCGAACAAGATCACAAGTGGAATGTAAGTTAGCAATTCGATGTCACCAACATGGTTGATAAAAATAGCACTCAAGAGATCAAAATAGTGCTTCTATGGTGGGAAATTGGACAGCTCACCATTCTGCCCTGGAATTTACGTACGGTGACACACACTCAAAAGCACAAATTTAGATAGGTTGGTGCCTCACATTATGTAACATGGGTAGTCTCCACTATAGGGATCACTGTTCTAATACCGAATTCAGCTCGCACCTTATTTGCCACCGGCATGGTTAAATCCAACTTTAACTCTCATACAATTAAGAAACCCGATCATGTTCTCTCTGTCATCTCTAAGTTCAGTCACTATTGTGAGATTCTCGATGTAATCTTAGCGACATGTATACTATGTGACTCTAAATAACTACAAGTTGGAGTTTTCTTATTCACTAGTTCACAAAAAAGTTGAAAAATTGCAAAAATTTATAACATAAACCACTCCCCCACACTTAAACTTTACATTGTCCTCAATGTAAATTGAATCATCCAAAGTAAGTCAAGGTGGGAAATCCTAATAAGAAATCAGCAAAAACAAAGTAAAAACAAAACAAGAAAAACTAAAAACAAGAAAAGAAATAAATACAAGACAAGAAATACTTATCCTTTGGGTTGCCTCCCAAGTAGCGCTTGGTTTAAAGTCGTCAGCCCGACTATCTCCTTGCTTTCTATGACTCCTCCAGAGGGAGCACATCCACAAAGTTAACTCCTTCCACCACTTCGGAGTGAAGTTCTCATAATATGGTTTCAACCGGTGCCCATTAACTTTAAGTTCTTTCCCCGTAGCTATGCTACGAATTTCCACCGCACCATGAGAAAACACATTAGTAACAATAAAAGGTCCGATCCATCGTGACCTTAGTTTACCCTAAATAATTGCAAGCGAGAATTAAACAAAAGCACTTTCTGCCCAATGCAAAATTGTTTCCTAGAAATCATGTTATCATGGAATGCTTTCGCTTTTCTTTGTAAATCCGTGAGCTTTCAAATGCATCATTGCGAAGCTCCTCTAGCTCTTGAAGTTGTAACTTCCTTTGCTTTCCAGCCCCATCCATCTCCATGTTGCATTGCTTAATAGCCCAAAACGCCTTATGCTCAATTTCCACGGGTAAGTGACAAGGTTTACCATACACAAGCCTAAAAGGAGACATTCCAATAGGTGTTTTGTATGCGGTTCTATACGCCCACAAAGCATCATTAAGTCGCATGCTCCAATCCTTCCTTGTCGGGTTCACCATCTTTTCTAGAATCGATTTCACCTCCCGGTTAGACACCTCGGCTTGTCCATTGGTTTGGGGATGATAAGGTGTTGCAATCTTGTGCGACACATTGTACTTCGCCAACAAGCTTTGTAAAATCCTGTTTTTGAAGTGAGAACCCCCATCGCTAATTATGGCTCTTGGAATTCCAAACCTTGCAAAAATATTAGCTTGCACAAATCTGAAACCACTTTAGAATCATTAGTAGGGGTGGCTTTAGCTTCCACCCATTTCGAGACATAATCAACCGCAAGTAAGATATAAAAATTCCCATGGGAGTTGACAAAAGGCCCCATAAAATCAATACCTCATACATCAAAAACTTCAATAAATTGAATATAAGTTTGTGGCATTTGATTTCGGACACCTAGATTGCCGGTTCTTTGGCACCTATCACAAGTTGTACAAAATATGTGTGCATCCTTAAACAAAGTTGGCAATAAAAACCACTTTCAAGTACCTTGTGCGTGGTTCTCTTACTCCCAAAATGTCCTCCGCAAGCATAAGAGTGACAAAAAGACAAGATAGAGTTAAATTCGGATTCGGCACGCACCTTCGTATTACTTGGTCACTACCATGTTTCCATAAGTATGGATCATCCCATATGTATTGGTTCCCTAACCTCTTAAGTTTGTCCCTCTCAAAGACGAGACAAGTTCTTTGGGATTTGTTTAGAAACTAAGTAATTGACAATATCGGCATACCATGGTTCTCCAAGGGCAATTGAGAAAAAGTTGCTCGTCCCAAAACTTTCACGCAACGGGATAGTCTCCTTGTCCACAGCAAGTCGGCTCAAGTGATCCGCAACGGTGTTCTCAATTCCTTTCTTGTCTTTGATTTCAATATCAAACTCTTGCAAGAGTAATATCCATCGTATGAGCCTCTATGTTTCGCCTCTTTCTTTGTAAGCAAGTATCTAAGTGCTGCATGATCAGAAAAGACAACAACTTTTGTACCAATTAGATAAGAGCGAAACTTTTCTAAAGCAAAAACAATGGCTAATAACTCATTTTCAGTGGTTGTGTAGTTTTGTTGAGCCTCATTTAACGTTCTAGAAGCATAATAGATAGCATGAGGAAGCTTCCCCACACGTTGCCCAAGCACCGCACCAACCGCATAATCACTAGCATCACACATGAGTTCAAACGGCTTACTCCAATCCGGTGGTTTAATGATAGGGGCTGAAATCAAAAGTTCTTTCAAACGATTGAATGCCGCCATACATTTCTCATCAAAGTTAAAAACCACATCTTTTTGCAATAAGTTACATAGTGGTGATGCTATCTTGGAAAAATCCTTGATGAACCTACGATAAAAACCTGCATGACCAAGAAAAGAACGTATCTCCCTCACCGTAGTGGGAGGGGTTAGAGCACGAATAAGGTCTATCTTAGATTTATCGACTTCCAAGCCTTTAGAAGATATTATATGGCCTAAAACTATGCCATGAGTTACCATGAAATGGCACTTCTCCCAATTTAGCACAAGATTTGTTTCAACACATCGTTCAAGGATTAGAGACAAGTTGTTCAAGCAAAGGTCAAAAGAAACACCAAAGACACTAAAGTCATCCATGAACACTTCGATTATGTTCTCAACATATTCCGAAAAGATACTCACCATACACCTTTGAAAAGTAGCCGGAGCATTGCATAAACCAAAAGGCATCCTTGTATAAGCAAAAGTACCGAAAGGACAAGTGAAAGTGGTTTTCTTGGTCCTCCTGCTATCACAATCTGATTATAACCTGAATAGCCATCAAGAAAGCAATAGTAAGAGTGTCCAAATAAACGTTCAAGCATTTGATCGATAAAAGGTAAAGGAAAGTGATATTTTCTAGTGGTGGCATTCAATTTTCTATAATCAATACAAACCCTCCAACCGGTTTGCACACGAGTTGGGACAAGTTCGTTCTTATCATTCTCCACCACCGTCACACCCGATTTCTTTGGTACTACTTGTACCGGGCTTACCCACTTGCTATCGGATATGGGGTAGATAACACCCACTTCCAAAAGCTTGAGTATCTCCTTTTTCACAACTTCCATCATTGGAGGATTCAAACGACGTTGCGCGTCCCTTTTAGGCTTTGCATCATCCTCCAAACGAATTTTGTGCATACAAACGGCAGGGCTAATACCCTTGATATCGGCAATTGTCCATCCTATGGCCGTCTTGTACTTCCTTAGCACCCTTAGAAGTTTTTGCTCCTGTAAATCACTAAGCTTGTTAGAAACAATCACCGTAACTCTTCATTATCACCCAAGTACAAGTACTTAAGGTGGTCGGGAAGAGGTTTCAATTCTAAAATCGGAGATTTAATAATTGAAGGTACAAGCTTTTCATCACCGCATGGTAAAGAAATAAAAGAGATATTATGAGTTTTTGGGCATTCTTGTAGTGAATTAAGATCACCAAGAGCTTCCTTGACTCCATTACCACACTCTACACCATTATCTATGGATGTAGTTAACACGGTTTCCAAAGCATCATCACCGTTTAATTCAAACATTTGTTGTGCCAATGTATCCATCACATCAATGGAGAAACAAGAGTGGACATCGCTAGGATATATCATCGTCTCGAAAATGTTGAAACGTATTATTTCTCCATCAAACTCCATAGTTAGCGTTCCCTTATCCACATCAATTATGGTTTTCGCCGTTTTCATGAAAGGACGCCAAGAAGCAATGGAAGAGACGAGTCCGGTGAACCTTCATCCATCTCTAACACACAAAAATCCGCAGAAATACAAGTTGATTAACTCCGCACAAGAACATCCTCAACAATACCCATTGGGTAAACATTAGAGCGATCGGCTAATTGCAATACAATTTCAGCCTTTTTAAGAGGACCAAGATCAAGTGAATTATACATTGACGCAGGCATAACATTAACGGAAGCACCTAAGTCCAACATAGCTTTGTTAAAAGTTGTGTTGCCAATTTTGACGGAATGTCAAAACTACCCGGATCCTTGCACTTAAGTGGGAGTTTGTGTTGTAAGATTGCCAAGCATTCTCCCCACACTAAGCACTTCATTACCTTTGAGCCTTTGTTTGTTGGTACACAAGTCCTTCAACACCTTTGCATACTTTGGAACTTGCTTGATAGCATCAATGAGTGGTATGTTCACATGAATCTTTTTTAGAACATCTAAAATCTCCTTTTCTAGTTCCGCCTTCTTAGAACTTGCAAATCTGCGAGGAAAAGGTAGAGGAGGAACATAAGTAGAAACCGGAGTTTTAGAGTTAGAAATAGGTACCTCGAAGTTTGGGGAGAATCTCGACTTTCTCCTCCAAAACAGTTCCTTGGGTGTCTCCACCTTGCCCGAATCAAGAACTTCGGGTTGCACAAGTTGTGTACCGCTTCTCAACGTAATAGCATTGACACCCTCTTTTGGGTTAATAGGTTGAGAAGGGAGTTTCCCACTATTTTGCGCCTTCAATTGGTTCAACTCAATAGCCATGGAGCCCATTTGTGTTTGCAACTCCTTAATAGCACCCTTTGTTTCTTGTTGACTTTCTTTGAACATGGTGTAAATGCCTTGCATAAAAGTTTGAAGCTTTGCATCAATATCAGCGCCTTGAGTTTGCATTGATTGTTGCGCTTGTGGTTGCTGAAATTGTTGTTGTTGTGGTTGAAATCCACTAGGACGGTTGAAAGTAGGTTGTTGAACGGCTCCTTGCTTGTTGGCATAGCTAAAATTGGGGTGATCTCTCCATCCCGGATTGTAAGTGTTGGAGTAGGGATCATACCGTCTTGGTTGATTCGGAAAGATCGCATTAGCTTGCTCGTCTTCATAAGATTGAGGAGAAGTTGGTATAACCGCGGATGCAACTTGTTGCAACATTGTCACATGTTACCCATTTTTTGACGAAGGTCCTCCACCTCGCTTACTTCACTCACCCTTCTTAGAATCACATCCGAACCACGACTTAAGAATTGTTGTGAGTTCGCTGCCATGTTTTCAATCAACTCTCTAGCTTGTGCCACCGTCTTGTTCACTAGTGCACCACCACCCGCGCGTCAAGAAGATTCCTATCACTTGATTGGATCCCTTCATAGAAGTATTGGATAATCATCGCATCACTGAATTGGTGGTGAGGACAGCTTCCAACCAATCTCTTGTATCGTTCCCAACATTCATATAAGGATTCTCCCACGTTTTGCTTCATCCCGCAAATCTCCTTGCGAATTTGAGTAGCCTTGGATGCAGGAAAATATCTCTCCAAGAAGAGTTTCTTCAACCGCATTCCATGTTGTGACACTTCCGGAGGTAGATAATATAACCAATCCTTAGCACTATCCATTAAAGAGAAACGGAAAACCTTCAACATTGCACCATCCGCCTCTACATCCGCTGGAAGCATAGCCATGACAATGGTGTGGAAGTCCATAAGATGTTTGTTTGGGTCTTCATTCACCATGCCATGGAATTTTGGTAATTCTCTAAGCAACCCCGGCTTTATCTCAAAAGTAGAGTTCGTTTGAATACACCCCTGTTGTGTATCAAGCCTATGAGAAGCTAAGTCCTTGAGTGAACGATTTGCATCACCCATTGCTTCTTCTTCTTGTTGTTGGAAAATCTCTTCTCCTACTTCTAACTCGTGCTCGTCCGTTGTGTTTCGCCTTGGTTGGAGTATTGTGCCTTTTCGAGTAGCTATCCCGCACCTTGGATAATTCTAATCTTTAGTAGCCAGGGATTGATACCTGAAAACAATTCTAGCAAACAAGTGAGAAACAAGACGACAAACAAAAAGCAAAGATAAAAGCAGAAATTGTAAAAAGAAACTAAAAACTCAATAACAAGCCGTATGCCTCCCCGGCAGCGGCGCCAAAATTTGATCGTGTGTCAATCCGTCTGTAGTTGCGGGAAATCCCACACTACACCCCTTACTCAATTTTGCTTAATTAATCCATTGAAAGATGTAAGATCAAGAATATTTATTGATTGAGTCCATGAAATGTTTACACAGGATAATAGAATTACACTTAGAAATTAAAACACTCTTAAACTTTCTCTCTCCTATTGACTTGCTTAACAATTCCAAAAAACTCTCTCCCACCACAGATTCACTCAGCCCTTTATATAGGGTAATATATAGTGGATGACAGCTAAGCTATCCTTTATTTTCGGGAATGTCCCGCGAAGTGTCGCAGATGCACAAACATTCGTTCTCGCGACACTTCTTAACCCTCGCCAGGTTTCACGTCTTCTTTATGTTTTGCTTGTCGTTATTCATTGCGTCGTTTATTTTAGCTCCTGCGACTCCTTCGCGATGCTGTCGTTTATTAATCCCGCGAGCCTTGTTTGTTGCGATATTATGATCCTACATCTTGCCTCTTTTTCCTTGAATATTGCTTGACAAGCGATTTTTAAGGAAAAATCTATTGTGGTAGCGATCTTTGATCTTTGTTGATGGAGGAACGAGCAAAAGAATACTTTCCTTGAAAAGTACGTACTTGCCTCTATTCTTTGGCGAAGTTCCGAAGCTTCTTTGAGATGTATATGTAGTATCGTCTCCTGTCTCTCCTCATATTTCTCCTGCGAAGGGAAGAGTATCATGAGAGTGATTCTTTTGATTTGCTGCGACTGCTTATCTTTATCTGTTTCAGTTTTGTACTTTTACACGGATTTTGATTATTAATGTCTTTTCTTGACACGTCTCTTTCAACCGCTTATTCTTGACCGTTAATGTCTCTTCTCGCATTAAATGACCTCGTTTTCCTCGAGGATCTTTTTCCCTATATATAGTTTTCTCTTCCTCTCCTTTTCATCCTTTAGTTTCTCTCTGCAACTTTTCTTTGACTATCTCCTTCCGCAATTTGCGCTTCTGCTACTGCAAATCTTTTCTTCGTCTTTTCTAACGCTAATCCTAATCTCCAATCTCCCATCCATTCCCGTACTGATAATGGCTTTCATTAGTCGTGCATATAAAGCTTCTTTTGAGGAAGTTCAACAGAAGTTGCTCGAGAAGGGTTTTACTCTATCAACCATTCCCCGATCAAGAATCTTCATCTATTCTTTCTTCAAAGTTGTTTTCTGATCATCAATGTGATGATCAAAAAATTATAGTCTCGCTAGGTCAACTTCTCGCGGACTTCCCATTCCCTTATACAATCCTGAGATGCCTTTATTTTATGAAATCTTGGCCCATGAAAATTTCTCTCGGGCTGTTTACCAATTAAGTGGCGATTGCATTCGCCTAATGCTTGAGTTCGCGAATCGTGGTGCTGGCAAAGGATCTTTATATCCTAATACTTTGTTAGACACCCGACTTCGCAGACTTGGAAATAGTCTGCGAGAAGTACACCGTAGAGAACTTTTTGAGAATTATTCAGTGATAAAGATGAGGAATGCGAAATCTCGCTGGGGCATTCGCCTAAAAAAGAAGGATAATGTCCCTGAGGATAAATTACTTATGCAAGATATTGACTGGCACCCGGGCAATAATACTACTCCTCGCCACTCCAAAGATGAGAAATGGTGGGTGGTACCCTTAATTTTAAACGGCCCTTATATCGCGGGTTCGCATATTCTTCCTGCAAATCTCGCAGGGTATCATCCTTGGGAATTCAAATGGCCTGATAAGGCAAAAGAGGTATGTTTTCCTCTCCAAATCTTGCCTTTGCAACTTTTCCTTTTATATTTGCTGAGTTTGTGAAATTTTTTAGATCGCCAAATTGAGAAGAAGCTACAAGGATAATCCGTTGGAGAGTACTCTGACGATACTTCGATCGCTTACGGGTGAAGTAAGAAACATTTCCTTTGTTATTTGAAACAATATTGTTGTCTCTGTTTCTTATCTTTATCTGTATGCGAAGGTTGGAGTTGAAGAAGCTATAGCCGCGAAGATTAAAAGTAAGGGCAAAACTGCTGTTCGCAAGGGTAAATCTTCTGCTCCATTAACTAAGAAGCGAAAAGATTCAATCTTCTTCTCGCCTTAGCTCAAGCTCCGAATCTTCTGACGAGGATAACCATGATTCAAATCCTTCTCTCACTAAGGAGATTCCGTCGACCGGTTCTCCTATGGATCAGTTATCTAGCATCTTCTCAGACTCTTTCCAAGGAATGGGAGATGCTCCCCTAGCTTCCTTTGCGGGGCTCTCTGCAAACGTGTGTAATGCTACTTTATTAGAGGGCAATAATTCTTTCAATGGAGCCTCTAGAATCGTGTCTCCTGACTTCTTGAATGCACTTGGATCTTTGGTACGCATGCAGTCATATTTCCCTGTTGATTTTAAATTTTTAAATATATATATTAATAATTTTTATGTCTTCCTTCATAGGTTGGAAGAACTTCTTTTGTAGTTGCCTCAGATCTCGAGAGAAGACGCAATGTCTTGAAAAGAAGAATTCGCAGAATCAACAAGAAGATTCGAGAATTAGAAATTGAAGCCTGCGTCATCTCGCGATAAAGACGAGAGAATTCAAAAGTTAAATACCGAACTTGACTCCCAAAGGGATAGGGTGTCCACTCTTGAACGCTAATCATCAACTTTATGGTATAAATTTTTACTTCCTTTTATTATTTGTATTTTATCTTTATTTATTGCTACCTAACTTATTACTTTCGCAGATGTATATAATCTCTCCGATGAGGCTATTCTTCTCCATACATTTCCTGAACCTATGGATAATAACCTTCTTCTCGCTCATCTCAACAACTCTTTAAGTAGTTCATCGAACAAAATTAACTCCCTTTCATTAAATGAACTCCAGACCAAGTATCGCCTTTTAGAAATTGAACATAGATCTGGTTTAAGTGCTGCCAACCAATTTAAACAAATGTTTCTCGAATCTCATAAAGAAACCAAGATTTTGAGGAAGAAAATTAGTGACCATATAGATGACAAAGATCGCATTGCTAACAATGGTGCACAAGCATTAGTAACATTTCAAAAATCTCTTCTTGAACTACAAATTGAGCGAGATGAATTGCTTCGCCAGAATTCCTTGCTTAGTGAGCGAGAAGACCAAATTCGTTCACTCCTTGTTATAAATAGTGATGATGAATTCGCCTCGGGCTGCGAGAGTTTTAGATAATGCCGAAATAATCTAGGTGTTGATGTTAGCCTTCATGCCGAGCATACTTCCTTGGTTAAGGATATGATATCCCGACAGAAGGTTACTTATTATACCTTACTGCTTCTTATTTCTGTAGTATTGCTTGTAAATTATTAACTTGTTGTTACTTATTTGCAGAATCTGAGAAGAGGCTTCAGGTTAGAATTAGAGAGCTTGAATCTGAAAAAGAACAACTCGCCAGAATTTTCCAAATGAGAATTGAAGAACTCGAAACCGAAAAGAACAACTCATAAAGAGTCTCTCCCATCGCGAGGATAAATATCTCAAATTGAAGAAACAATTTCTAACAACAAAGGAGAACTTTAATAATGATGTTTGTTTGTTTTCGCAATGGAGCCATGGAGTATGTTTGTAAGGACCACAATATCCTCTCGCATTCATATCCCTGGCTTCTTGAAAAGGTTCCCGAGAATCGCTGTCTCGGATGTTTCGATAGTGAGGTTGGCGAAGAAGAAAATTCTCGCGATGAGAATAATAAGACCAAGAATCGGATGAAGGAGAAGAATCACCAAAGAGATAATTCTTTTTGTTTTCTTTATTTTGTAATATCTCGTACATTTACGTATCTCTTTATTATAGTGTACTTCTTGGATTGTTCCCTTCTAAATTCAATCTTCACTCCCCCTTTTTGGCGTTCTTCTTTGTAATATTATTGATGTATAACTTTTTCATCAAGATGAATAACAATATTCCATCTTTTCCATTCCCATACTTGCCTCTGTTATTTATCTTCAGATGGAAGATTTTAGTTGTCATCATGTATTTTGTTGGATAATAACTTTATTGAAATGTATCGTTGCGACGAGGTCGCGGGTATCTTCATAAATCAAGAATCTTACTTGTCTCGCCTTACCATTTCGGTAGTCTTTGTTTTATCTCTTCTTGGGGCGACAAGGTCGCAGGCCGCCTTTACATTTTCATGCAATGGCCCATTGACCTTGCCTTATCATTTTTGTGTGGTCTTCCAAGTTAGACCTCCCTAATTAGAGGTCTTCCCCTGCCACCTTTCATCGCGACAAGATCGCAGGACGTCTTAACACTTGCATGTAAAGACCCATTGATCTTGCCTTATCATTTTCCAAGTATTTTTGCCTCTGCAGGATGTTTTAGTTGCGACAATATGACAGGTCTAAATATCCTTGCGAACATAAAGCCCCATGACATTGCCGTCGTGCGACGAAATCGCAGGACGTCCGTACACTTTCGTGTAAAGACCCATTGATCTCGCCTTACCCTCGCGTTAGTATTATTGCCTCTGCAGATCATTGCACAAATATGACGAGCCTAAATTCTCTTGCGAAAACATAGCCTTATGACATTTGCGTCTGTTTTGACACTTCCCTAATGGAAAGCGTCGCCCTTATCATCTCCTCTTGCCCCTTCAAGGAGGCGAAACATCGGCCATGCAAGACTAGCTCCTCCCATCCGGTCTTAACAACAACCAAGAGTTTTCGCAGCCTCTTATCCCTTATACCTATAGGGTTTATGGTTACGAGGCTGCACCCTAAGTGGAGTTTTCTTCGGGCGAGTGCAACGCATGCCAAGACTTGCCAAGAATGGCCAGGGTAGGTTCATCCATCCCGGGCACTCTGGCTCAACCGTGTACCTCGGCGCCTTGAGCATACACTGACTCCTTGGAAGAGACCCTCGGTCGCCCAACCAGGGTATAACCTTATATATATAGTTGGGAATCCAAGGTACCTCTCCCGGATAGGCTTTCATGGGCCCCAAATTTTCATGGTTCAGGCTTCAGGAGCGGTGTAACCTTCCCCCTGAACCATGGCAAGAGATACCCCCTTATATGACGCACTTTAGGTCTTACATTTGCCTCTTACGAAATGTTATTCGCGAACTAGGTGCACGCCATAAAGGTTCGTCCCATTCTTTTTCACATTCATCTTTGTTAAATCATTCAATCATTCATATTTCATTATTTGTTGATATTTGTTTAGAAAGCATTCGCATAATTCCATTTCATTTGTTGTATCTTCATTTTTCTTTCTTAACCGAATTCTCATATACTCTTGACTGCGAGATTCTCGCACATCCTTACTTCAACTGCTACCTTTTCTCCTGTTTGTGTTGATTATTCATTTCTTATGCCTTTTATTCCTCATACTCTTCGCCTCTTTGTTATCATAATATTCGCCTGTCTCTAGGCATTCCCCTCGCGAGGCATGTTCAGTCCTCACTTCTATAGCATCTACCATCGTTTTCCTTTCTCTCGTTCATCTCTCACATGTTGCTTCCAACCCTTTCTTTTGGCATTTCTTTCTTCGCAGCTTTCTACATCGACCTCATGACATTGCTGCGACTCCTTCCAATCTCCCTGTATAATACCAATGCCGTTTGGATGTGGAAATTTTATACATTGATGATATGTTGATGCGACTCCCAAGATTTCATGAAGCCATGGTCTCCCAATCAACGCATTATACGGAGACTCCACGTCAACTACACAGAATAAAACATCAGTTGATAATCCTTGTAGAGGTATTCTCATGTGAGCCTCTCCCTTTGGCTTGTTTGCAGTGCCATTAAAGCCATATATTTTGTATGTTGAGGGGATCAAATCCTCATCCTTTCCTCCCATCGTCTTATAAGTATGGTAAAAAAGAATATTCACCGAACTTCCAGTATCAATTAGGATTCGGTTGATCGCCCAGCAAGCTTCTGCTTCATCATCTTCCCCATCAACTGGTTTTGGGTTAATCTCTAGTTTCACAACCAACGGGCTATCATGTGTTTCTCTTCCTTTTGGCACTTCATCACGCAGAGAAAGAAATAGTCTTCACCGCCACTTTTCTAATCTGCGTCGTTCTCGCTGCGGACTCATTATTTCTTTATCGTTAGCATCTCTCGCAAAGACTCTACTGAGCACGTTGTCATGAAAATCTTCGATTGTGCGATAGGAGTGGACGATAGAGTTGCAATTCGAATTTTTAGCTTTTGTCCCGATTTTTATCACAAATGTTTCCTTTCCTTTCGCTGACACTGTTCTGTGCATCTCTGGTGGTGGTGGTAATGTCTCATCCTGTTTCTTCTCCCTTTAGAAAGTGATTCAGCCTTCCCCGATCAATCATCCCGAGAATAATTCTCTTTATGTTTCTACAATCGTTTGTTTGATGCCCATGGAATCGATGGTAAGAGCAAAACTCATGACTTCTATCGCCTGGCGGTGGTTCCATTCCCACGTTCCAAGGTGCTGGTACATTTTCCATCACAAGTATAGCTTCCCAGATCTTTTCCACACTGGCATTCAGTGGAGGCATCTTAATCTCTTCCCATACTATTCTGCGACTTCTCTGCCCTCCACGGTTATTTTGCCTTCGTCCACCGTAAGTTTCTTGCACATGATCTAACCTCTGAATCTTATTATTGCTACCACGGTTGTAGTAGTTCCTTTCTTGTTCAAACTCTTCTTGGTCGCGGCTTCCCATGGCTACTATCTTTCGCTGTCCCTCATCAGCTTTCCTTGCTTGTCGTCCTTGCGAAGTGCTCGCCACTGTATTTATGAATTGAGGCAACAAGCTTGCGTTCGCAGCGTTCGAGCTTGTGTTCGCGACTGGATAAGAATTCATTTCATTTTGTCTTTCTTCTAGGGCAATATATTCTTCCCGTAACTCTCGCAGCTTCGCCATCGTGATTGTATTTTTGATTCTAAAAATTTGAATGTATAACAAGTTAGTCGCGAAGAGAGCATTCACGAATGAGAGGATGAGATATCTTTCCTCAACCCGTCCTGCCATTTCGCTACACATGGTCCTCCATCTTATTGTCAACTGCCTTAAGCTCTCGCCAACCCTTTGTTTCAACCCGAATACATCTTCAATACCTGGTCGCGAAGAGTTGTTACTTATATATGCTCCCAGGAATGTGGCTTGTAAATGGTTGAATGATGTGATTGTGTTTCTTGGCAGACCTTCAAACCATTTTAGTGCTTCTCCTATTAGACTTGACGCGAAATATTTGCACAGTATAGCGTCATGATTCTCCCACTGCAACATACATCTCATATAAGCCTTGATATGTTGTACCGCACAAAGTTGTTCCATCAAAGATGTTGGTTAATGCGGAGTAGATTGCACTTAGGAGGTATTCCTCCCATCTCGTACTTCTAGCGTGAAGGGATTCTTCGCAGCTTCTCGCGATGGCTTCGTCCAATTGTTTCCTTCCTCCTTCCCTTCTATTATTCAAGAATCCTCTCATTTCAACCGATTCTCTTAAGATTTGTTCATTTGCCTCAGAATTTGGTTCTACCGGTCTTTTTAGCTCTGCCTCTCTCCTTCTACGCTCGTGCCTGTTTTGACCTTCTTGCTCGTTATTTTCTTCTCTTCTTTCCCTGCGACGCTCTTCTTCGTTTCTTTCGTCAATTCGCACGCCATTATATCGGTTGTTCTCTCTTCTTGGCTGTCTCTCAGCTCTCATCTGCACCCTCTCATATTCTTCATTAATATTTCTATTGGTACGATTTTGTTCCCTCCTTCTTTCGCGGTTGTCATGGTTATTCTCAGGATTGCCTCTTCCATCTCTTGATTTTCCATTTCGCTCTTATCCTTTCTCTTTCGCGAGCTAGCCGCGCTTGTTCAATGTAGTGTCTCTCAATGTCATCCTCGATCTCTCGGTTTCTTCTCAATTCTTCTCTCCCGTGCAAGATTATTCTCCTTCAAAGAACTGGGTCATTCGGCCCTTGGAGTTGCATGTTTCCTTGATTTTCCCTATTCCGCTCATTTTGAAAATTTTCTACCGAGGAATATAACGATCTTCCATTTCCCCTCTTCTCTCGCCATGCTCTATGCTTGGATTTTGTGTTTCTTGTTGGTTTTCTTCCTCGGTACTTTCTGTTGGTAAAACTCTCCTTCTTTCTTCCCTATTCGATCTTGAACTTGATCTCACGCTACTTCTTGATCTCCTATTTTGCAATCTCATATTTTCCATCCTCAATTCATGATTCTCTCTTGTTAAGTTTGCTCGTTCCTCGCCTCTAGTCGTCTCTCTTCGTGTATTGTTTGTCTCAATCTTTCTAACGCTGCGATTTCTTCGTTTCCTGGATTCATTTCTCCATTCATTCCTTGCTCGCCTCCTCCTTGTCCATTGTTCACCAGCTGCTGCTCCTCTTCCCTCTCGTCTTCGAATCGACCTCCAAGTATGCACACTTACTCTATCATAATCCACAGCCCGCGTTTGTTACTTTGGGAGATCGGTGGTGATTTTGATCTTCTCCATCATTTCTCATATTCATCCTTGACGATTCTCCTGTTTCATTCCTCCTTTCTCCAAAGAAGTCTCCCACTTTTTCTTACAATCGTTGGTTGCCCTTGTACATTTCTTCTTCTAGCCATTTTTCTTTTCCAATGAATTCTTGAGTATCTTCTCCAAACCTTTTCTCTGTTAATCCAAATTCTTTCCAATTTCTACGTCAATCTCTCGCTCTCTCCTCGTTTCTAGCGCATATGTAGTTGGGAAATCCCACACTACACCCCTTACTCAATTTTGCTTAATTAATCCATTGAAAGATGTAAGATCAAGAATATTTATTGATTGAGTCCATGAAATGTTTACACAGGATAATAGAATTACACTTAGAAATTAAAACACTCTTAAACTTTCTATCTCCTATTGACTTGCTTAACAATTCCAAAAAACTCTCTCCCACCACAGATTCACTCAGCCCTTTATATAGGGTAATATATAGTGGATGACAAATTAAGCTATCCTTTATTTTCGAATGTCCCGCGAAGTGTCGCAGATGCACAAACATTCGTTCTCGCGACACTTCTTAACCCTCGCCAGGTTTCACGTCTTCTTTATGTTTTGCTTGTCGTTATTCATTGCGTCGTTTATTTTAGCTCCTGCGACTCCTTCGCGATGCTGTCGTTTATTAATCCCGCGAGCCTTGTTTGTTGCGATATTATGATCCTACACCATCAAATATAATTTCACTTTCCCAATCAACTAGATATAAATATAGTATTCGATAAGAAAGAGTTCGTATCCACAGAGAGGCGTTTGTTGTTATAAACTTTCGGTTCTAGAATAACCCAAGGTATGTTTGTTGTATTTAAGCAAATAAAAGTAATTAAAAGCAAAGTAAATAATTGGAATTATCAATAAGGAGAGAATATTGGTCAAGGGATAGTATCATTCACAAACATGTATTTTCATCAATGATTAGAATTGGTATTTAATCTCGTATTTATTAAAAGTCCTAGGATATCTTGATCGCAAGTATAACCCGTTAATTCCCTGTTTTCATCACAACCACATTAAAAGATGCATATGTGAATTCTTCGTCGAAAGCAACCTAAAGTGTAAAAGCACAATTAAGTTTAACTCCCTAAAAGCATTAAGATTTATGGAATAAGACTCATCAATGCAAACGAATGTGTAAAAGCACTAAACGCTTTAACAAAAGTTATGATTCACTTGTGACTAATAGGATATATCACTATAAGCACTAATCACAATTATGCTACTTAGAATCGAGGATAAACAACGCTTTCGTATTGAAAACCCTAATATAGCTCTAGAGATGAACACAAATCGGATTGATTCCTGACTCAACCTAACAAGTTTTCAAATCTTATAACACTATTAATTGTGAATCACAAACAATAATTACTTTGAGACAAAACTAATTCATTGAATCAAAAGCATGTTGAGAAATCAACTTTATCCCATAACCAATAATAAGTTTAGCTACTCATAGCTATGGAGTTCATCATCATCAATATTCAATAATAAAACAAGGAAGAAGAAGAACAAAACCAAACCCTAGAAGCGTAAACAAAAGTGGCTCTCCAAAATTCCAAAAAGATATCTCATGTGTTGTAGAAAACCTCCCTTTTATAGCTTTTCTCCAACTTCTAAAATTAGGTCTAGTCTTCAAAGTCCATTAGGTGAGAATCCACCAAGCCCACAAGGATGAGAAACCCGTGTAGAAAATACGCCCCAAAAACAGTCCACCGGAAGTCCGGTATTGTGGCTGGAAAGTCGCCGGAAAGCACTCTCCGTGACCAAGCAAAGTCCGCCCCCGGTCACCGGTCAACGAGTCGAAGACGGCGGTCAACGGGTCAGAACGATTCAACTCGGTTAGACCGAGTCAGGGAAAGTCAGACAGGTCAGGGAGAGTCGACCAGGTCGTGTCTTTGCCATATTGCCGTGCCATTGCACAAGCTTGTCTTCATGTTGCACCGTGGATGGTGCATCACTACATTTCTTCCACAAACCATAATAGCTGCACCATCATTGCAGAATCCTCAGCACCATCCCAGGCCAAATGCAAGGCCTGTAATTTCATCTTTGCACCAACAGCACACACACACACCAGACCCAGACACCTGCAATATCATTTACCACCAGTCTGCAGCTCATGTAATAGCCTTACCAAGTCCATCCCAGCACCACCAACACACTTGTGTTCAGCTGCAACAATCTTCACTGATTCAGTGACAACATCAATGTCTGAGTTACACTCCCACTGCCACCATTGTTATGATCAGCTGCATCTTCCCTGTCCTTCATACAAGCTCACACAGAGTTATCAGGACATTTTCCTAACTCAACCAGTCATGTCTTAACAACCAGAATTCATCTTCGGCTGCCACCTGCAATCACAGTTCACCATTCTAAACACCAAAGCCATCATCTCAGAATACATCTCAGACCCAAAGCTACCTGCTAACCACTTCTTGGCTGAATTGCCATTGAAACCCCAATGCAATTTCATCTTTTCAACACACATATACAGCTGCCAAACCACTTCCCAGGATACATTTCCGTCATCAGAACCACCACTGAGGCACCATTCATACTCAGGCCATTCCAAGTGCAGAACCCAGCCATAGCCTGCAATCATTCCTTCATTCTGTTCCTACTCCAAGCCAACACCATCAAATCCCTGCATCTCAAACAACTCCACTAGCAGCTCATACTCATATTGCAATCGCAACAATATACTCTCAACTTGCTTGCCCGCACATTGCACTTCCTCCACCGCCTCAAGCCACCATTCATAAGTCACAAGCCCAATTGCACTGTAACCCATTGCTTCCACTGCCTCAAGCTTCTATGTAACAACAGCAACACCTCCAAGGCATCTTATCAGCTGCTTCCTAACACAGCAGCACCAGCTATTCCATCTTGCAATGCCATCACCTTTTCCTCACTATGATTGCAGTGTACACAACACCAAATCCACCTGAATCTTCTCCTGAGTTCAATAACACCACAGAACCCTTCTTGAACCACACAGCATCATACCACCATCTTCAGCTTCATCCATCAATCTGAAACAAACCCCTGTCACATTTTCTTTCTATTGCACTCAACAGCAACACCAGCAGATTCAATCTCCTCTTCAATTTCTTCCTCATCCTCTTAAATCGAGAGCAGCCATAGAATCCGAGAAACCCCAACTCAGAATCCCCATTTTCTCCGACAACATCAAAACGAATCCTTGTATCTCAGCCTAAACTCGCCTTCACTCCATGGCAAAGAACAGATCCAACTTCTACAAACTTCAACAGCCACAAAAATCTTTCATCCGAGCTTCATCGGCTTTCCTATTGCAAACCTAATTCCAACACCCATCAATCTGAGTCTTCACAGCTCAAAAACTTCCATCGATCCATCTTAGTCACACAACCACAAACCCCTGAGTTCAATTCAACCTCAGTGGCTCAATCCTTGATTTCCCCTGTTACATCAAACCCTCACCATCTTCACGGAAGCCATCAACGTCACCTCCATTACAAATTTCGTTCTCAGCAGCCATATATTTCTCATTTTCAGCTCTCACTTCTCTTTCACAGAAACAACAATTCTGAGGCTGAGAACAATTTCTCGACCAAATGATAAGGTTGCCTATACGGCCATGATTAGGGCACCCCGGATAATGGATATGGGCCACCAATAAATCTCTTTGTATTGTCAGTCCTGGGGAACTGACAAGCTTAATTGTTGACTTTGCTCACAACCTTCTCATACGGACCCGGAATGGCCTCGTTCTTTCGCCGATAGCTTCGCCTTTTTGCTCCAATTGGGATGATTTCCGCTTCTTTTCCTCCGTGCGACTCCAGAGTACCTAATAACTCAAAAGCACGCGTAAAGTACATAATTCACAAGAAAAATAGCAAAGAAAGCATAAACTCTATATAGTAAATACGGTGTATTCTACACCTATCAACGCTCCAAATACTGGGAAGATCAATTTTGTTAGGGCTAATAACAACTTGCTATGTGAAGATTCACCTATTACAGCTGATGTTCTTGTAAACAAAGATAGTCATTCTTAAAAGACAAGGCGTAGGAAAACCGTTAAAAACACTACCTTCAACTGCTACTATTGTGGAAACAATGGTCATGTTGAACGGAAATGTCGTTTTCGGATAAGGAATAAAAAACTTCATAACATTCTCGTATGGATGTCAAAGGAAGTAATCAAACCTATTTCTCTCCGTACTGAGAACATCAAGGTCTCAAATCCAGAAGAGTACTGTGATAAGTCCTTTTTAAATATGTATGATACGAACTCCGTCTACGATCGTAGGGGAAAGAATGTCACATGGACTACTAAGACTTTTGATGTTCCGGTAAAAAGAAAAAGACGTCAAAGGAAAAAGAATGGTTCAATTAAGGAAGGAATATCTTCTATTGGCAAGGATTAAGCTGTGACCAAAGTATCAGATTTCAATCGCATTCACATCAACAATCATGCCTCAGATTTAAGAACCAGTGTGAATAATCTCAAGCGAAAATCAAAAAATTAAGGAAGAAAACATCTTCAGGTATGTCATGTTCTCCTTGTAGTAATTCCTTTGAGATTAATCTTGCTAATTCTCTTTGTGATTCAGAGAAGGAAAACGATGATGAGCTACATGCTCTTGTCTACAACTTGACCGTTTTACTGTGCATTCTCATTTCAATCCTGTGAGGATGCACATAGAAGTCAAGATGCAACTCTTCTTGACAAAAATGGTTGTTGTATTTCTCGTTTGACTCTTTAAATTAATTTGTTCTAAGTAAGAATTCTACTCTAGCCTTCTCTTCATAATGAAGCATAGTTGATCCATAAGAACTCTTGAGAAAACCATGACTTGTTGAAACACTGAACTTTTCAGTGCTCATTATTTTAATCTAAAGATCCTTGTCAAAGTCTTTTATAAGACCCCTTTACCTAGACGGTTTTTGAACCCTGGTTCATAACTGTGAACGTTTGCGTACCTGGGCCATTACCGAATTCTATTCATGAACCCTAAGGGTTTTTCTATATGTATATATATCATGAAGCTTTTCTTGGTATGTACTAGTTCGGTAACGGAAATAGCCTCATAAGAAATAATGGTGCAAACTATGAAAGGGTGCAAGAAGGAAGTTGAGAATGACAAGTTTGCTGAGTTTTATGAGAACCATGTTCTTATAAATTGCTATCATGCAATTGATCATGTATACAAGAAACCAGTTCAATTGTCACAACAACTGGTTGGAAATCTTCTTCAGGATATTAAAGTCCTAAAAGAACAATTCGTGATCGCTAAAAGGAATCTCGAGTTCGTAAGGATCAAGATGAAGGAAGACAATGAGGAACTTATTTGTGTTCGAAATCTTATTGCACGTCTTGGATAGATGTTTTATTCTATTTGTCTAGGAAACTTCTTAAAAGAATTTTATTCTTGTTTTTGTTTAAGAAGGATAACTAGGGTTTGGAATAGCCATTATTGTGAGTACACATAGCTATGTCCAACGTTTTCATCTTCATGTTTTTAGATTTATTTGTTTGAATTCTAAAGTTTGGTTTGGAAGATGAATTTTTACAGTATTAATCTTTATGATTTTATATATTGCAATGTGTTATGGGATATGTGTGTTTGCGTCCGTGAACTATTATTGTCCCATACGATGTCAAAAGTTATCTCTTTTATATGTCGATATGCATGTATTGATACAAGATCGATGAACTTTTGACAAACAAAAGTTAAGCCTATTATGTCATTTATTGATGGAAGATAGGTTAAAATCTTTTGTTTACGAGGATTATGTCTATTGAATGTCATTGTGTAAATGGTGATGGAAAATAGAATGAATCCTTGTATATTCCGCAGTATTGATCTTCCCTGATCCATATTTTATGTATATACTGTGCGGCTCCATAAGTCTTCTTGTGTGAGCACTTCTAACTAGACTAATCATAGATTCGTTTGTGGTTTTTTTGGTTGTGTATTCCGATTAAATTAATCATGGCATCTCTTGTGGTTAATTTAATTGAAAATTTTGGATACAAAATCATTTTGTGGTTTTTAATGTCCAAAGAAATCCTTCTTGTCTCGTAAAAGTAAGGCCGATCTTGTTGTTCTTTCGGGAATGACATCAAATGGGGGAGAGTTCTTTTGAACTTGTGCTTAATTGCCATATCTTTGTGGGGAGTGCGACTGTGGAATATTTGAGGAGTTATCTAGAAACTTTATAAACTCTGTGATGAATGCATTTAGCTTCGGCTTTATGATTGCATCTAAACAAAGTTGATATGTACTTTTCTTTGGTCTTGAAGTGTCACCATGGAAATTTCATTATGATCCCGTTTTCGTACCTTTGCCAATTTTATTGACAAAAATGGGGAGAATTAATATGTAGTTCACACTACAAATACATATGGTTTTCGGATCATTATGTAAGGGGGAGTGGTTTTCGTGTTGAGACGAAGTATTGACTAAGGGGGAGTAATACATATCACCATAGTATTGTTGTCGAAGTTGTGATACGAGAACTTTTATGCTGTGTAATAATACTATGACACTGTATAACAATGATCGAGAGCTTTTGTTTTCTCATTGTTATGGCTATGGGACTTCAACAACTATGATGCTGAATTGAACATCTATGGAATCGTGGGAGTACTTGGAAAAGATGAAATTTTCGAGTAATGTTGAAGCACCAAGGAGATCAAGCATGTGGACGAGAAGCTACAAAGTTTTATCTATTTTGTAATCCATATGTATTGATAGTTTTGTCACTAAAATTGACAAATGAGGAGATTGTTAGAGCACCGCTGCTCGAACTCTCATGAGTTGCTATCTCAAGCATGTTTGTCAATATTAGTGATCAAAACTATATGTCTTGATTTCTGGTTTACTTATGACTAAGTCTCGGTCTAGGACAATTAAGTGTAGTTGAGCTCCAGACTCCATGGCGATCATCTTACGAAGATGAAGAACTACTCGAGGAACAAGTGGAACTTCATCCGACAAAAAGGTATGTGGAGACTTAAACTTATCTCATCACTCAAAAGTCTATTCTATCTCCTACTCTTGAGACAATAGTCGTATAAGTATGATAATTTTCATACATACACATTTGCTATTTCGAGCCGAGTTTACTCGCCTATCTTTTTCTCGAAATATGTGTTGGTGAGCCTTCGCTTTAACCATTTTTCAACTTTACCCGTGACGAAAGTCATGTGACGTTTCAATCTTGAAAATATCTTTGATGACGATAGTCGTGA
Source organism: Papaver armeniacum (assembly GCA_023531295.1). Classification (NCBI taxonomy): domain Eukaryota; kingdom Viridiplantae; phylum Streptophyta; class Magnoliopsida; order Ranunculales; family Papaveraceae; genus Papaver; species Papaver armeniacum. The sequence goes on along the minus strand of JAJJWW010003721.1, from coordinate 319,273 downwards.
ATAACGATTGTTATAACATTATAGAAGAATGTTTCAATGATTGAAATGTAGAGTTGAGATTACCAACTATGGATATAAGCATATATAGTGTGTTCACACATTAGTGTATAAATCCATGTGCCGGAAACCAAGTGCGTGCATATGTGTGCATGCGGTATTGGTGAAGGAGACAAAGTTGAGTACGCTTACCACGGAAGTTTTCATACCGAAAATTTCTCTTTGAGTTTGTGAGTTTGCAAACTAGTAAACCAGCCACCTTATGTACGCATACCCGTATGCGTACCTACCAAGTTTTCGAACCAAAAATTTATGTTGAGTTTGTAAACTCAAATCCGGTAGCTAAGGTACGCATACCCTTACGCGTACCCAAGCTGGTTACTTCTCAAATCGGTAGTTCATGAGCTTAAAATAATAAATTATAAGGAATGCAATCTTTGCAAACCATGGCTATATTGTTCATGAATTGATTCAAGTAGATCAAACCGATTTTGCTTCAATTGTGTCTATGTATAAAGACCTAAGCAATTGAACAACTCTTGAACTAGTTCTTATGAGTCATTTGAACTTGTTATGAGAAAGATGGATACGGTTAATATGAAAGTGCTCATATGACTAACCATTGGTTAACTATTTGTGAACCAACTAAGTGTACACGTTTGGTACGGTTACTCAAACCTAAATGAATACATTTCATTTGTGTGTGACAAGCTAAGTTTCGATCTAACTGTTGAAACATATTAGCTTGGTTGAATAAGGTTTTTCAACTAACGATGAATATTGAATGCTTTGTTACCAAGGTAACTTAGATTGCAAACCCTAATTTGAAAACTATATAAGGGGAACTCTAGCAACTGGAAAAACTAATCCCCACACCTCATGTGTGATACTAGTTAGCTTTGCTAGAGTCGATTCTCCTTTAACCTTAGGTTTATTCTCGAGACCTGTAGGTTAACAACTTAAAGACTTCATTGGGATTGTGAAGCCAGACGAAACTACTTATCTTGTAGTTGAGTGATAGGGTGTAGAATACATCCTATTTACTATCTATTGTTTATGCTTTCTTTGCTATTTTTCTTGTAAATTATGTATTTTACGCTTGTTTTGAGTTTTATAGCTACTTTGGAGTCGCACGGAGGAAAAGAAAAAGAAAGCACCCAATTTGAGCCAAAAGGGCAAAAAGGTCATTTTACAGGCGATTGATATATGGAGCCCAGCCAAGGTTAAGGGGCAACCCAATTTGGAGGAGTACTAAAGCCAGGGCCCAGTCAAGGCTAAGGGGGGTTGTCATCGTGGCACCCCTTATCATATCGTAGGGTGTAACTATCCTACCCTAACTCTTAACCCTACTAATTGAGAGATGGTTTTCTCTCATTTTCTTCATTCGCCTGGAAGTGAGAAAATAGACAGCGGCTGTATTAAAGCTGAGACCAAAATCGAGAAAGAGAGAAATAGATCGAGATGGCAGAGGAATTGAGAGAGCAAATCGAGGGAGAATCACAGAGAGAACCGAGTTTACCGTTGCCATTAATGGTGTTCTTGAGTTCGGTGAAAATGGGATTGTTCTTTGTGAGGAAGATGGTTTATTGAAGAACACAGATGGGTTTGTGGTAGTGAAGTTGAGTTGCAACGGAAGATTGATAAACCAAGGAACTTAGGGTTTTCGAAAAGGAAATGGTGGTGGTCTTTGACGCTGCTATTGAAGCTCAGGGAGATGGCGTTGTCGATCCAAGAAATCAGATGATGTTGATTTCTGTTGGAAAGAGATGGAGAAGAAGTTGCTCGATCTGCTGTGATGAAACGATGAAGATGGAATTGACGAATCGAATGGGTTTTGTGGTCGGAGATGGGTTCTGTAGCTGATGCCGTTAATGGTGCTATTGCTCGATGGGTCTGTGATTTTAATGGGGAGTGAAATGGAGTTGCACCGAGATGGAGATGGTCATTGTGGAATCGATAAATGGGTTTCGATTGATATCGTAGATGGCAATGAATTAGCCGTTGTTTGTTGTCGCTCGATTAACGGTGTAGGATTGGGGTTATGATGATTCAATCTCTGCAAGGTAATGATGATGGTGGGGATTCGAGTAATGAGGTCTCTCGTGGTGATCCGAATTGAGAAGAGTGCGATGGTTCGATTTGTGTTAGCTGAATTCAAGATGGAGGTGTTGATTTTCAAGGATGTGGTGAAATCGGAAGACATAATTGATGCGAGAATGGAATGATTGAATGCCTATAACTAGATGTATGTTAGGTGTGCGGAATTGAAGAGAAATGAGGCTCCAATTGGCCGAAGTCCTCAGAATGTACCAAGACTTCTACTTGGTTCTTCTCTACTCCGGCGAGTCGACTCGATCTTCGAAATGACCGATCCAAAAGATCCAAGACAAATGAGTAAGACGAGTAAGCTCAGCAAGACTGACTCAGAAGCTGACTCACCATCTGGTTTGACCTGATTGACTAACAGTTGACCCTTTTGACCGTTAGTCATAACGGTGGACTGACGGAATATTCCGTCGAATATACCATTGACGGAGAAATTTTCAGGTGGCCGGCGGTGATGGATTCCGGTCAAATTCCGGCCATAATACCAGTTTTCCGGCGACCAAAATTCCAGAATTTTCTATGGACTTCTCTCATAGGCGTGAAGACTTGGACTAGGAATTGGATGGAGAATTGGGCTCAAACTTGGAAAGAGAAGATGGAAGAGTTGAGAAAGGCTTGGATTTGGAAATTGAATTGCTAAAGGAAAAGGATTCTATTCCTTGGAAGATTTGGAGAATATTGAAGCCTATAAATAGAGAAGTTTTCTACATCTTTTTACACCTCTCTACACACACAACACTTGTGTTTTTGCTATCTTTGAAAATTCTTCTTCTTAATTATTTGTGTGAACTTGAAAATTCTTCTTTTAATTATTATTTGTGTGAATTTCAAAAACATGAGTAGCTAATTTTATTATTGATTGAGGATGAATTCCTAGTTCTTAATTCATGATTTGAGTTTTGTTTCAATTCTATCTTGAGGTTTTTCACATGATTATCGATTGTTTTTACTAATAGGAATGTTTATTCATTCATGATTGATTGATAAATTGTTTGGAGTGCACGCTAAATTGATTTGTTAATTGATCTAAATCTAGTATAAGTTAGGGAATACGTAATCGTTTCTCGACACTTTACACAAGTAGAAAACACGAGACCTTGCGGAGGGATTCTCGTGGAGCAATTGTGTGTAGAAACAACGCTAGAAAGTGAACCAAGCGAACCGAGTTTAACTACTAGTACTAAACCTAAATTCATAAATCTTAATGCATTCAGGGGAATTATATCTTGTAAGCGAACCTCAAGGTGGTTCTTTTGGATAGAACCCGATAACTAAGCGGGACTTGTTACTCGGTGAAATAAGGGATTTTGGGGCTAGCTAAGCGGACCTGCTATCCTACGGTTGGTGATAATCATGACTAATAACAAGTAGAAAAGAACATAACTTGATTCATTGTTTTGCAACGAAGAATGATTCCTTGATCTTGTCTCTCTTATTGCTTTCAACTTTATCTTTTTAATTGCTTTGTTTATTTTCTTTTGCTTTTACACCCCCCTTTCGTGACAATTTTTACAACTAGAATCTCTTGCTCCTCGTGGGAACGAACTTGACTTCCATTATATTATTTTTAATTGAGTGGAAATATTAATTAATTTGATTGCACCTACGACACGCATCAAATTTTTAATTGAGTGGAAATATTATTTTTAATTGAGTGGTTAAGCATGTATTTACAAAATTTTTACAAAAAAAAATTTAAAAATTAAAAAAAAAAAAAAAAAAAAAAAAAAAAGTTTTACATAAAACCTCCAACTTTTAGAGATTTTTAGAGTCACTAGCATACTTCTAGGTATGTTTACATAGAGATTTTGACCGACATAATTGAACTTGGAAGTGTTAGAGAACTACATTCGGATTTCTTGCTTGTTTGAGTGTTAAATAATGGATTTAATCATGCCGGTGATGCGAATTTGGTGCAGGGAGAAATGCATTATTAGAGTTGCTGATCAATCATTAGTGGAGACTACCCGTATTCATATCATGTGAGGCACCGACCGGAATTTTTCCATCTACTAAAGAGCTTTCTTTTGAGTGTGTGTCACCGTACGTTAATTCCGGGTAGAATGGTGAGCTACCCAACCTCCCACCAATAGAAGCACTACTCTTTGATCTCTTGAGTGCTAATTTTGTTAATCATGAGGGTGACGTCTATAGATGAAAGTTTCCTTCTTGTAGTTCGATTTGCAGTTAGCACCATTCTCTCTCTCGACAACAACGGATCCATAGAAACACCATCATCATCAACAAGGAGCGACATCAAAATCTACAAGGAAAGTTGGAAAAGTTTAAGGTTTACAAGCAACGGAACGAGAAAAAGAGCAAATTTCAAACTCAAGTAAAGCAACATACAAATGAGCGGATTTTACATATATGTTGAGGACTTACAATACAATGAGGTAATTTTATATCCAAGTATGAAGACTTATTTATAAGAGCGAAGAAAATCAAAAGGTGAGAATTGTTGAAGTTTATGATTTTGAGGCGATACAAGTTGTGAAGAATCAAGCGGTAAAATACTTCTTCCACGGCCATGGTTTATTTTGTATTTAATTTCTCTTGTATTTCAAAAAAAAAAAAAAAAAAAAAAAAGAGAAAAAAAAGAGAAATATTTGTATTATTTTTATAAGCCGTGGGGAATGAAAATTTATAAGGAAGTTTCAAGCGACAAGGATTTAAGGTAAAAAGGGTTACAAATTGTCAAGGATTTATGAAATTCGAGGGTTTATCATCAATAGTTGAAACCGAAGACGAAGACCATGAAGATCAAGACGAGGAGCGGAAGACGTTTCTATTGGATGCCGTGAGAGTGGTGTTATCATAATTGGCGATCGGATGTGAAGGTAAGTAAGTAATCTCATCCTCAATAATAAATGGTTGATTTCCTTTCTTAGAGATCGTCGAAAAAAATGGTTTTTCAAAATATTAAAAGATGTGGGTTTTTAAAAATATTTCTAAGTTGTCCTTCCCACCATTCAACGTGTTGCAGAATTCTCTCTTCATTCCTACATGCACACATGTGAGAACCATAAAAAGCCGTCTTTTTGAGTGCAATTATCATAAAATCCTTTTTGGTGAGGCAAAAGTCGAGGCGAAATGCTTATTGATCGTTTCTCAAACACGCGTTCTCTCATTATGGTGTGGTTATTTCTCACTCAACATTTAAGAATGAGAATATGTTCTTTAGTAATTCTAACTTCTTATTACTAGCATGCAGAAACTCTATGTTCTCATAACTCTTTGGATGCTTAGGACGCTGGAACGCTTTGAAGTTGTGAGTTTTTAGTTTGATTTGCTCGAGGACTAGCAAAGTCTAAGTGTGGGGGAATTTGATAGGGTGTAGAATACATCCTATTTACTATCTATTGTTTATGCTTTCTTTGCTATTTTTCTTGTAAATTATGTATTTTACGCTTGTTTTGAGTTTTATAGCTACTTTGGAGTCGCACGGAGGAAAAGAAGAAGAAAGCACCCAATTTGAGCCAAAAGGGCAAAAAGGTCATTTTACAGGCGATTGATATATGGAGCCCAGCCAAGGTTAAGGGGCAACCCAATTTGGAGGAGTACTAAAGCCGTGCCCACCAAGGCTAAGGGGGTTGTCATCGTGGCACCCCCTATCATATCGTAGGGTGTAACTATCCTACCCTAACTCTTAACCCTACTAATTGAGAGATGGTTTTCTCTCATTTTCTTCATTCGCTTGGAAGTGAGAAAATAGACAAATGGTCGTATTAAAGCCGAGACCAAAATCGAGAAAGAGAGAAATAGATCGAGATGGCGAGAGGAATTGAGAGAGCAAATCGAGGGAGAATCACGAGAGAACCGAGTTTACCGTTGCCATTAATGGTGTTCTTGAGTTCGGTGAAAATGGGATTGTCACTGTGAGGAAGATGGTTTATTGAAGAACACAGATGGGTTTGTGGTAGTGAAGTTGAGTTGCAGCAGAAGATTGATAAACCAAGGAACTTAGGGTTTTCGAAAAGGAAATGGTGGTGGTCTTTGACGCTGCTATTGAAGCTCAGGGAGATGGCGTTGTCGATCCAAGAAATCAGATGCTGTTGATTTCTGTTGGAAAGAGATGGAGAAGAAGTTGCTCGATCTGCTGTGATGAAACGATGAAGATGGAATTGACGAATCGAATGGGTTTTGTGGTCGGAGATGGGTTCTGTAGCTGATGCCGTTAATGGTGCTATTGCTCGATGGGTCTCGTGATTTTAATGGGGGAGTGAAATGGAGTTGCACTGAGATGGAGATGGCTGTTGCTGTGGAATCGATAAATGGGTTTCGATTGATATCAGAGATGGCAATGAATTAGCCAGATTTGTTGCTGCTATCGATTAACGTGTAGGATTGGGGTTATGATGATTCGATCTCTGCAAGGTAATGATGATGGTGGGGATTCGAGTAACAGAGGTCTCTGGTGGTGATCCGAATTGAGAAGAGTGCAGATGGTTCGATTTGTGTTAGCCTGAATTCAAGATGGAGGTGTTGATTTTCAAGGATGTGGTGAAATCGGAAGACATAATTGATGCAGAATGGAATGATTGAATGCCTATAACTAGATGTATGTTAGGTGTGCAGAATTGAAGAGAAATGAGGCATCGAAATTGGCGGAAGTCCTCAGAAACAGCCAAGACTCACTGGTTCTCTACTCCGGCGAGTCGACTCAAGTCTGAAATGACCGATCTAGCCGATCCAAAGACAGCCAGAGTAAGACGAGTAAGCTCAAGCAAGACCGACTCGGGAGCCGACTCACCATCCGGTTTGACCTCGATTGACTAACAGCTTGATCGACGATTGACCCTTTTGACCGTTAGTCATAACGGTGCATCTTGTGAAATATTCCGTCGAATATACCATTGACAAGAGAAATTTTCAGTGGCTCGGCGACGGATTCCGGTCAAATTCGCCCATAATACCAGTTTTTCCTCCTACGACCAAAATTCCAGAATTTTCTATGGACTTCTCTCATGGGTGTGAAGACTTGGACTAGGAATTGGATGGAGAATTGGGCTCAAACTTGGAAAGAGAAGATGGAAGAGTTGAGAAAGGCTTGGATTTGGAAATTGAATTGCTAAAGGAAAAGGATTCTATTCCTTGGAAGATTTGGAGAATATTGAAGCCTATAAATAGAGAAGTTTTCTACATCTTTTTACACCTCTCTACACACACAACACTTGTGTTTTTGCTAGCTTTTGAAAATTCTTCTTCTTAATTATTTGTGTGAACTTGAAAATTCTTCTTTTAATTATTATTTGTGTGAATTTCAAAAACATGAGTAGCTAATTTTATTATTGATTGAGGATGAATTCCTAGTTCTTAATTCATGATTTGAGTTTTGTTTCAATTCTATCTTGAGGTTTTTCACATGATTATCGATTGTTTTTACTAATAGGAATGTTTATTCATTCATGATTGATTGATAAATTGTTTGGAGTGCACGCTAAATTGATTTGTTAATTGATCTAAATCTAGTATAAGTTAGGGAATACGTAATCGTTCTCGACACTTTACACAAGTGGAAAACACGAGACCTTGCGGAGGGATTCCGTGGAGCAATTGTGTGTAGAAATAACGCTAGAAAGTGAACCAAGCGAACCGAGTTTAACTACTAGTACTAAACCTAAATTCATAAATCTTAATGCATTCAGGGAATTACATCTTGTAAGCGAACCTCAAGGTGGTTCTTTTTGGATAGAATCTGATAACTAAGCGGACTTGTTACTCAGTGAAATAAGGGATTTTGGGGCTAGCTAAGCGGACCTGCTATCCTACGGTTGGTGATAATCATGACTAATAACAAGTAGAAAAGAACATAACTTGATTCATTGTTTTGCAACGAAGAATGATTCCTTGATCTTGTCTCTCTTATTGCTTTCAACTTTATCTTTTAATTGCTTTGTTTATTTTCTTTTGCTTTTACACCCCCTTTCGTGACAATTTTTACAACTAGAATCTCTTGCTCCTGGTGGGAACGAACTTGACTTCCATTATATTATTTTTAATTGAGTGGAAATATTAATTAATTTGATTGCACCTACGACACGCATCATTGAGCGATTTGATCTTGACATTTTCTATCGTACGAGTTCAATTGAATAATTTACTTGAGATTATATCTCCGATAGGGCAAGATAAAAAGAAATCACAAACATATTCGTCTCATCGTTTGTGATTCCGCAATATCTAGTTTCGCTACCATACAATTTAGATTATTGTGAGGTGATTGATAATACAAGGCTGTTCTTCGGGAAGATAAGTCCGGGTTATCTATTATTTCCTGTTCACCTTGATTTATCAAAAGACGAAACAAAAACTCATAGGTTTATCTATGGGAGACAGATTTATCTATTATCATAGACTTTTATGTGTGATACATATTTGTTTATTGAAGTCTTCGACTTTGGGTCTTAGCAACTCTTAGTTGTGGGTGAGATCAGCTAAGGGAATCAAGTGCGTAGTATCCTGCTAGGATCAGAGACGTAAGGAGCGCAACTGTACCTTGAATCAGTGTGAGATTGATTAGGGTTCAACTACAGTCCAGACCGAAGTTAGTTTGTAGTAGGCTAATGTATGTAACGGCTTAATACAGTGTGGTGTTCAATCTGGACTAGGTCCCGGGGTTTTTCTGCATTTGCGGTTTCCTCGTTAACAAAACTTCTGGTGCCTGTGATATTTCTATTCCACATTATATTTCGTTATATAATTGAAATATCACAGGTTGTGCGTTAAGATCAATCAATTAGAATATCCAACCTTTGGTTGTTGATTTACATTGATTGACACTTGGATATTGGTCTTTGGTACCATCCAAGTTTATCTCTCTAGTATTTGATAAAGACTCGCAGATTTCCATTTGCTTGAGTAAAGATCAAATCGAGAGATAGAGATATTAACTTCTTGATATACTTTTTATTAAGATTGAGTCTGACTGTCTAGTTGATTCTCTTAAAAGTATATTAGAGTTAGTCCATATACAGATTGCTAATCGAAATATTGGGTGAGGTTGTTGTACCAAGATATTAACTTCTTGATGGTGCTAGACGTGCTAGTAACCGTTAAGTTCAATGCCATGGCAACGTATAGATGCATAAAGGAATTTGTAGCACCGGTATCATCCATTGCTAATACCCATCCATTGATCTTCACATCAATGTACATCAGTCTAGAAGACATCTTCTTCTCTGTGTGTGCTTTGCTCCCTAGCAAAAGATTGATGTTGCGATGTTGGCCCCTGCCAACATCATGCTGAGCCTTCCCAGCATCGTGTTGTTTCTCATCAGCACTTGCAGCGTCTCCGGTACCCTTAATTAATGCAGTTCTGATATGTAGAACAACGCGTTTCACCTTTATCAAGTTGTTCTGAGGACATCCTTTGTGTACGATTATTGCTTGCAGATTGTTGAATATAAAGGTCCCACACCTTTAATGTGAACCTTTGGCGTAATCTTTGTCCCGTCCTTGTCATGCCTTACACTCTCAGTGTGGATCCTTCACTTCAAATGCAATTTACGGCCAACTTCAAGAACATCTACAAACTCAATCAAACTTCTATATCTCAAAGTGAACAGAGAGACCCTTAACCAGGGCTCTGATACCCGAATTGTCACAGGTTTACAACACCCAAATGTAACACCCACTTGACAATGGCAATTATGCTCCACAACTCAATCTCAGCCAACTCGCACTTAGCCAATACTTCAACTTCTTGACTAAGTCTCTATTCAACCAATACTAAATAGAGGTTCTGCTCACAAATATTCCAAGTCTTCAACCAAATACACACACTCCGCTTGATGCATAAACATAAGCCAAAACAAGGGACAAATGCACCAACAAAACTTAGCTTTAAAACTAGGTCGCGGCCTTTTGATTTATTGCACACTTAGGGTTACACACTCTTCTTGTTCCAGATTACCCTATCCCTTCACAAGATCAGGCTTATATAGCCTTACAAAAGCAATGTACAAGTAACTGTCAGGCAGTTACAGATTTACTTTATACTAGGCAGTTAGCCAACCGTGTCAACTGACGCCACTACACTCTAAAGCTAAACAAACTGGTCTTAGCCTTTAGAAAAACATAAAGCAAAGCAACTTCCTTGTAACCAACTCGAAACTGTCAAGGCCATGTGCCCGACACATGTCATCCAGACTTGTTGCATAATGATTGCGTCTGCCAGCCAGAATCGCGCAATTATTGCTGAGCATCATTCTTCAATGATGCAAGTGTACTAATGCAAGTATTGCTTGCATGATTTTACGCCTCATGCATACAGTTTACTTGCCAAACTCATTTGGCATCTCTTGACGCTAATCTCGCGTCATTGGCCATGTCCAAACCCTGTTTGGAACATGCCTTTGTCTAGCTGCAACTCAGACATGCACTCCGCATATCTGACTTTGGCCAAGCCACTGATAATGCACAACTGTTGTGCATTATCATTTGGCCACTTGACAGCCATGTCATACTTACCTACAAATACTTTTCCGGACCGAATTCTAACCTTAAAACCCTTATCATCAAGACACGGTACAGACACTAAGTTTCACATCATATTAGGAGTTAACAATACATCAGTAAGGACTAAGTTATTTTGATCAGGAAAAGAAAATCTCACAGTTCCGATGCCTCAGACATCACATTATGTATCATTACCCATATAAACTCTGTGTTCTCCGGTTTTGATCTCCTTAATGTTAACAAAACAATCCCTAGATTTTGTCACATGTCTTGATGAAGCCGAATCGATCCACTATGCATCTGTATCACTATCAGCTAATAGAGATTCTGAGACAACACAAACAATATCCTTAGACCCACTACCACTAGACTTAGAATTGCTATTCTTTTCTGGGCAGTTGGATTGATAATGTCCTGTCTGCTTACAGTGATAACAAGTAACATTTTTTGCGTTAGAATTATTCTTCTTGTTGAACTTGTTAAAGTTCTTCTTAAAAGGCTTCTTATTGGGTCCAGAATTCTTGTTCTTGTTAGGTTTGGGTACCTCTGCAGTAACATGAGCTTGAGATGATTCGCCTTTTTTTCACGTCGTTGAGCTTCAACACCCAACAACATATGCAAAGTAATCATATTAACATCTCTACCAAACATATTAATAGCTATCACTACAGACTCCCATGAACGAGGAAGACTATGCAACAGAGTAGACACTTGCATCCTATCAGGTATGGGGTTTCCTGCAGCAACTAGTTATTCTGCAATCATAGTCATACGGCTATAATGATCAATAACAGACTTATTGTCTTTTATACGGGTAGTATTAAATTTCTCAATCATGAACTGTATATACGTCTCAGACTGCCCCCCATAGGATTGAGTGACAGCCTAAAACATAGCTTTTGTTGTTTGATAACCTTCATATATAATTTCTAAATCTGGATCCATAAATGTTAACATAGTTGATCTAGCTATTTAATCATCTTCCAAGAAACACTCATAACTACGTCTAACAGCAGGACTGAGATTCACAGGTTCTTCAGGAGTAGGAACATCAATAACATATTCTACTTTTTTTTGAAACAATATATGTCTAATACGTCTTTTCCAAGTAGAAAAATTAGAACCATTCAAACGTTCAGTTTTGCTCAATTCATGACTCACAGCTTTGGATCCCATAGATAATTATTAACAGTAATTTTAGTAAAGAATGGATTACTGACCTCAATTTGGAATAAAATATAATTCCAAAAAGAAAACCTTACTGAGAGTTTGAGATGGAAGAAGTAATCAATTAAGCTAGACTCCAATCGTTACTGTGCGAGAAAGAAGTAAATAAGCAGGACCCCAACTTGAATGTTTGAATTGATTCTTTGTATAATGAAAAGTGTGAATGCTTGAATAAAGAAAACCACTTTTCCCTTTTCTCACAGGTACACGTCTTTCCAAAAGCAATGGAAATAAAAATCAATTTTCACCATTCCTTTTAATCACCCGTACAAGACTCTAAACAAAATCAATTAAGTGATTTTGGCTTTGATTCACTCAAACTTCCCTCTCACAGATTAATTGATTGAATTATTGATTTCACTCAAGCCTCCCCTAATCTGACCTAGCTCTCGATACCAATATTGGATCTGCAATATTGATTAGGAAAAAATACAGTGAAATGAAACGGAGAGATAACAAAAGTAATTAAGAAAGAATATATTATAGATGGATCAGTCGGTTCCCTTGAAAGCATGGATTCTTGGTTTCTCAGGAGTGTGAATTTTATAGTGAAGGAAACTTCACTCTTTCTCAACCCGCTCCTATTATTTCTGCAATTCTCTTAAGAACTGGTAAAAACCAAAACAACCCCTGACCGATCCACCACAAAAGCAACGTTACATTGAATGGGATTTCTCCCATTATAGACTAATACCAAGTCTTTGCCTCATTCAGTGATGCACCCAAATTAAGTCCCATGTAACAAACTTGGCAGCATCTCATGACTAAATCATGACCATCCAAACTGTGTCCATATTGCACCACTTATAAACTGTATGCATATACGTACCATATGAATTTAGAACACATAATTCTAGTATTATGTATATATAGTATACTTGTAAGAATAATGTAAGTGGTGTGTGCAAAGAGTGTCAACAGTATTCGTGGTACTTTACCCGATGTATGATGAGGCTTGACATTAATAGCATACTTTGTCCGTCAACAGCATGATTATCTACCGTTAGGCCGATTGGCCATTCGGTCTAACAAAAACCTTGTCCATTGACATGACTGAATCATATCAACGGCACCTATCTATGCATACTCAAAGTCACGAATACTAACTAAGTTAAGATGGATATTTTCGTTCATGAAATTTTTATTAGTATTCTTTCTGGCATTTTCTGAATTTCAGGTAGGTCATGCAAATAACTTACCTAGCTAAACTACTAATACTAAAGAAAAAGAAAAAAGAAAAAACAGGCTACAATACTAAATAAATTTCAGCATTATATGTAGCAGCTTTATCCACTCTATCAAGAAAAAGGAGAGAGCAAGGTGGATACTATGTTTCAGATAAGGATATTTCATAAATATGGCGGAATCGATGTTTTGTGTTACGTATAGTTTTGGGATATCGGAGAAAACTTTAAGGAGACAAAGGATACTAACAATAAATAACGCATATCAATTTTCATGAATTCATCTAAATGCAGTTACGACCGTGGTATATATTGTTGGTTCAAATTGTAGATTAAACGTATAAAACCTTCGGGTTAAAGAATATTGCAATTGATTAATTATTCCAAGGGAAATTTAGAGAGTTTCAAAATTCATTTTTTTTTTAAATAGTGCAAATTTTTTTTGTGAGTTTTTATTAAAATGAAATCCAAATTCATTTTTAGTTTAAAATTGTGCAATTTTTTTATTTTGTGTGAATTTTTATTAAATGCAATCCAAATTAATTTTAGATATTTCTTCGATTTTCCTATTGTGATTTAAAAAATTCCATTATAACTCGGCACTAAATTGTGTTACGCTCTTGAATTAATACTATCACTGAATTTGCATTATGCTTCAAAAAAAGAAGAAGCTGAATTTGTATTAGCATTAGCACTGAAATCTTTCTCTCTGTGATTGTAATCTTAAATACTTACCGGTATTCATACTATGAGCTAGTCTCCATATCCCGTTAGACGTGCACAATAGACATGCTGTCATTTTTAAGTCCGGTAAAAATCATGCTAGGTAGTATTCGATGTAAGGTGGTGATGATGCTATTTGACTTGTTTTTTGATCATTGTAAGACTCGAGGGATTAATAATTTTGCTTCTCATTTTATGCTAATCAGTAATAATCGATGTTTTGAGAACCGAACCGGGCACCAAACCGGCAAAATTGGAAAATTATGGGGAGACCCAAAAAAAATAATATTCTCATTGTTAAGCCCACAATTAATTTTTGGTATTGTGACACCCATAATTATTTCCGTGACACTCATAATTATATGAAATTATTAAAAATGTATGCATGACGGATTATGCATCCGCATGACAGGTTATGCATCAGGGGTATAATTGGCAATGCAACTTGGATATAACATATCTAAAAATCCGCCCCTTGGAATTTTACAAATTTTATATCGTTGGAAATCTTTTTAAGAGAGCTACGCAACGAGTACAAACAAGAATATCAAATTTTTGTTTTTCACGAAAAAATCGGAGGTGATCATCACTTTAGGCAAAATTTCGAAAACTTGATACATAACCATTATGCACCCACCAAAAACGATGCATAACACATTCGGCAGACGCATAACGAATTATGCAACCATTTTCTCCACTGCATAACAAATTATGCATTTGGATAACAAAGTTATGCATCTATAACAAGTTATGTAACCATTGTTTTGGTTGATTTTAGTGCGTACATAAAAAAAATGAATGCATAATGCAGTATACATCCATATTTACGGATGCATATCAAGTTATGCATCTATTTTCTCGATGCATAAAAGATTGTGCAACAATTTTCTCGATGCATAACGCATTATACAGTCATATTTTCGGATGCATAACCTGTTATGCATCTATTTTTCTTATTGCATAACATGTTATGCGAGATATTATTATAGGTGCATAACGTGTTATGCAGCCTTTTTTTTTTTGTTGGTTTCAATACTAACAAAAAGTAGATGCATAACGTGTTATGCAACCATTCTCTGTACTGCATAACAAGTTATGCCAACAAAAAAAGGCTGCATAACTTGTCATGCACCTACAATAATAGCTGCATAACGTGTTATGTAACCATTTTCCGGACATCATAACTAGTTATGCAACAAATTTTGTAGATGCGTAACAGGTTATGCAACCATTTTCATAGCTCCATTACAGATTATTCAACCATTATGAACAACACCAATGAAGATACTTCATCTGAGACTCAAGTCAGTGACTAGAAGCAATAATCACCGACTGCATCATCAACACCGTCATACTTCATCTGTTTCTTCTCAGTTCTTCTTCACTAAATTGACGTGCCGAGGGGGGTCGAAAATAGTTTTCAACCAACAAATGACGCGCCTCGATTAATACCTCAATAACTATATTCTCTTTACTGATTTCATCTTCATAACTTCCTTATCCTTCCATGATTTCGCTGTAAACTCGAATTTCACCATCTCAGCTCACCTTAATCCATTAACAGTAATTTCATCACACCACGGATCCATTTCTTCAAGACTCTTCGATAACTGCTGAAACCCATCTCAGCTACTTGTTCTTCCCTATTTCAAATAACCACCAGAGTTTCTTCTCGATTCAACAACGATTCCCACTTTTCTATCTCAGATTCACCGAAACCCTTATTTCTCCCTGTTCTTCTTTGCAATTCCATGGCATGAGCTTAAACATCCACCACCAAGATGAAACCCTACTTTCATGACCTAACTTCAATTTCCTCTCATAACTCGAATAATTAAATCCAAATTCAACAAACCCCTTTTGATTTCTTCTCGTATCACGTCTAAATTGACACAAATCACCAAAGAAGAACCGTTGTTCTTCTTCGTCAACCAAATAACAACTTCAATAATCATCAAGAACCCCATCAATCTCTCGATCTTCATCTTCTCTTCCATCCGCCATACCTCGAATTTTCGATACAATCCACGGAACCTAGTTCGTAAAGCTCCTCCAAAGGAAACGAAGAAGAAATATGAACGAAAGTACAATTTTAGAAATTTTGGGCGAGCGAGTAATTTTTGGTGGAAAATTGGGCGCGCGCTTGAAGTTTTTTGTCGGTGGGTTTGACAGTGGAAAACTCTGGGAGTATGGGTCTCCCTGTAGTTTTCACTACTGGGTAAGGGTTCAACCAATGGTTTACTGGGCCAAATACATAAAAAGCTATTCCTTCTGGCCCATTTTGTTTCTTAAGCATTTCCTCACAAAATTTATGTTCTGAGCAGTTGTTGGTTGCTCAAGGTTCGGTCCTTCTAACAGTGAAGAGTTTTCTCGAAATATTGAGATTTTTCCTTCCAATTTTCAAGAGCAGGCAAAATGTAATACTAAGTATCGTACTGTAGGTACAATTAGAGACAAAAGCAATTTTATCTTTTAACAAAGATTTATCCCGTAGTGTTTAATAAACAAGGTTTTGCCAACAATTCGAAGCAGTTGGGCACGTAGTGGCAACATCTTTGTTAACATGACCAGAAAACATTTTTGTTAACATATAAAGTTGCTTTTGTCTCTGATTACCTAGTTTCTTTTTGGTAGACAAAAAAAAAAGAAAAAAGTTTGAGACCAGAACCCCTTTTAGTGTAATTCAACAACCAGAGAAAAGTAAAACAAATAGAAAAATTACAGAAAAATTGCATCCCAATTAGTGAGGACAGAATTTGCAAAGTTCAAGTGTACTCTATGTCCAGCTGCAGCAGCCCATTCCAACACTAATGATTTAGCTTCAACTCCTAGTTCAGCATCCGTCTTGAACTGATGCTTTTCTTCAAACGTACGGCAGTTCCTTTTGTTCCAGATTGTACTGACAACTGCGGCAGGTATGAGACTCCAAATATAGTTTCCAGATCTTGACAAATGAGAATGATGCCAGAGATCAGCCAACATTTTCATAGAATTAGGAACCACCCATGCCCAACAGTTGGGGATTATTGCTAACCAGATATAGTGAGAAATTTTACAGTGAAGGAATAGATGTTCTTGTGTCTCAATGCCATTTCCACATAGTATACAACAGTTATGCAGAGTCATACCTTTACGCTGTAAAACATCCATAGTATTCAGTTTGCCATGCACTAAACACCACATCAGGAAGTTTATTTTGGGAGGGATTGCATGCTTCCATATGAAATGATGGGGGAAGGAATCTAAACCAACTGAAGCTACCAATTTGGTGTATAATGTCTTGACAGAAAAGACTCCGGAACTGAGCAAAGACCACCTTCTCGTGTCGGGCAGAGAATCCAATATAGGGGGCGAGTCACCAATGATTAGTAGCAGTTCAGTTCAGTGTTGGAGAGATTTCTTTTAAAGTTAAACTTCCAACTGCCATCAACTGTAACCATATCTGCAACTGTTGTATTTTTCTCCCTGGATAACTTATGAAGCATGGGTAAAACAGATGCCAAAGGAGCCTGTCCTGCCCATAAATCATTCCAAAAGGAAATACGAGTACCCGAGTGTAGATTGAGTATAGAATTTTCACTAACCAGATGTGCATTTTCCGCTATCACTCTCCAACAAGAAATGCCGTAAGTTTGCTTTGGGATTTGAGGGATCCACCAAGAGAAGTCACTGCCATATTTATCTACAATGATCCTATACCAGAGTTTATTCTTCTCTACTCCGAATCTCCAGCACCACTTAGCTAGCATAGCTTGATTCATTAATTTGAGATTGCAGACACCCAATCCACCTCTCTCTTTAGTTGCGCGAACCAAATTCCAGTTGACAAGATGTGAAGTCTTCGAACCCGCATTAAACTCCCATAAAAAATTTCTCATTTTCTTTTCCAAGATTTTGAACAAATATGACAAACAAAACAATCCTTGCATCACAAATATAAATAGGAAGATGAGAGGGCTAATCATAATGCCTTCTCAATAACATCGTCCTATGGAGTACCAACCTGTCGAGGATGAACTGTGTACCTATTTGAATTTTCTCCCATAGCTTCCAATGATACAAAGGCATTTACGTGAGCAATTACCTCAATAGCTCTGAAATCATCCGTGGATGCTTCATTGGAAATCATCTTCAAAACTGTTGTTTTCGTGTCATAACTATATAGCGCAGATTCAGCATATAAGAATATGATTTCTCCTTTCTTTGTAAGTAAAATCGGCTGAAAGTTCCTTCCAATGCTTTCATGAGAATCTACTACAGCCTCGTAATCTATATCACACTCCCTACGCCAGGTCTCCTTCGATTCGCTACTTTCCATCAACGACCAGATTTCTATACGTAATGTATCCAAATAAAGACACAAATGCCTTCCAAGTGCTACAAGCCCGGACCTATCTTTTTTTTGCGTTTTGTAATAGACGGAATCGCAGAAGAGTAGGGAGATGTATCAATCGAAACTCCTCATCAGCTAAGTCAAACGCTACAACTTTGCGTTCGAAATCCAATAAATAGCATCATTTGCATAGGTACCACTACCCTTTATCCTCATCGTCTCCAGTCGATAGGAAACTCTACCTATGGCTCTCCACCCGCAACCACTGCCAAGTGTGTATACTTGGACATTTCCTTGGTCATATTTGAGGTAATGGATTCTAACAACCTTGTATTCATTGGTTGACCTAACATACCCAAATCCACATGCTATATCCTCATACCCACGAAGTAGTCCTCTTCCTGGAAGAAGAGTATCAATGTCGTTTTCCTCTACAACTAGTTGAGGAAGATACACATATTCTCTGGTAAAGGGATTACATATATAGATGGGATCTAAAACTAAATTGTGGAGTTGAAATGTGCAAACCAAACCATTGCAGGAGCCGACTAAATGATCAAAGAAACGATTACTATGCATAGGGGGATGATAGACCCTTTTTAGATTTTGATTGAAAATGTATTTATCATCACTTACTTGTCCTCCATGGTAAAGTAAAGTTGTGAAGCCCGTCGGACGTTTAATGAGACAGGCGAAAAAGAGACATGAATCCACCTTAGCAGCAGCTAGATTACCGTTGTCGTCGTCACTACCATGGAGATGGTTAAGCTGGCGTGTGAGATGCATATCAGTAAATTTACTTCCGCGGATGAGAGTTTCCCATCTTTCGCAAACTAATTTGCACTCTAAAACAGATTCTGCTGGAACCCGAGAGACGATTTCTTGGACGATATCCGAAGGAAGAGACTCCATTGATCTTTTTTATCACTGAGAAATGCTAGAAACTTGAAATACTGCACTGATTGGGAAAATCGAGCTTAGTCTAAACCAAGGGCAACTGAGTTGAGACTTGGATCTAAAAATTGGGGCAAGAAAGGAGCTGCAAGTGAAAAGGAGAAACTGCGGGAATGAAAAATAAAAAGTGAGAGAGAAAAACCGGGGTAGAAAAGAGTTGTGGTTCGAATATTAGTGCGAATATTCCTCTAAGGGTCATGATTACCAGTAATACCAGATACATCAATCAAAGAGCCATCTGCTTTTGCCACGATTATATTTGACACTTGGGTGAGCATGGGCCGGTTTTCAACCCATTTGCATCTGCATCCAATACATTACGGATTTCAAATTTGACATCCGCATCCAATCCAACATTCAACGGATTTGCATCCAATGGATACAAGGATGGACGGATTGGATGCAGATAATCAAATGGATTTACCAGTAATATTTGACACTTTGGGATTAAGGTTCAAGATTCACTTGATGTGCTTAAAGAAGTTATAGATAGGGCCCAGTCCACTTGCTTAGGCCTTTTCAGTGAAACGGCATTCCCTGTTTATCAGCTTTATATTCATGTTAATTTGTTAAACTGCTTTGAATTAAAGATTTCGTGTCAAATGCCTTTTAATAACCCCTGTCATTTGAAATGACTAAACATCTGCACGACCATCTATGCTCGAAAGTCACTGAGTATTATTTTCGTGCATTATTGAAGTTTAGTTTTTAGAGGACACAAGTATCTTGCTTGTCATACAAAAAATATTACCTCTCGGACAATAACTAATCACTTCTAAGACTTCGTGCCTTCTGCTCTCTATATAAAGGAGGATAGAGATAACCAGCAAAATGAATGGATTGCAAATTTCAAAGTAAAGGGAACTCGTTAGGAGCCTATTAAGCGTTCAACGTGTTTAAATTACTATCCACATGTCTTAAAATATTGGAGAAAACTGAAAATATAGATAGTCTTGCAGCATGTATGGTCGTTATGAAGCCTAGGACATGGTTGTTATGTCATCAACCTTCATGCACTAAACGGTTCCGATAAAAGGGCATCAAAACCTAGTAAAAAACACTGCAAAAGATGCATCACAGTGCACATTATCACTTTTCACCCAAGGTACAGGATCGATTCTTTGCTTTGGGCACTATTCAAAATTGAAGGAACCGTTCCTCGAGTTTTTACTTATCCTTATGAATTAAAAATGAAAACCTCTTATATGTATGTTTATAGAAATGACTAAAGTACGCTTATGTTACTTCAATTTAATTTTTAATTTTTAATTTTAGTTTTGATTTGATTCTTTTCTTAAATATTTTCTTTTTGTTTCTGATTTTTTTTATTAGGTTCGATTTGGCTAGTTGTTTTTTGTTCTATTTGCCAACCGAACCTTAACCAGTTCTTTATATGCGAAAAACAGACTGATGCTCAGCGAGGAAAAAAACCAAACGGAACCTCAATATATTCTTCGTATTCGAAAGTTTAATTGAGGTTTGGCTAGGAAAAAATTCAACCAAATTTGGGTTCCGATGAGAAAAAAATTAGTTGAACCTCAATCTAATCTTCACATACGGTGAATAGATTTTTTTATTTTTTTTTTGTAAAATTCGGCTAGGAAATATATATATATATATATAAAGCACACCTCACCGAACTTATGTTTGGCTATGAAAGAAAAATTAACTTAGACGAACTTCAATTTATTTTTCGCATATATACCGATTAACGTTCGACCAGGAAACAACTTAGCCGAATCCAACCTAATAAAAACAGTTTCAAAAAAAAGTAAAATAAAAAATTAAATAAAATAGTAATTTAAATAAGTAAATATACACTTTAGTCATTTGCTCTTACTATCCATTATCCTTAAACAATGGATGACCTAATAACTTAATGGTCCCCGCAAAAAAACCCATGATGCCCAAAAAAACTGTTCAAGATAGAGATACTGTATAAGAGATCGGGCTCAACATTGAAAAATTTGACCTCTCGAGCGAAAATTTAAAAGCATGCCCCAAATCTGTACATTATTACACGTAACATTTATCAACATCGTCGGGATCACTATAGTACAGTGGTAAAGTCACCCAGTGATTATACCAATGACCTGATAAATATACAGTTGCAAACAGAGCTGCACAGGAACCGGACCGGACCCAAAGAAGGGGGCACAAGGAACGGTACCAGATGTAAGAACCGGTTGTATAAGGATATATGTACCGATTCTAAACCTATTCCCGGCAGTACTAGTACCTGAAAACCAAGTTCATTTAAGCCCTTGATCTTTTGATTAGATGTTAATCGTAGCAATCGATCCTAGGTATACATAACCATCTTATCTATCGAGTTTTATCACTCATCATTCTTTTTTTCCTTCTTTTCTCTGAAGAACATCGAGTCTCTGCTCTCTATCACCATCTCCGAGTATCGTTAGCTTCTTCTTCTTCACCACCACCACCATCGGTGAAGGAGGAGATGACTGGATAAAATGGACAAAAGACAAGGCAGATTCGATGGTTAACTTGAATGGGATTTAAATTGAGATGGAAAAATTGAAGCTTGTAATGAAATAATAGACGAGTTTCGTAATTAGAGCAATATAATACGTTTTAGCCGAGTCAGCTTAGTTACGATACGATTACTCAATACTCAGCCAAGCCGAGATTTTACGAGTTACTCGCCGAGTCAAAGCCTAATCGACCCGAGCCAGTCTGAGCCGAGTTGGTCAGAGTCACGGATCCTAAATCTCGTGACTTTTTTTCTTCTTGTTTTATCTCCGCATAAGTCTTTTATATTTTTAGAAGATATTTGTTTATAGTGAAGATTAAAAAGCATTTATAATGGAAAATAAACCTAATTTCGAAAAAAAAATTATACTGTCGTAATTAATTATTATCAGTCACTAATTGACAAGAAATCAGGAAGGAATCCAAATAAGGGAGACATGTTAATTAGGATTTGTTAATGATTTGGATGGAAAAATAATTAACTGACAAGAAATAAACTAAATATGGTTAGTATATCAGTTATGTTAACATTCTAAATGAAATAGAGCATAAGTAAAAGACTAACCAAGTATTTCCGAGTTACTCGGTGAGGATCAGTGAGGAACCGATCCGGGACGATCCCCGAGTCGTACTACTTTGAATTAAAGTATTAGAATGGGTTTTGGGTAGATTTCGATTTGATTTTGGTTTTGTAATTAGAGTCTGAGAATGGTTTTCGGTAGATCTGATGCTGAGATTGAATTGGATAAATGGTGAATTTTAGCTTGTTCTTGAGTTCAAGCAGCTGTTGCATGAAAAAGGTGTTGGTGGGTGTTTATAGGTTAGGTTTTTTTTTGAGAAGGTGATGATTAAGGCTGGGTTTGGTAATGCTTTTATTTTTCCAAAAGCACTTATAATAGAACGCGCAATTAGGGGATACTTATATTAATTGGGGGATATGATAATAAAACAAAATAGGGTCATTTTGAAGTAATTTTCAAACCCCTTATCCATATATTTCTATTATTCCTAAAAATGCCCTTATATTTTAATATTTATTTAATATTTTATTTTAAAAAAAAAAAACATTATTTTTTAAAAAAAAATAATAAAAAAATATATTTTTTTAACAAAAATTTAATATTTTTTAACTAAAAATTATTTTCATATAAACTAATTTTTAATAAAAAATTAAAAAAAATTTCTTTTTGATAAAAAAAATCGTATTTTTGAATAAAATTTAATAATTTTAAATCTTTCTCTATTTTATTATAAAAAAATTAAAATTTTATTTTTAAAAAAATCAAGTTTTAATCTTTTGTTTTAAGAAAAATTAAATGAAAAAAGAAACAGAAAAGTTCAAAAGAAAATAATGAATTTTTTTTTATTTAAAAAAAAGGTTAAGAACATAAAAATAAAGAAATAATTATTTAATATTTGAAAGGGGTAACTTTGACTTTTTACACTTTCAGGACACCCCTTAGCAAGATATTAAGGATGGGAATAGTTTTTCATATCCCCCAATTAATATAAGTATCCCCCAATTGCGCGTTCTTTTAAAACCTATATATGTCAATAATTTGTGAAAGTGGTGTTTGGTAAAAAAAAATCAAAGTGCTTTTCGTCCAAAACACTTCCCAAATTCCTCAATTTTCAAAAGTTGGGGAGGAGGAGCTTTTAAAAGCTACAAAAGCATAAGCTTTGGTCCCACCAAAATATAATGCTTGATTTATCCTTTTTGTCCATATTTTATTTTATAAATGACAAAAATTACCCTTAAATATATATACAATCAAGTTTTTATTTTTTATATTTTATTTTATAAATGATATTATATTTCATTTTCAAACTATTTAATGATACCATTTCATTTCATTTATCAAAAATAAAAATAAAAATAAAAACAAATATTAAATAATTATTTAATTTTAGTTTGATTTTTTGTTTGAAAATTATATATATGTTGTAGGAGAAATATAGAGAAGAAAGAGATCTTATTCATTAGATATCAATGTAGTATTACATAGGAATAAGCCTCTATTATAGGCTAGAGTATCAACCCTGGTTACATATAGATGGGCCGCACACATGGGCCAAAGGCCCTACAACACTCCCCCCTTGTGCGGTCCATTAGTAGTGCTTCATATGTAGTGCTTTACATATAATGCTTCCGATGTAGCGCTTCAGATATAACTCTTCAGATCTAGTTTCTCTCCTCGATGACCACCGTATCTAAGTCTATTGCCTCATTAAAACCTCGCCAGGAAAACCCAGAGGGACAAAACTTAAACTAAGGAAAAATAGTACGATATTAAGAAAACTTAGAACAGAGTTGGACTCGCATATGTTGCCTCGTTAAAACCTTGACAAGGAAAAACCCAGTGGGATAAAACCTTGACGAAGGGAAAAGAGTCCAACGCGATTAAATTCGGAAGTATGCCTTTGCTGGATACTGATGAGTGCCAAATAGTGCATATTTATACACCTTTTTATTGGCATTTTACTCATCTTTTGCGCTTAGAAATCAGATATTATCCCAGTTATTCTCAGTTTTCTTTGTTTTCAAGAATAAATATTTGTATTAATTAATTTTGTGTTTTTAGGCAATAAATAAAGCTCGGAGAATCTGAGGAGCCAAAAGAGCAGAAGAATTGGAGACAAGCGTCTATGGAGCAGAAAGCCAAAGCCCGCGCGCGTGTCAGTTGCAACCCAACAAGGAAGACATGTGCTAGAGCTACCCACGACCCGGATCCGAACCCGCTCATCCCGAGCCGTTGAGATCTCGCCCAGATGCATCGTACGGTCGCTCCATCGCTCACATCTACTTCTCGATGCTCCGCTCAACACCAGATCACTCCAAATCATGCTGAGCCGTTGAGATTTCTTCTCCTAGATCTGACGCTCGCTCCATCAGTCTCATCAAAGCTTGATGTCTCTGCCCCGCAGCAAAACTACCTACCCTATACCTCTCGAGCCATACCCATTCTCTTCTCCATCTTCTCTTTCTTCACCTCTCCCGTCTCCATCAAAGAACCCAGAGCAGAGCTCTGCTCTTCCGCCACCTTCTCCCCCTCTCCCCGACCATACTTGTTGCAGAACCACATCATCACACCAACAACTCCCTCTGTCACCTTTTCCGCCGCACCCACGTCGTGTTTATCTCTAAAATAGCTTCTCATAACCCTAGAAGCTAAGTTAGAGATAAACAAGACTAGGGTTTTCTCATAAATTAATCAAGGGAGCTCAAAGACGATTGAGGAGAGCCATCACGTGATTCAGAGAGTATGGGTACTCTATTTTTCATTTAATTTCTACTTTTGAGAAATTTAGGGTTTGGTTTTTAGGGATATGTTTGCATGTATAAATAAGGGAGGTAGAAGATGATTTTGCTCATGCCTGGGTTAGCCAGAGCGTCAATTAGGTTTAATTTTGTTCTTTGTTATTTTATTATGTTTTAATTAGTTTTGTTAGGGTTTCAATGAAACCCTAACTCCATGTTGTGTGTTTAAACTCTGTTGAACTATCTTGAATGATTAAAATTATAATTATGTCTTCAATTAGGGCATTCAATACTTTTCTCTCACAATGGATGTCTTGCATCCATTGTAGTTAGGTTACATCTGTTTTGAGTTTGCCACAGCTCATACTTTAGGCACAATAGCTAATTCCATTGACTAGTTGTACTTAATTAGACAACTAGTGCTCTGGGTTAGCACTTTAGCTGATTAATTGAAGCATAGCATGGAGAAACCCCTTAGATAGGTGGTGGATTTGACACCCGCCCTTATCGATCCACGAGCCAAGAAAGCTTCAACTCAGTTGAGCAAACAAAAGGAATTCAGAGGTGGATTTGCAGACCTTAGCACCCTTTACTCTCACTGTTTGCCTTAGCTTAGGATCACATTTCAACATCAGCCGTATCGGCAACCAACTTATAGTTCTGTCACATTACCTTGCCTGAATTCAGTGGAAGTAAGCCTTGATCAACCTTAGAGCACCACAAGTCCTTGTGGGATCGACCCGTACTTGCCGCGTCTCCGATAGACGCCGTGCACTTGCGGATTATAACATGTAGGCTAAATAGAAACACCTTTTGAGGCCTACCAAGTTTTTGGCGCCGCTGCCGGGGACTTGGCGTGTGCCCTATCGATTATTGGCTTTCTTGCTGAGTTCCAACTATCCCCTGTACATAGTCACCTCACTGTACACATTTACTTTGTTTTTGCTATTTTTAGTCCTGTTCTTAGAGTAATTTAGCCATAATATTTTTTTCATTCCGGCACTCTTTATTGTTAACAGTTCTGCATCATTGCCACGCATATTAACCCCATCACCCAAGTTATTCTCAGGCGCATGTGGTAAGGCCGAGCCAACCCAGTGTGCTACCCATATTACTTGTTGTGCTTGCTGCACTGTTGAGCAAAGCCTAGGAGGTCAAGAACAAGCGCAGAGCCCGAGTCACAAAGCTACGAGCAAACTCCATGACTCGGGTAAGTGACTCCATGACTCCACGAGAATATGTTAAACTAGCATACACCCTTGTGTGAGCCTCTCCGTGAATCCTTGAGCTGTCCCTGAAGGTTTTGCCGCAAGTATGAGTTGAAGCTATGAATGAACTTTTGCTAGCTAAGAAAGTTATAACCGAGAGCATGACACCGTGAACCATGTTAGGGTAGCATCTATGAATCTGTGACCTTGCATGCTAGACCCGTTGAGCCGATTATCTTGCGTGCTAAACCTGCCACCCGTAGTGCCCCGTGTTCACCACCTTGCTAGCCCCTGGAAGCTGCAAGCTTGAGCTCCCTTGATAGCCCCTTGTGCATGCTCGTTGACTTGCCTTGCGTTGATAATCTGTGCTTCTTTGGTAATTTGTGTGTGAACCAGGTTTCTGTCTTTGTTCGAGCACATAGATCGTGCTAAATTTAAAACCTTCCATGCACACATTGCATTGTCTCATGCACTCACATGAGTCGTGGTTTTGAAGTTGGCCAAGCTTGTAATCGACCAGCCTGCAACAACTAACCGGTGCATGAGTCGAGCCTGATCACCGCCTGCTCAACCACCAGCCGTGTCAATTTGTGAAAATTCTCGTGAGTCGTGTGCTCACCGAAGCCCTCAACCTGGGCTGAACATAACCTAGAGCCCACACCCAAAACAAGGCTTTGCATAACCCAAGCTAACCCACAATCAACCAAACGGTGAATCTGGGCTAGCATTATAACTTTGGGCCGCACTTGAACTCGGGCCATGCAATTGCAATCTAAGCGAAAACCCAACCACCGGGCTCCGCATCCTGCCAAGCCCACATAAGCCACACTTCGCTGGCTTAAACTAAATCAAGCCCACATCTTGGGGTCATGCGCTTTCACAAAACACAGGTTTCAAACAACAAATCCCAAACAAACCAAAGCCCACAACAAAACCAAATGAAACCCAATAAACCAAATGAAACCCAATAAACCAAACTAGACTTTGAGTTCAATTTGAGTAATAAATCATGTCAGGATTTCGGCCTGCAACTGGGGATACAAACAAATCCATCAGAGAGCTTGCTTACGGGCATGCTTCACAATATGAACTCCCCACATACCATAGTGATTTTAGGGAATTTTATGAGCCTTCTCAGGGCCCTGACCTTGAATATTCATACCCTAATCATTATGATCACATGTATCATCAACCACCATGGGATGATGAGCAATTCTATCCTCCAATGAACCCATGTAGGCACTCAATGGAAAACCTCATCGAACAAAATAATGCTAGGAGTGTATTGCATGATAAACCATATAGCATTGATTAGAATTTCATTATGTTTGAAAACTCTCCTTTCATTGAACAACATAATGAAATTCTAGAATTGATTCAAAACCTTGAGCAATATCAAAAGTCAAGCCGACCAAAGGTTTGCGAGTTTAGAACTCAAATTGAGTCAAATCTGTGATGCACTAAATGAGGAAAGGGAGGACTTTCAAAAATGAAATGTTTATCACCCATAATGAAAATAATATGCCTAGTCTTACTCGTGCAATTGATATTGCATATGAACTGTTTTAAATGACGGGACTAGAAATACTATGATTTTTAATAAGGAAATGCATTTCTATGATGATGATGATGATGAATATGATATGTTAGAAGAGCATGTGTATTTTGAAAATGTAGTAGAATCTATAGGTTCAGAGACATTAAGTGTCTCTTTCAGAACCCCATGAATGATGCTTCTTCTAATATTCATATATGTGATGATGATGTGGAACCTGTGCAATTATCCTGTGAAGATGAACATGATTTGCCCTCTTTTGACTTTAGGAAAGTGTGTGATGGTACAAATGATTTTAAAAATGAAAACAACTTAGATGTACCTAACCTCTCTCCTGAGTCACAAATTGAAACTCCTCCACCAAACCTACGTGTAGTTTGTAACAAAATTGCAAAACCAACTTTTAAAGAAAATGCCTAACTTAGGCCTAGAGCTTTGTGCTTCCCAAGTCCTCTTGGACTATTTTGCATCAAAGTATAACAATGTTAAGGAGCCACGGTTGGAATGTGTATGTTCCACTTTGTAATTAGCAAAACTCATTTCGAGTTAGACCTTTTGCATGATGTACCTTTAAAATTGCAAGATTTTGTGCTCCCAAACACACCCGTTCACAAGTTTAGGTTTGGGGGAAACTCCTTCACATTTGCAGTCTTACTTGCACTCTCATTTTATATCTGTGTAAGGCTGCGATGTTTGTATATATTTTCTATTGGGTTGATCCTCAACTCTTTAGACTCTTGGTTTATGGTGAATTTTCATTGTATATATCCAGTAGGACTTGTTAAATTTTTATTTTCTTGAAACGGTTGAGTCTTCTTGTACATATATTGTGCTATTCCGATATGATCTCCGCTGAGAATGTTGGATTCTAGCCTTGACTAGTGAAGCTCTAACCTTGCTCCGCCGACATCCAGTAATCTCTTCCCTTTTCTCTTATCAACATAGTTCTCATGGTATGTAACTGTTTAATTTTTTTCTATCTGTCAACACATTGAGGACAATGTTTGATTTAGGTTTGGGGGTGCATTTGCATATAGAGTTTTTAGTCTTTTTAATCTTTTATTTTCAAAAAAAAAAAAAAAAAAAAAAAAAAAAAAAATCAAAAAATTCAAAAACTTTTTGCAAATAAAAACCTCCAACTTTTAGAGATTTTAGAGTCACTAGCATGCTTCTAGCTATGTTTACATAGAGAGTTTTGACCGAAATAACAAAAGTTAGAAGTATCGGAGAACACAATCGGGTTTCTTAGTTGATTAGAGCGTTAAAGTTGGATTTAACCATCTTTGGAGGCGAATTAGGTCTTTGTTAGATATTCGGTAGTAGAATTGTGATCACCCATAGTGGAGACTACCCATTTTACATCAAGTGAGGCACCAACCTTCAATTTTTGCAACTTTCTAGAAAAGTCATTAGAGTGTGTGTCACCTTGCGTAAATTCGGGTAGGAATGGTGAGCTACCCAACTTCGCACCATTTTCAAAGACTACTTTTGATCTCTTGAGTGCTAGTTTTTGTCAATCATGAGGGTGACGTCTAAAGATGAAAACTTCTTCTAAATATCGATTTGCGCTTAGCATCACTCTCTCTCAATCAAGCAAGACCCATAGAAACACATCATCGTCAACAAACGGAGCATCATCGAATATGGAAAGAAAAATTGATATAGTCCAAGGTTTATGTGCAACAAAGAAAAGAAAATAGGATGAGAATTAATAAAATTTATAAAATCAAGACAATACAAGTTGTGGAAAAAATTGAGTCCTTTGTCCATGGAGTAGTTGTTTCATTATTTGTATTTTTATTTTCACTTATTGTAATGTAAAAAAAAAAAAAAAATCAAAAAAAATCAAAAAAAATCAAAAAAATATTGTAGTTTATTTTTGCTACCACCATGGTAAAGAAGAATTTAAAAAAAAAAAAAAACAAAAGAAAAATCCAAACAACAAGGAATTGAGTATAAAAATTAAAAAAATTGTCAAGTTTTGTGAAGTTTAGAAGTTCGTCATCAACAAGTGAAGACCGAAGACCGAAGATTGAAGACGTTTCTATGGTTCCTATGAGAGAGTGATATTAATTGCCGATCGGGTGAGAAGTGAGTGAGTACTCCCACCCTTGCTAATGGTTGATTTCCTTTCTTAGAGATCATCAGAAAAAAGATTTTTTTTGTCCACACTTTTGTGGAGTCTCCAGTTTTATTTCGGAAGGTTATCCTTCTTACCTACAACGTGTGCGGGATTTCTCTCTTATTTCCTCCTGCACACATGAGAGACTAAAAAGCGATCTTTTTGAGTGCAATTATCATAAAACCCTAATGGTGAGGCGAAGTCGAGGCTTATGATCACAATCGAATCCGAATTCTTTCATATGGTATGGTTACTTCTCGCTCAAAGACTTAAGGATGAGAATGCGTTCTTCGATAGTTCTAACTTCACATTACTAGCACGCGAAAACTCTATGTCCTCATAGCTTCTTGGAGGCTTGAGACTCTTTTACACTCGAAGTTGGAGAAGGTTTTGTGGGTACACCTCCGGTAAACCCTCACGAGACTACAACTCGTCCACTAGGGACACCTAGGGGTTTAAAGGCTTAGTGCATACGCTAAATGCATTCGAGAGACCTACGACAGGTGGTATAGCTAGGATTTCTTAATTTGTTTCACTTGAGGACAAGTAAAATTCGAGTTTGGGGGTATTTGATGAGTGCCATATAGTGCATATTTATACACCTTTTTATTGGCATTTTACTCATCTTTTGCGCTTAGAAATCGGATATTATCCCAGTTCTCGTTTTCTTTGTTTTCAAGAATAAATATTTGTATTAATTAATTTTGTGTTTTTAGGCAATAAATAAAGCTCGGAGAATCTGAGGAGCCAAAAGAGCAGAAGAATTGGAGACAAGCGTCTATGGAGCAGAAAGCCAAAGCCCGCGCGCGTGTCAGTTGCAACCCAACAAGGAAGACATGTGCTAGAGCTACCCACGACCCGGATCCGAACCCGCTCATCCCGAGCCGTTGAGATCTCGCCCAGATGCATCGTACGGTCGCTCCATCGCTCACATCTACTTCTCGATGCTCCGCTCAACACCAGATCACTCCAAATCATGCTGAGCCGTTGAGATTTCTTCTCCTAGATCTGACGCTCGCTCCATCAGTCTCATCAAAGCTTGATGTCTCCGCCCGCAAAGAAAACTACCTACCCTATACCTCTCGAGCCATACCCATTCTCTTCTCCATCTTCTCTTTCTTCACCTCTCCCGTCTCCATCGAGAACCCGGAGCAGAGCTCGCTCTTCCGCCACCTTCTCCCCTCTCCCCGACCATACCATTGCGAACCACATCATCACACCAACAACTCCCTCTCGTCACCTTTTCCGCCGCACCTACGTCGTGTTTATCTCTAAAATAGCTTCTCATAACCCTAGAAGCTAAGTTAGAGATAAACAAGACTAGGGTTTTCTCATAAATTAATCAAGGGAGCTCGAGACGATTGAGTAGAGCCATCACGTGATTCGAGAGAGTATGGGTACTCTATTTTTCATTTAATTTCTACTTTTGAGAAATTTAGGGTTTGGTTTTTAGGGATATGTTTGCATGTATAAATAAGGGAGGTAGAAGATGATTTTTCTCATGCCTAGGCTAGCCAGAGCGTCAATTAGGTTTAATTTTGTTCTTTGTTATTTTATTATGTTTTAATTAGTTTTGTTAGGGTTTCAATGAAACCCTAACTCCATGTTGTGTGTTTAAACTCTGTTGAACTATCTTGAATGATTAAAATTATAATTATGTCTTCAATTAGGGCATTCAATACTTTTCTCTCACAATGGATGTCTTGCATCCATTGTAGTTAGGTTACATCTGTTTTGAGTTTGCCACAGCTCATACTTTAGGCACAATAGCTAATTCCATTGACTAGTTGTACTTAATTAGACAACTAGTGCTCTGGGTTAGCACTTTAGCTGATTAATTGAAGCATAGCATGGAGAAACCCCTTAGATAGGTGGTGGATTTGACACCCTGCCCTTATCAGTCACAGGCCAAGAAAGCTTCAACTCAGTTGAGCACACAAAAGGAATTCAGAGGTGGATTTGCAGACCTTAGCACCCTTTACTCTCACTGTTTGCCTTAGCTTAGGATCACATTTCAACATCAGCCGTATCGGCAACCAACTTATAGTTCTGTCACATTACCTTGCCTGAATTCAGTGGAAGTAAGCCTTGATCAACCTTAGAGCACCACAAGTCCTTGTGGGATCGACCCGTACTTGCCGCGTCTCCGATAGACGCCGTGCACTTGCGGATTATAACATGTAGGCTAAATAGAAACACCTTTTGAGGCCTACCAGATACTCATACATAACATCTTATCTATGTCTATAGATGATTGATGAACACCTAGTCCTGATACACAATAGTATTATCAATACTACTAGTTGACTTGTTCCGATAATCTTTGTTGGCGTGTAATCCTTGCTTTGTTGTCTTGATTCCTAGCATTGGTTTCACTTGACAAACTATCGAGTTTCGTTTCTTTGATTCTGATATTGTTTAGCAAGCAATCTGCAGGTCTTCGTCATTTATCATGTAGTTGGTGTAGTTATGGTTGCCTCGCTAAAAACCTTGCCGAGTAACAAAAACCATGTGGGAAAAACTAATCTCGATCGAAGGGAAAAAGAGTACAACACAGCTTCACATTTCAGAGTCAAATATGTCGACATCATATCCTTGGATCCTCCCCCCGATTTCGGCATCTCCCCTGATTACTTTCGAGTTGTTCCAGACAGTTTCTTGATCATGTACTTTTCGAAATCGAATATCGGTAATGACTTAGAAAATAATCTACCATATCTCCCCCTGATTACTTCCGTTTGAGAAGAGATTATTATTCCTTCATAATCAACAAATTTTGGATCGCACTTTCATTAGCATTCCTTTTTATGTCTTTGTAGGGATAAAACAATGGTTACTTTTAAGTACATGATTACATTCACTTTACCATTCCAATGACGTTGCGTTGGCGCTAAGCTATATCTAGCTAACAAGTTCCATGAGGATGTAAAATTTAATCGAGTATATTACTATACTAAGTACAACAATGCGTATATTGTACTTAGATATCGGAATTTAATCCCCAACACATCTTCGTCATCTTCCTTTAGACGAAATGGTCACTTACTTACATTTGAACCTCGAATAATCATGGGAGTGCTATCAGGATGCATGTCTTTATTAAATTTCCGACAACTTTATACATATGCAAACCGGGTGGAATAATATACCACAAGCTCGGTATTTGGTCGAGCTTTCCCAGTTATTCATCTCAAAATTCGGATTTAAAATAGCTTTTAAGGCCTCTTATTACATCAAGAGTACCCATTATGTCTATACTATCGACATCGATAGCTACAATCCCAAATCAGGAACTTTCTTGTGAATACGCAAGAAAAATAACTTACTTGTCTATCCCCTCCAAATCAAATAGCCACTTAGACGGGTATACCACATCCGTCTGATTGCTACAATCTATAAGTGGGCGTTCTATCTAACTGTGAAAGCACTCTGTGGTTTAGAGTCATTTGATTTGGGTAACAAAAGGCTATCAAGTACTTTTGTAAATATCTGTTATCTCTTGATTCTTTCAGAGATACTTAACAACCACATACATATGCTGCATTTCAAGTCCTTTTGAAATTACTAAGATAACTAAGTCGCGGAACGCTATAACGTTCATTACAAGAGAATAATTCCAGTGCATTGTGAAAAACCTCGCGCCACAAGGCGAGTCTTTATACTTTCCGACTTCATTATTCTCACTGCGCTTTGTGACAAATAATCATGTATGTCCAATAGGCTTTACACTTGGTTGGTTAGCACTACCACACCAAATACCTATATATTTGTCAAAGAATCAAATTCTACCTGGATTGTGTAGGCCAAATATGCTCTTTGCTGAAATTAAGCAACAAAGAGCTTTGTTCGATCTCATCTTGCTCTATTTCCTTAAGCAAGTGTATATGAAATTAATCATCAATATGCTCGCATGATCTTTCCATTGACTCGTGCGTATTCTCATAATCCACTTGGGATGTTATCGTTCTCTGGAATCATTAAACTTCGGAGCGTCCTCCAGTTTGATTCATGGACATATTCATAGACAATCTTATGAGATGATTTCTGATGATACAAATAAGTTGTGCCCTTATCACCTACTTCCTTTCAAGGTGAGGATTGATCGAACCAAGTGGTCTCTCCAACTTCCTTTATGGAGCCACGACCTCAACCACACTTCCATTAAGTGTAGTTGCAACACCTTAGTCTATGGTGTATATCCCTTATTGAGGATTTGTAACCTTGCAGGTAGGTTTGCAGCTGGTATGTGTGATCTCATCACTTTAGCGACATCAATGTACATTCTGAAAATCGATTATTTTTTTCACTTCACATTTACATTTGTGGAGTACAATAATCAATATGAGACACAGTGGGAACACACCACGACAATTCCCGTCGTTCCCTTAGAAAATACTTTTTCTTATCCCCCCCTAACGACGGGAAGACCGTCTCATTAAAGTGATAACCCGCAAATCTAGCGGTAAGAGATCTCCTGCCAAAGGTTTTAAAATGCGGATAATTGTTGGAAATTCTTGTCCAACATAATTACTTAATCATTTCGACGACCCATCATAGTACGATGTGGAGTCGTAAGGGCACATATATAGTGCAACCAAAAATGCGTAAGAACACAAAATGTCAGGCTTATATCCAGTTACCAACTGGTACGCAAAAATGGTTGACTAATTGTAGGTTCTTAATTGAATAAGTGAATATGCGTATAATATTGCATATCCCCCGAGCATTTGTAGGAAGGTTGTTACGCATGACCTATCCTTAGATACCATCTGTAACCTTTGATGGTAGCCTCTGCGAGACCATGGGGTGAGGATGTTCTACACTGATCCTATTAAACATGCAATATTCATCAAGTCCTTTTGATGTAAATATCTAGCATTGACAAGGTCGGTGAGCCTTTAAATTATATTGTTTCAAAAACGCATAATTTCTTGTGAACAATAATTAATTCAACACTTCAAATCATCCACCAGAGCCATAAATCACTTGAATGGTCCGCATTCTGCATGGATATGTTCACAAATATCACCTTGTTTATTTTGAAAGAATGGGTTGTTTACCATTTGCATCTTAGGGTGGTCTCCATCCTTTTTACTAAAGAATGACTTTGTAAAATGAGTTATATGCTTTATTACTTTAAAAGCATAATGGGTATTACTGTTGTTAAGTGTACTCTGTTTAAATGAGTTAAAATACTGATATTATTCAGGATTACTCTCTATCGACCTTTATTGGTAATCGAGATGTTGTTCTTTTGTACTCTTGTCCCTATATTGGTGACCCATCAATAATTATTTGTCTTTATACTGTCAAAAAATAAATAATTTGAGATGGTTTTACGGTTTTTAGTGCAAAAAGAATTTTAGGTTTGTAAATTTCAGTATATAATCAATTTTAGATGTAGAATTCATCTGAAACATGGATAATCATGGGTCAAATGGTCAATCTCCATAAATCTGGAAACTACTTTAGCCCTAGAATTCATCCGAAACATGGAAAAATCATAGCAAAAATTCTAAAAGTTCCCTTGATGAAAAAAAATGATAGATATCTCGGCACCCCTCTCTTCTTTGATAAAAACAGGAAAGAAATTTCGAGCCTCTTCTTCAAAAATATTATACAACTCTGCTAGGTTAAAAGCAAAGCTTCTATCACAAGTGGGTCGGATAGTGGTAATCCAATCTATTCTCCAAGCATACCCAACATACCAAATGCAGGTTCTTTAACTTCCTAAAAAAATACTGGACTAGCTAGATTGAATTCAAAGAGATTTTTGGTGGAACAAAGATGGCTCAAAAGGAAAATGAGGTTATATAAAGGCGTGGAGGCTCTAACCAAAATCACAAGGGGTGGGAATCAAAAAATCCACACCAATTGAATTAACAAAGTCATATGTGATTTCCAATGAGTTCATCTTGGGCTTCTTCGGCTTTTCATGCGAAGATGCGTTATTGAAGGATATTAAATGGTTAGAAAAATTATTATTATCAAGTGTTCCCATAACAACATATTGTAAATCACATGTAGATATAGTCGACAACAAAAATGTGCGGATACCTCTTGGCTAGAGGAAAATAAGATTGATGAACATCATTAATTGTTAGAAAACTTCCTCGAGTGAAAGCTAAAATTAGGTATATAAGTAGAGATCACAATACAACGACTCTCTTGGGGCACCATAACCAAAGAAGCGAAGATCAAAAGTCTAAAAATGTGTCGATTTACGACAACAACAATCTATTAACATGCGCAAGGGCAAAATAATCTAGTGTTGAAAAGATGCGGGAAAATGGAAAATGTGCAGCCACCTTGGGAGGCGTCCACTTACCATCGTTCCACATCAAACAAGCGATTGTAGAAACATAAAGAATTCAACATTACCACCACCACCGCCATGTCATTTGTGATAGAAGTAGGAACTCAACTCCATCGGATCAACATATGTGAACCAAAATCACAAAAGGTGCAGGAATCAAAAATCCACACCAATTCAACATAGCTCTATTAACAAAGTTGCAAGGAAACAGAGGTTTAAAATGTCCTGCGTTTGCTTTATCGAGGCCATTTGAATTCCCAAGGAGATGATACAACAACCCGCTAGTCGGTTAATATCACGGAAAAAAAAAAATCAGATATGCCTTCATACTGTACTCAGTTGATCAAGAAGCTTTTACGCATATTTCAGCAGGTTCATCTTGGGCTTCTTCGGCTTTTCATGCAGATGCGTTATTGAAGGATATTAAATGGTTAGAAAAATTATTATTATCAAGTGTTCCCATAACAACATATTGTAAATCACATGTAGATATAGTCGACAACAAAAAATGTGCGGATACCTCTTGGCTAGAGGAAAATAAGATTGATGAACATCATTAATTGTTAGAAAACTTCCTCGAGTGAAAGCTAAAATTAGGTATATAAGTAGAGATCACAATACAACGACGGGCACCATAACCAAAGAAGCGAAGATCAAAAGTCTAAAAAATGTGTCGATTTACGACAACAAGTTCGAAAACCTAGTATAATTTCAAATGTATAAGCAAGAAATTGCGAACTTTGTTGTACCATATCTCGTAATTAATATATCTAACCTCTCAATAAATAAATAAATAAAATTATTCATTGTCAACAAAATTTTCTAGGGTAAATAGGCAAAATGCCCCAAAATCGACCCCCATTTTGTGATTGTGCTCCGGATGTTAGGAAATAAGTCAAAATGTCCCAATACGTTACTTTTGAGTTAAATAGTCAAAATTGGGGGTCAATGGTGACCGGTCAATGGTGTTATGAAATTCCATTTTTATCCTTTCTATAAATTATTAAAAAGGGAAATGTATTAAGTTGATCACCACCACCGCCACCGCCGCTGTCACCGCCACCACCACCACCAAACGAACAACCACCACCAACGATGCCACCGCCACCGCCACCACCACCGCCGCCACCACTACCACCAGATTAGCCACCACCACCACCACCACCACCACCGCCACTACCACCACCACCACATGAACCCTGAATTTTAAACACTGAACCCTAAATTAAGAACCATGTATCCTGAAGGACAATTTCGTCTTTTTTTAACACGTGGGAAGTCATATGTGTGCAATTTTGACTACTTAACTCTATTTAACGGAAAATCTAACGGTTGGGGCATTTTGACTTATTTCTTAACGTCCGGGGCATAATCACAAGATGGGGTTCGATTTTGGGGCATTAATCCAATTTTCTAACAACTTCCATTATTATGAAGAGAAAAAAAGCAGAAAAACAAACATTTAATTGACATAAAATGCCGCATTGATGCTAGTGGACCTGGACCCAAATACGAAACTAGACACTTTGAGCTTGAGGATCCTGTGGAGTATGTGGTCACTTTATTTATCATGACCCAGCTATTGAAAT
Organism: Papaver armeniacum; assembly: GCA_023531295.1. Taxonomy (NCBI): domain Eukaryota; kingdom Viridiplantae; phylum Streptophyta; class Magnoliopsida; order Ranunculales; family Papaveraceae; genus Papaver; species Papaver armeniacum. Next base: position 281,747 of record JAJJWW010003721.1, on the reverse strand, counting down.
TTTATTGAAACATATAGTTCTCTAACATTTAACCATTTTCGGCATCAGTGTAGAATAAATTCGTGAATTTTTGTTTTGTGCAAAATAGACTTCCAAAAAGCATATGACAATATTTCGTGGGATTTTCTTGATTACACTCTTTTGAGAATGGGATTTGGGTTGAGATGGAGGAAGTGGATTGCGGCTTGCACTAAGCATGTTTATTTCTCTGTCTTAGTTAATGGCTCTTCCAATGGGAGATTTGAAAGCTCGAAAGGCTTGCGTCAAGGGGACCCTTTGTCTCCGTTTCTTTTTATCCTGGTTGCTGAAGCTCTTAATCTTATGCTGAAAAAAGCTTGTGAAATTGGTTGGTTGCAGGGTTTTGATGTTTTGGAAGGAGGAACGGTTGTTAGCCATCTCCAATTTGCGGACGACACAATTGTTTTCTTGCAACCTCAGTCTTCTCAAATATCCCATCTTAGAAATGTCTTATTGTGGTTTGAGATTGTTTCAGGCCTTAAGGTGAATTTTAATAAGATGTCTATCATTCCTGTTGGAGATGTTCCTCAGGTAATTTCTCTCGCTCGTTCTTTTGGATGTAGAATTGATAAGTTTCCTATTCCTTACTTAGGGCTTCCTTTGAGTGATTCATATATGTCTAAGGTTAAATGGGAAGTTGTCATTGAGAGAGTTGAATGGAGATTAAACTTATGGTCTGCTATTTTTCTTTCGTTGGGTGGGAAATTGGTTCTTATGCATGCTATTCTTCAAGCATTACCGGTGTATCTTATGTCACTTTTTGTGGCTCCAGTTGCTGTTATTAAGAAGTTAGAGAGGTTGTTTAGAAATTTTTTGTGGAACGACAAGGATGGAAACCACAAGACTCACTTGGTTGATTGGGAGATGGTCATTTGTGACAAAGCGAATGGTGGTCTTGGGGTTAAGAACTTAAAACTGCTGAATGCCTCTCTTATTATGAAGTGGTTGTGGCGCTTCGGGTGTGAAAAACTAGCTCTTTGGAGGATTATTGTTGCTGAAAAGTATGGTGAAGACACCTTCGGATGGTTTACGAAGTTACCAAAATTAGGTTATGGTTGTAGCCTATGGAGAGGAATATGTAAGTTTATTGAAGTTTTTTCTTCACATTGCAAGATGCAGGTGGGTGACGGAAGTCTAACTAGCTTTTGGGGAGATAGATGGATCTCGGATACTCCATTGAAAGATCTTTACCCAGCAGTTTATGCTATCTGCGGTTGTAAAGGAGCTGTGGTCGGGGAGGTAAGAGTAGATGAAAATGGCTCCGTCAGTTGGAACTTGAATATCTCTAGAAGAGTATACGATGCAGTCATCATTGAGCTAACATCCTTACTTTCTTTACTTGAAAATTTTACTTCTGGAAACATCTCGGATACAGATAGGAGGATTTGGTTAGGTGAAAAGTCAAATGGATATTTTACTGTGAAGTCTTGCTATCAATTGCTGTGTAAGTTCACAACACATTCCACAAGGTTCATTCCAAAGAAGAGGGTGTGGTCGAGTCAGTGGCCAACAAAAGTTAGCTTTTTTATGTGGGTTGCTGGTTATGAGAAAATTTCGACACAAGACATGATGGTCAGGAGGGGTTGGCCTTTTGAGTGGGTAAACCATTGTTATCTTTGTGTAAAAGACAAAGAATCAGTTAATCATTTACTTATTCATTGTAATGTGGCGTGGGCAGTGTGGGTTTTTTTCTTCTTAAGGAATGGTCAGTGAAATGGGTCACACCTCCTGATTTCTTATCACTCGTTTGTTCTTGGCCTAGTGGGTGTAAAATGTCAAGAAAAGGTTTGGTATTTCGTGTTCTTCCGGCTGCAATTTCTTGGTGTCTTTGGAAAGAGAGGAACGATAGAGCCTTTCAAAATACTAGCAAGGATTTTGATGGCATTATTGACTCAGTGAAGTTCACGGTGGCTTATTGGTTGCATAACAGGGGAGTTTTTAAGGGTATTTCTTTGGATCAATTTGTTATTAGTTGGAAAGAAGTGTTATTCCAACCACCTTGAGTTTGGTTGAGATTGGATTGAAAGTATCTAAGGAATTTTACTGGTATTTCTCTTCCTTGTTGTTTGTGGTTTTGTTGGATTCACTGCGGCGACAGTGTTAGTTTTCTTTGGCTTTGGGTGGTTGGTTTTAGTCTTCGCTGTTTTTGTTTGGTCGGTTTTCTTTTGAGTTCATATATCATGTACTACATATTCACCTTTCAATAAAGGTTTAATTTACCGATCAAAAAAAAAAATTCGTGAATTTTACGATTCTTAATTCAGCTATTGAAATTTTGCATCGTAGGGAATGAATTATTTTACGTTTAAATCGTACAAAAGGATCAACAATGAACATTAGATACTGGAGTGGGCTAAATCTAAACATAAGGTGGCCAAAAGATAGGATTTCAAAGAAATTTCCAGAAACCTTGCTGAACTTACATTCTGTTTGATGTCTCCTATGCCATAGTGCCGATCAAACTAGCAAATAAACAAAAGAGATTCCTAAAGAACTACCACGACACTGATCCATAAATTCAAAACCAAAAACAAACAGCATAATGCGGGTACACTTTTCCTTTTCCTTATTCCCTCGTCATCAGCGTCTTTTGATCCTATGCATGTCTCTACATTTGTTTCTCCAAGAGCTTTCAATGAAATAAAGCTGTTGACATGCGATATAATTCGGAAATAAAAGCCATAACTGTCAGTGTGATAAAATTTTGTACCTCCGCTTGTGCTATACTGACTCAAAGAACCCCGAATGTCCTTAAGCATCACTTTTCCCTCTTGTGTAAGGCCAAATATCTTATAGCCTCGATTTACACATGGAAATCCTATCTGCGTCTCTTTAATCCAACTACGCGACTTGTAGTACTCGTCTTTTGCATTGTCAAGAGTACTACTAGCTGCATTACAAAGATTACTACTACCTGCATTTTTCTCATTGTTTTTCTTTAACATCCATAAGTCAGTATGCTTTGCATATTCATAAGCAAGACACAAACTCCCTCTCATGACAAAGATTCTACTAGATATTACTGATGGGGTGTTAGAGGACAAACCAGGTGGTGTATGAACAAAGTGGAATTCCTCTTCTGCCAAATCGAAGGCCACAATCTCACCCGTTCCATACTTGAGCCAATGAAGAGATCCATTAACACAATTATTCCCATTTTCATCATTAGGTACAACATAGTAATCAATTTTTGGTTTACTCCGCCATCCGTTGCCACTGCCAAGAGTATATACTTCTACATGTCCTGTCACGCCATTACTACTCCCAATTGAACCATACCAAATCCTGACAACCTTGTACTCCTTAGTTAAAGGATGGTAACCGAATCCATGCGCAACGCTAATGTTATTCCTTTTGTTTTTGATACTCAATGCTGGAAGAGTCACAATTTCTCGAGTAACAGGATTACAGATATATAAAGGTTCATCACTTTTCCGATTATAACCTTCAGGAACATTATGCTCTCCAGGGTTGCTCAAAAACTGGATGGGCTTGCACTTCATGGCGACTGATAAACAAAGCAATCCGTTAGACGAACCAACAAATCCACACACGTCTGCAGGAAACCCGAGATTAATCTTTCTTGTATTATAACCGATATAATCACCACCATAATTATCATAATACTCTCCATAATAGAACTTTTTTCCATCGAAAATAACTAAACTCATGGTACCAAAATCAGAACCATCACGACTAATATCATCATCATCATGGTTAGCATCAACCAGTCGCTTCTGGTGTCTTTTAGGTCCATCGCGGAAACGTTGACGTAAAAGATGCAGATGAGCAAAGGCAGCATTGTTCTGGAAGTGTAGGAGATTTCTCCAAGGTTTGCATACCTTTCTGCAATCTAAAACTAACTTAACTGGTAACCTAGAGAATATATCCAACTTGCTTTCTACCAGGAGATCGTTAAAAGAAGTAGCATGATCCATTGAAAAAAATTAGGCAAGTGTTTGAGTAAACCCTAGTTTTTGTGTGTATTACAAAGTGAGAATAAGCCCTTTTATATAGACACTTCCATCTTCCTCTACGAAGGAGGATTACTCCACTAACTAACACGTCTACACCAATACGGCCGGGGGAGTTACAAGATTACCATATCGTGGACTGCAACTGCCTTAATTAGTGCTTATCATAAAGATAATGCCAGTGGGATAGTGGTGGGTGCCCCGAATCCGCATCCTTTAAGCGTCGTACCTTAGGGTGCCCACAAGAATGTCGGTTCTTACATGAGCACTCGATCCATGTCCCGTATTTTATTTATGAGCTACCCTGACATGACAATGGTCCCTTTTGAAGAAAATTGTGGAAGACAAGCTTACCCATGTCATTATTGCTAGTGATTGGTTTCACGGTGAATTTTTTTATGGTGATCAACATAAGAATGCCCTATGTAGAGATATTTCTTACTTTAGTATTTGTACAAGGCTTGTAAGTTTATTTTGGCTTCTCTTAAATATAGAATTAGTCCATACAGTTATTAACCATAACCCAGTTTATTTTGGCTGTCCTCAAACCTGTGGTGATGCATCTTGATGCTTTAGTTGATTTGGCTCCTGTTTATAGTTGAGGCTGATCGTTGGCCTGTTTTCCGATCCTTCGTTTTTAAAATAAATAAATAAAATGCATTTCATCTTTTCTTTTTGATGGGAAGGTTAAAATATATTAACTATAGCAAATATAGTACAATAGGTTTACAATTTCATTTTTATCAAAAATATTCGAGCTTGAGGTTTATCTCTCGAAATTATCTTGGTTTCCTGCAAAGTGTTTTCTGTTGTCCAAGGAATTTATGTGCTTGTTGATGTTGTCTGCCAGGGATTTGCAATCGGTGACCACTGAAACGCTTGACAAAATACCATGTAACTGCCTTTAACAAGGATTTGGTTAATTTCCTCATGAAAAGTTGAAGATGCCGACTCCGATCCCGCTGATATGTGCATGAAAGTCTCATGGTACACTGAGTAAAGAACAAAGGTATAACCCATCGAGAGATCTTATTTCTTAAAAGAAGCATCAATAAATTTTAAGGGGAGAATGTATCCAATCTGTGTTTATGTCGGACCATTTATATCTGACTGAAGTCGCCTTCTGGAGGTTTTTTTCCTTTTGAATAATTTTAGGGGAAAAGATTGCAGATATCTATTGATATGATCAATTAGATTAGGCAGATCTGGGTTTATTCTCTCGGAAACAACCGAGCATCTATGCTTCCAAATGAGCAAAAGGATGGTGGCTATTTTATCCGCAAATTGAACCAACTTTGGGTCTGATAGCTATGAATATCAATATTCTGTGGAGCACGCGTCGCGGTTTCAGTGGTCGCAGGCAAGATAACTGTATAGCCCAGGCTACACAGGAGAACCTGAGTAGCATAAGACACCTTCGCAGATTTACTTTATCTTATCCTAAGAAGGGATACCTCGACGGTCAAGATAGAAAAGTAAAGCCTAGTCTAGAGAGAGGTAGCTGGCGAAGGGACAGAGGTAGATGACATATCTAATCAGCATTAAATGCACAAATCTCTTATCTACACGCTTAATCAAAGCACGTGGAGAGAGATGAGGTGGCAGAGTCTGACTGGCGAAGGTTAGCTGTGAACGAAGGTACAATCTGTACTGAGGCTAGGAAGTTCCTGAAGGAACGTGGGTCAGCTGAGGTGGCAGAGTCCGATTAGAGAAAGCATTCGGTGAACGAAGGTACCATTTGTACGGAAGGTATATCAGGGAACGATGGATCCAAAGACAACAAAGATATACCTGGAGCAGAAGAGGCTATAAATACCAAGCTTTACCAACAAACCAATGGCATTTAATATGAAGGAGAAGAAGATCTAGTCTTAAGCTTATACCTCTTTAATGTTTAGAACGTATTTACTTCAACTTGAGTTCTCTCTATTACTTTGGGAAGCATTTAAGATCTTTGTAACCACCACAACTTAATACAAACAATCACTCATTAACCCCGTGGACGTGCACAAAAGTCGCACCACGTAATGTCTTGCGGCTCATGATAACTTAGTAGCATTTACATTATATTTGTGTTCTTCGTTATTATTGTGATCTTGAATACCTTTTATTACTTAGCATTATCGGTTCAACAGAGATATCAATACTGCTTAGTATCCGATTCTCTGAGCTGTATACATTACGTAGACTATGGGAAAATTAGTAGTCACAGTTTGGCGCTAGAAGGATTTGCTCACCAACTTGAGTTTTTATGTTCCTTTATTTTATTTTCTTAAAACTTACGCATCTTTTTTAACGAAGAGATCTGAGTTCAACAGCGATGGATCTCACTTTCTTGTGATTTGTTTATCTGTTATTTCCGTAAGTTCTTTGAGTTCCTAGCCTATAAAGACTTGCAATCTTACAGATCTACAAAGTTTTCTGCAAAAACACACTCACAAAACGTTAAAACTTTTGTTTTGTACTAAAACAACTTTTTTTGACAGAGTATCCTTTGGATCTGAGTATCTCTGAGCACCAAGGAATCTCAGTGAGAATTTTAAAGAGAAAATATCTTACAAAGCATTTAATGACCCCTTTTCTTGGGAGATCTGACACCTTTTTTAAATTATTTTCAACATTTAAGGTTGTTGTTTCCAAGGGTGTCATAAGAAATTAAATACCCATCTTTTCAGACGTCATTCCATTACTTTTTCTGAAAAAGTTGCTTAGTCGTCTTCTGTGTCAGAGCATTAATTGCTACTTCTAACGAAGGCACCCAAGTAGCAGATTCTTCCACCTTTTTCTGTGTCATCAGGATAACCAGACCAAAGGCATTCTTAAACCAAGTGATGTACCAACAAGATCACGACCTGCTGTTACAAGAGGCAGATCTCAAAACCCATCTCGAACAAACCAAGGGAATGAAGCAGATGACGGACAAAGTGAGATAGAAAGAAGAACGGATGCTACCAAGCAACCTATTCCTGCTGAAGGGATGGGGCAAACATTGGTAGCACAACCACTTTACGGCATGCCGTTACCGGAGCATCCCAATGTCACGAAGCCACCTGCGGCTAACGCAGGGTTACCAGAACCTTATCTCCTACGGGACGAGGGTTGGGAAACCTAACTCCAATCCAGGTAGATCCTGCTGCTCCGGTCATAGAAGAAGGAGTGGATGACTCTGAGGATACGGCCGACAGCACTCCTCAGGGTGGTGGAATCCACAATGAAGAACAAATGGCAGCGCAAGTAGCAGCTTTGCTACTCCGTAAAAAGAAGCACGAGGATGCAATGCACGTGATGGCTCAGGAAAACCAGAACCTCAAAGATATGCTGGATGTGCAGATCGAAGGTTCCCAAACTGACCCTCCGTTAAAGAGGCGTGAGAACGGAGCTATCTCAGGAGGACGAAGGGTGGATCTTAACCCACAAAGGGGAGCCAGGAACACACGCCACGATCCAGATGATACAGATCCAACTTACAAGCCCTCTTAGTCTTACTATGATGAGGGCATTTTCCAGGGATGCTCACAATGTAAACATGCTCATGAAGCAAATGGAGAAGATGCGGAAAGAAATACAAGGATTGAAAACCGGCCACGCAGGCGCAAGGCTGGAAGAAGTACTCCAAGAAGCGATAACATCTCTGTTGTCTTTTCACATTTTGAGGGAGCCTATCCCTCCGAAATGCCCAGTACCTACGTTTTTGGCATGCAATGGTACCTCAGATCCCACAGCCCACCTACGGTACTACACTCGTGTCCTTGCCCATTGGGAAAGAGATGAGGTAGTACTTTGTAGGTATTTTCCTGCAAACATGACGAGATCAGCATTGGCATGGTATGATAATTTACCAGCAAATTCAATTGACTCTTTTGAGCAATTGTCTACGGTATTCTTGGAGACATACATGTAAAACAAGTCAATAAAGGCAGGGTTAGATAGGCTATTTGCTTTAGCTATCGGACCCCGGGAAACATTGATGTAATACACAGACAGGTGGCAGAAGACATGCCAAGCAATCAGGAAAGTCAATCCAGAAATTAGCATTAATTGCTATAAGTACGGAATTGATAGACCCTCGGCTATCTTCGTGGAGCTTCACAACCGAGCCCGTAATTCCGAAGGAGAGCTTAGGGTTATCCAAGATCGTTACATCAGACTTGAATAAATTAAGAAGGACAACCCCAGGGCGCAAACAAAGACAACAACAGCTACGCAACGAACCAACTCTGTGGAACCAATTCTGGAGATACCTAAAAGGCAAAACGAAGCCGGGGGCAGAACCAGCTCTCGAGATAAAAGATCAAAATACGGAGATGGCAAGGGCAGAGGAAAAGGAAGAGAGGAGTTTGTAGATAAAATCTACACAAAGATAAACACAAGGTTCTCCCAAATTCTAAGCAAGGAATGAGCGAAGCCGGGCTTTCCTTACCCTAATACTAGGGGAAAGCAACCAGACAAAACAAAGGAGGCTAAGGAGTATTGTGAGTACCACCAGTACTACAGACATACAACTGACACATGCTATCACCTACGGAACACGATTCAGAGATTCATAGACGAAGGAAAGTTCATAAAGTATGTGCAAATACAACCAACGGATACTGAGGTAGCCCCCAAGAAAAGGGTAGAACTACCTCAGGACATCAAATACATCAACATGATTACCTTCTCCAACGGAGTCCAGGAGGAGCTGCTCGAAGATATCCTTGAATTGGCTCTGAACAAAAGAAAGCTAGAAGCCCACGAGGTGTTCAAGCTAAGTGGACCACCTACTAACACTTGGGAAGAATGGATGTCCACGCCATTAACATTCTCAACAAGAGACGTCAACCAGGAAGTCGAGATGCACAACGATATCCACTTGTGATCACTCTTCCAATACATGGATGGAACGTTACGAAGGTTCTCATTGATGGGGGTAGCTCATTAAACGTATTATTCTACGAACCCTACTTACGTATGGGTTTAACAGCTGAGCAAATGGATTAATCCACTTGCACAATATACGGTTTCAATGGGGAAATCTCTAGACCAAAAGGAGAAATTGTCTTGCAGGTACGCGCAAGACCCTTAGTAACCAATACAAGGTTCTGTGTTGTGGAAGCGCCTTCGCCCTACAACGTGCATTATGGAACGACTATGGATCCATCAATTAAGAGGAACAAATTCGACCTATCATCAGTACCTTCGATTCCCTACACCCATGGGTGAAATGGAAATCAAAGGTTATTAACAAGACGCAAGTCTATGCAATCTAGCAGAGGTCAGACTCAACGAAGAAAGAGATGCTGCACAACAACACGAAAGGAAAAGACGAAGGGCGAATTCCAGCGAAGTAAAGGACGGAGGCTTCAAAGTCCCCGAAGCCTCCTCAGCTCAAGAGGCAAGCACCTCTGCCACTCCGGTAGCGGATATTTCTGCTAAATGATAATTACATAAATGCACTCCTCTACAACCCCAGAAACCAACGTTTTCACCGATGGAACCAACCAAGAAAATCAACATCGGAATGTAGACGGAACCAAAGATGATCAACATTGGAACTTTACTAGAAGAGAACGAGGAGATGCAACTATAAAGACTACTCAGGGACTACGCAAATGTCTTTGCATGGTCAATGGAGGATATGCCAGGAATTGACCCGAATTTGGTCTCCCACCACCTTCGGCTCAAACTAGAAATGACACCATTCAAGCAACAAAATCGCAAGGTAGCAGGCATCTACCAGGAAGCAGTGGAGAAGGAGTTGCAAAAGCTCCTAGCAACAGGATTCATACGAGAAGTCAAGTATCCCATGTGGATATCCAACATGGTGATTGTACCTAAGAAGAACGGAGGCGTGCGCATTTGCATTGACTTTAGCAATCTCAACAAAGCGTGCCCCAAGGACAGCTACCCGCTGCCAAACATTGACCAACTGGTCAATGCAACCGAAGGTCACCAGATACTATCCTTCATGGATGGAAACTCCGGTTACAAAAAAATATCCCTTGCTGAAGAAGACCAGGAGCATACTGCGTTCTTTACCCCACGAGGCTTGTATTTCTATACAAGGATGCCTTTTGGACTAAAGAACGCGGGGGCAACATACCAGCGATTGGTAGACAAAATATTTAATCTCTGGATAGGCAAGATACTAGAGGTCTACGTGGACGACATGCTCGTCAAGAGAAAAGAGGCGAAAAACCACCTGTCAGACCTAAGGGAGATATTTGAAGCCATAAGAAACTTTCACATGAAAGTGAACCCGGAAAAATGCACGTTTGGAGTAATTAACCTTAGGAAAATTCCTAGGATACTTGGTAACTAAGCGAGGAATAGAAGTGGACCCCGAAAGGGTCATAGAAATAATGGAGATGCCATCTCCGAAAACACTAAAAGAAGTACAAAAGCTAAATGAAATCTTAGCCTCCATGGGAAGACTCATAGCAAGGTCATCGGACAAATGCAAAGCATTTTTCGATACACTAAGGAAAGGAAGCAGTTTCGTATGGACCGCGGAATGCGAGCAAGCTTTCCAAAAAATCAAGGAGTACTTGGCATCAGTACCTATCTTACAGAAGTCGGAGCCGAATGAAATACTCACTCTATACTTAGCTGCAACAAGCTACGTTGTAAGCGCAGTATTGGTACGATACCAAGGAAAAGGAGAAAAACCAGTCTACTACATTAGCAAAACACTCAGTTCAATTGAGCATAACTACACCAAGGTGGAGCAACTTATATATGCCTTAGTAGTGGTAACACAAAAACTAAGGATATATTTTGATGCACATACCATCCAAGTCTTCACGAAGGCTCGAGATAGGTCGATCCTCGATAGCACGGAGAAAATTGGAAAGGTGGCAAAATGGAATACCATGATCAAACAGTTCCACAAAATCTTTGAAACAAGGAAGGCTGAGAAATCACAAATCTTAGCAGACTTTCTGGCAGACCTACCTCTCAGCGACGAGGCGAAGATAGACGACATCCCAGGAATGGAGGAAGACAAGAATGAATCAGAGGATCTGCTATAACCTCATAATTTACGAAGATGATAGATATTCGTAGATGACTCCTCCAATGAAGAAGGCGCGGGCATAGGGATTGTAATAACAACCCCTACCGGAGACCGACTCATCAACGCATTCAGGTTATAATTCGAACAATACACCAATAACATCACAGAATATGAGACGGTCATACATGGTCTACGCTTGGCACGAGAGCTAGGCTTATCAGATGTTCGGTTGACTAGTGACTCACAGTTGGTCATTAGACAAATAGAACTCAAATACCAAACTTTGGATCCAGTGCTATCTTCGTACTTGAAGCTAGCTCAGGAACATGCGTCCAAAATCAGCAACGTAACATTCATGCACGTATGTCGAAAAGACAACAAACACGAAGATGCCTTAGCATTCATATCCTTTATGCTAAAAGACAGAAATACCACCGCCGTGCAAATTAGAAGGATATACGAACCTTCGATAGAAGCACCCATCTCAGGCGTTGAGGAAGCTTTGGATGTTCAAACCCGGTCCATGAGAGAACCAGATAAATGAGAAACAAACGAAGAAATAAAAGAATCATATGACGATGCCGGAGAGTCTGACAAATACTAATCCATGTCAGACGAAGGAAACGAAGGCATCACCCGAAGCCCCCATTCTGGTGCTTTCGGCTTTATCCAAATCCATGTGCTTACAAAGAGAAAATATTTCATACTTGTGAGAGATGGTACTTCAGTGTATCGTTTGATATTGAAGGTACATGAACTAACAAATGAATTGGTGTTTATTGGGTTGAATATATATATATATATGTGTGTCCAGAACCGAACAACAAATATAATACATACTCAAAGAATACTTAGATCCTGTTGGAAACATATGTTTTAAAACAAAATTTATTTCCATTTATTATTTTTGTTAAATTTTTTAATCTTAATGACCATAAAAGAAATTTAACTTTTTTTTTATAAATTCCTTGACCGTTTCATGTTATAAGAGTAAATGGTTTTTATTAAAACATATTAATGTTCTCGTTAAACTCAATTGAAGTCTTTGACTATGCAAACTGTTGTAAGAATAATTCAGGTCCTGAAACCAAGTATGCATACTCGTATATGCGAACAGTTTTAACTGTTAAAGTTCGGGAACCAAGTTTGCGCACCCGTTTGCAAACTGTTTCACCTGAGTTCGATCCGGAACGACAATATGCGTACCCCTTTGCGAACTGTCGGAAAAGATCAAAGTCCGGAACTTAAGTTTGCGTACCCGTTTGCAAACTTATGTGGTTAAGTTCTAAAATCGGTTAAGTATGATTTCATACTCATGGACAAATACATTTATAAATTAAGGAATGCAATCTTTGCAAACCGTGGCTAAAATGTTCATGAACTGATTCTTTTGAATCAAACCGATTTTGTTTCAATTGTGTCTTGTATACTTTTATGAGAATATAAACAATTGAACAACTCTATGAGTAACACAATTGGATTCATTTGAGTATCATTTGATCTAGAAGTGTTAAAACCGTTCAAAATGTTGAACAAATCTAACATTTTGATGATACGTTCCTCTTGTAAGACTCTACACTCCTACAAAAAATGAGCACAATTTGAGACGTATAACACCACCATCTACCTCTTTGAACACCAGCCGTTAAAAGTTAACAGTTGAAATTAAGATCCGTAGATAGTGAGGTTTGATATCTCGAATTGTGCTCATTTTTGGTATGAGTGTAAAGTCTTATAAGAGGAACGTATCATCAAAATGTTATATTCAAATTTATTATCATTTGGATTTTGCTGCGAAAATGACGCAAACCATATATGATAATGTCCATGGTTTCTTCCTCATAATGAATTTTGGCTATTATATTTTTATGTTTAGAATGAATTCGAAAACTAAAATAAACACCGGATTTTTAAAGATTTACCATTCGACATGTGAAGCATATATGAAGCCAAAAGTCCAATAGATTTGGAATGTACGATTGTCATGTGACACGCCCAAACTTTAGCAACACAGTGAAATTGAACTTGATTCCGGGACATATAACTTAAATTTGTAAAGTCCAATATATGATACCATGCCTTCTTACAATGTTGAGTTGACTCTTCTTTTCCCTTTAACAAAATTGAGTTGACATAGCAATAATTTAGTCGTTGAAGTCCTTACAAAAATTAACACTGACTGCACATAAGACATCACGCTACAGTAAATATCATGCCAAAAGAGCAATTTTGCGTATTGAGTATTGAGTTTTTGTATGTTGGGTCTTATGTTTGTCCATTGTCGAGTTCAACTCACTTGTTGTGGTGGTATATCTTGACACTCCATCTATGTAGTCAACACTCAACATCTCTCAATGTGTAAAACGATCCATCCATCCAGCTAAGAAATATATTCATTCATGTCAATAATTATATCACCAGCTACTACAACATCATCTGCCATTAATACTACCACTGGTTTACCAAAATATAGTTCTGCCATGTTATTATTATCAACTGGTTTATATGATGATGATGATGATCCACTTCCAGAAGAAGATGATCTTCAACTTCATAGAATACTAATACAGGAATGATGTAATGGTATGCCCGTATCGATATCGGACTCTCAATAGCGTATCGGTGTCGGGCTTCCGTACCGGTGTGCCGGTACTTGTGCAAACCAGAGTATGTAAAATTTTTTATTCTTACTTCTTTGCTCTGAATATTCGATGTTCCTTTTGAGTTTTATATGTTTGATTAAATTCCTCAATGTGATTCTCTTCTTCTTACCCTGAAATTGAAGTCAACTCTTGCAAGATAGACTTTCATTTCAATTTCATTGAGCTAACCCCAGTGGAATCAAATCATGATCTTGAAATCAAATTTCAAGAATTACACTTGACTTGACAAATTTCCAGAACAACACTAGAAATGATGATGAAAAGAAAGTGAAGAGATAAAATTAGTGTCCCTTTCTTTCACTTTGATCTTGACTTACTCCTACCCAATCTGCTTCTACTTTGAAGAGGGAATAGACAAAAGGATGAGTGCTGGTAGAAATCTAGAGTAGTTGGAATATTTCCAGCATTTTACTGAACCCCAACCCACCTGGCTAAATCAATGAAAGTCACAGCAAAAACTATGCTAAAGAGGTGGGGGCACAAGCAAAAAGCACCAATATTAGAACACCCCATTGGTGTTTTAATGGGTGGGGCAAGTGCCCCACCATAGTATATTAAATCCGTCCCTTTGAAATACTAGTGTGGCTTTGGTGTTCATATTTTTTTGGGTTAATTATCTTGTCTGTTTCTTTTGTTTTTGTAAACGATTATCTTGTGCGCTTGACTGCTTGTTGAGAACCATTGTTGAATCTTGAGAATAAGGCTTGGATTATTTTATTTTTTCTTCATCATGTGTTCTTAAACAACTGGTTCGTTGACTAATTTTAACTTCAAAAGAATGATTATTTGATTGTTTTAATGGGATCACCCAATAGTTGGCTACTTTGGCTTGCCCCAATACGCATATATGCAATTGCAACTTTTCATAATTTCATTTTTTTTTGCAACTTAAACAAACATGCTGTTAGTTTCATAGTGTCTGTCTACTGGTTAGCTACTATGTAAGGACAAAAACAAACATGTGTTTCGTTCTTGATTAAACATGCTGTTAGTTGTAACTTGTTTTACATAGTTTGACTTGTCAGTTATGAAGAATCGAAAGATCAATGATTAGTAGTTTGTACTTTGTAGGGTTCGATTTCAAGTATGAATAGAGCTGTCTTGATCTTGGGGATCATGAGTACTATATCATTTTGGTGTATAGGTACAAGGAGTAACTACTAAATTCGGGTGGTTTTTGGAACCTTTATTTGGTTGATTTTCTTAATTGTTCGATCAAATATCAGTGTTTTGTGTAAACAAAAGAACAGAAGAAGAGATTTTCTTGTTCTTGTTTAAGCATGATGACCTTAAAACGCAAGTACTCATGGTGGAGTCCAAAGAATTCAAAATGGCTTCAGGAAAATCTTACAGGTACATATTGGTTTCCTCTTTTCGGTTGTGTGTTGCAGCTTTTGTTTGAGTTATGAATATTTTTGTCGAGGAATAGTTCAATTGTTTTGTCTTTAAGCTATTGTTATTAGAATAATTTGTATTCTTGTAGTGTTTGGTATGATTTGATTGGAGTTGCCATCTGCAGGAAGAAGTTTTGGATTTTCAATCTGAAAATTCAATTATCAATAATCTTCCTTATTGTAGTGACTAATATAGGTATAGGCTGTAACAATGCTGGTTGTCCAACTATTAAAGTCCAAACCCTATCTATTCCAACAGTTAATGGAACCCGGTGTCCTCGAGTCAAGCAATGTAGTATTAATGAAATTCAGCTAAACACGACATCTCTTTAATGTTGCACCACTTTGAGTTTCATAGGCACAATTCTGAGACATGCTACTTGTTTGCTTACAACTGAAAAATATGGCATTACCTACTTGAAAACAGATATGGATGTGAAAGTAACTGTGATGGTCAATCTCATAAAAGTGGATGCAAATTATTTCTCAAGAAGGCCAAGGATGTATCACAAGAAGCGACCTGAGTTACTGAAACTGGTTGAAGAATCTTATCTAGCATATCGGGCTCTAGCGGAAAGATATGATTATGCAATAGGGGCACTTCACCAGGCTCGTAAGACTACATTAGGTGTTTTTCCAAATCAAATTCCCTTCAGTGATGATTCATCTTCCTCTCCTAATGGCTTGCACAAGGAAGATTCAGGTCTTTCTCCATCGCAATCTCGTTCCGCTGGCAAAAAAAGACCCAAACAGGTAAAACGCAAGTACTCATGGTGGAGTCCGAAGAATTCAAAATGGCTTCAGGATAATCTCACAGGTAAATATTGGTTTTCTATTTCAGAATTCATTTTCTGAGTTATGAAATCTTTTGTCTATTAGTTCAAATATTTTGTCTATAAGCTATTGTTATTAGCATATATTTACTTGTTGTGTTTAGTATGATTCATTGTAGTTGCCATCTGCAGCAGGCAGTAAAGATATAGGCTGTAAGAATGCTGAATGCTATTTGTCCAACTATCAAATACCAAACCCTTTTATCTATTCTAAGCATGTCAAACAACAAACTGAATTCTGTGTCCTCGAGTCAAGCAATGTAGTACTAATCTAAGAGCTGCAAAATTGAGCTAAGCACGTAATTCCTTTTAGCATTTCCAGTTCTGTTTTTTGTTAGTACCATTTTCATTAATGAAAGTAGAATTTAGGCACAGCACTTTGGGTTTCGCAAATGTTATTCTGAGACAAGCTATTCGTTTGTTTATTACTAATAAAAATTGACATTACCTACTTGAAACAGATATGGATGCAAAAGTAACTGTGATGATCAAGCTCATAAAGGAAGATTCAAATCATTTTTCAAAAACGCCAAAGATGTATTACATAAAGCGATCTGATGAGTTACTGAAACTGGTGGAAGAATCTTACCGAGCATATCTGGCTCTAGGGGAAAGATATGATTATGCAACATGGGCACTACGCCAGGCTCATAAGACTATGTTGGAAGCATTTCCGAGTCAAATTTCCTTCAATAATGATTCACCTTTATCGGGCTTTCCTGTTGTTGAAGGGTTTATACTGCCACAGCCAATACGTGCATTTTTGTACCCTGATGGCTTGCACAAGGAAGGTTCAGATCTTTCTCCAGAGCAGTCTTGTTCTGCCGGCATAAAAAGACTCAGACAGGGAAATTATCTGTTTGGATCAGGAGGAACAGAAGAACAGGCGAAGTTCGCCAAAAGAAAAGTGACGAAGGACCAAAACACTTGCGACAAAGATAATGATCCCAAGGTGCTCACAGAACACAAGGTCAAAGAGCGCAAACAAAGTTCAAAAACTGGTTTATCTGGACAGAATATCAAGACAGGGTTCATGTCCGAGGATGAATTAGTTGGGAAAGTTGATGATGTAGTTCTGAAACTAAAGCAACTGATCGCAAAGTTACAATCTGGAAATAAAGTTAGCCTTCAGTACCAACAGAGTTTGGAGAAAGTATCTAATATGGAATCCAGAGAACTAAGTGAGCAGGCAATTAAAGAAGAAAGTGAACTTGGAATTTTAACACACTCTTTGTCTAAGGCTGGAGCAGGGGTAACCAACTGTTCACAATGCTTAGAGAGTTTATCTGATCTAGAGACCAAACTTTCACATTCCCAAGCAGAGGCCGCAGTCCTGAATGAGCGAGCAAGTAAAGCTGAAACAGAAGTTCAAATCCTAAAGAAAAACCTCACCAGATTAGAAGGTGAAAATGAAGCTGCTATTCTTCGAGATAAGCAATGCTTGGAGAAGATATCAAATTTGGAGACTAAACTCTCTCATGCTGAGGATGAAACTAGAAGACATATCGAGAGAACCAAAGTTCTCGATGAGAGGAACTTGTCTTGTACCACGTTGATTAAGAATTTGCAAGATGAAGTTTTGTGCCTGAAGGAAGCAAAAGAGGCCGGAGAACAGAATGAGCAAGTATTGGTAGAGCGAGCAAGTAATGCTGAAACAGAAGTTCAAATCTTAAAGAAAGACCTCACCAGATTAGAGGGTGAAAATGAAGCTGCTATTCTTCAAGATAAGGAATGCTTGGAAAAGATGTCAAATTTGGAGACTAAACTCTCTCATGCGGAGGATGAAATTAGAAGACATATTGACAGAACCAAAGTTCTCGATGAGAAAAACTTGTCTTGTACCATGTTGATCAAGAATTTGCAAGATGAAGTTTTGTGCTTGAAGGAAGCAAAAGAGGCCGGAGTACTGAATGAGCAAGTATTGGTAGAGCGAGCAAGAATTGCTGAAACAGAAGTTCAAATCTTAAAGAAGGAACTCACCAGATTAGAGGGTGAAAAGGAAGCTGCTATTTTTCAATACAAGCAATGCCTGGAGAAGATATCAGATTTGGAGACTGAAGTCTCTCATGCCGATGATGAAATTAGAAAACATAACGAGAGATCCAAAATCCTTGATGAGGAAAACTTGTCTTGTGCCATATCGATTAAGAATTTGCAAGAAGAAGTCTTGTTCTTGAAGGAAGCAGAAGAGAATCTTAAAGAACAGGTTGAGCTTCGTTTGGGAGAAAGAAATGCTTTTCAGCAAGTGATATACTGTCTAAAAGAAGAAATAAATGAATTGAATGTGCAGTACCATAGTGTCGTGGAACAAGTAAAGCATGTTGGGTTCAAACCAGATTCTGTTGAGTTGTCTGTGACAAGCTTACAACAGGAGAATTCTAAGATGAAAGAGCTGTACCATGAGGCGAAAGAAGAAAATGCATCTCTTTTGGCGAAGATGGAGCAAATGGAGAAGTTGCTGCAAAATAATGCCCATTTAGAAACTTCTCTTTCAGATGTGAATGCAGAGTTAGAAGAGTTGAGGGAAAAACTAATGGCACTGGAAGAAACCAGCAAGTCCCTTCATCAAAAAGAATCTAATCTTGTTGCTGAGAAGACCGCCCTTGTTTCCCAAGTAGAGATTGCTACTGAGAATCTAACAAGACTTGCGGAGAAAAACATCTTCCTCGAGAAATCTCTCTATGACGTTAATGCCAAGCTTGAAGAGTCTAGTACTAAATCAAAGAACTTGGAAGAATCTTTTCACTCTCTCAAGAATGAGAAGTTGGGTCTTGTTACCGAAAGGGACACACTGGTTGCCAAGTTAGAAAGCATGCGTGAAAGGCAGGAAGGTCTCGAAAAACGTTGCACAGAGTTGGGTGAAAAACATGTGTCTCTGGAGAATGAGAAAGAGACAATACATCATGAAGCCACAGAAGTACAGGGCTTACTGGACCAAGAAAAAAATGCACGCAAATTTTGCTCAGAGCAATGAGATCCTCATAGGTAATCTTGTTGCTGAGAAGGCCGCCCTTCTTTCCCAAGTAGAGATTGCTACTGAGAGTCTAGCAAGACTTGCAGAGGAAAACATCGTCCTTGAAAATTTGCTCAATGAGGTTAATGCTGAGTTTGAAGAATCTAAGACTAAATCAAAGAGCTTGGAAGAATCTTTCCAGTGTCTCAAGAATGAGAGGTTGGGTCTTGTTACTGAAAGGGACACACTTGTTACCAAGTTAGAAAGCATGCGGGAAAGGCAGGAAGGTCTCGTGAAATATAGCGCAGAGGTGGATGAAAAACATGTGTATCTGGAGAAAGAGAACGAGGCACTACTTCATGAAGTCACGGAAGTACGGGGATTACTGGAGCAAGAAAAAAAAACGCATGCAAGTTTTGCTGAGAGCAATGAGATCCGTATAGGTAATCTTGTTGCTGAGAAGGCCACCCTTGTTTCCCAAGTAGAGATTGCTGCTGAGAGTCTAGCAAGACTTGCAGAGAAAAATGCTTTCCTCGAAAAATCTCTCGATGACGTTAATGCTGAGCTTGAAGAGTCTAAGACTAAATCAAAGAGCTTGGAAGAATCTTTCCAGTGTCTCAAGAATGAGAGGTTGGGTCTTGTTACTGAAAGGGACACACTTGTTACCAAGTTAGAAAGCATGCGGGAAAGGCAAGAAGGTCTCGAGAAATATAGCGCAGAGGTGGATGAAAAACATGTGTATCTGGAGAAACAGAACGAGGCACTACTTCATGAAGTCACGGAAGTACGGGGATTACTGGACCAAGAAAAAAGAATGCATGCAAGTTTTGCTGAGAGCAATGAGATCCGTATAGGTAATCTTGTTGCTGAGAAGGCCACGCTTGTTTCCCAAGTAGAAATTGCTGCTGAGAGTCTAGCAAGACTTGCGGAGAAAAACCTCTTCCTTGAAAAATCTCTCAATGGCGTCAATGCTGAGCTTGAAGAGTCTAGTACTAAATCGAAGAACTTGGAAGAATCTTTTCACTCTCTCAAGAATGAGAGGTTGGGTCTTGTTTCCGAACGGGACACACTTGCCACCATGTTAGAAAGCATGCGTGAAAGGCTGGAAGGTCTTGAGCAATGTTGCGCAGAGTTGGGTGAAAAACATGTGTATCTGGAGAAGGAGAAAGAGGCACTACTTCATGAAGTCACAGAAGTACAGAGCTTACTGGACCAAGAAAAAAAAATGCATACAAGTTTTGCTCTGAGCAATGGGATCCTTATAGGTAATCTGGAGGACCACATTCGTATACTGCAGGAAAAGCATCGGTTGATGGAAAATGAACTCGAAAAAGAAGAGGATACAGCTATGAAAGCTCAGCTGGAGATCTCCATCTGGCAGATATGTGTCCGAAATATCGAAGAGAAGAGTTACTCTCTTTTGATTGAATGCCAGAAACACCTTGAAGCATCCAAGTCATCTGAGAAGCTTATCACAGATTTGGAACAGAAAAATCTCCATCAGCAGTTGAATGTTGATACTTTGTCGAATCAAGTGGACAATCTGAAAATGGGGATTCGTCAAGTGTTGAAGCTACTTAAAACTGATGTAGATTATGAGTGTCCAGATAAAATTGAAGAAGATGAGAGACTTGTTCAGCATATTTTGAAGAAGATTGAAGATGTTGTTTGTTCATTATCCCAATTACAAGATGACAAGCAGCAATTATTGTCTGAGAAGTTGGTTCTTGAAACTGTTTTTCAACAACTGATATGTGATTTGCGAAACTCAAGCTTAGTTTATCGAGATGAAAACTCAAAGTTACTTGAAGAGATCAAATCTTTGAGAAATGACTCCTCAAACTTGAAGGAAGAAACATGCATGCTAGAAGAGGAAAGCATTTATCTACTCGAGGAAACTATGTTTCTGAGCAACCTTTGTTTAGTTCTGAATAGTTTTGGTGCTGAACTGAAGAGTTTTGGTGCTGAAAAAGTTGCTGAACTTAAAGGGCTTGAGAAGGTTTGGAATCCCTACAAGGAATAAATGGGGGTCTCGAGCAGGAAATTAAAATGATGCATGAAGGGATTAAAATGGTCGAAGCAGAAAATTTAAATCTCAAATCCGCAGTTGAGAAGTTGGAAATTGAGCTTAACGCAACAAGGAACCAGAAAGATTTGGAGCTCAGACCTGTAGAGGTTTGCAACACGGACTCGACGATGAACATACTGCAGAATTCGTAAAGCTGAAAGAAAGTCTTTGTGCATTGGTAGGTGAAAATAAAGAAATGAAGTCTGACATGACAAGATATGCACAAGATATGGGTCCTCTGGTCGAGAGTATAAATAATCTTGAAGATCTTATGTTTTCACATGTAAGCTCCGATTCAGCAGATAGTCAGGAGATTAAGGTAATTTCTACTTTCTTTTAAACTGCTCCTTTGATTCTGTCTGAGGATAATAGTTCATAACAATGATAGTTCCAGTTGTAAGATTTTATTAGGGCATGCTATGAATATGTTATATTGTTCATTGTTATCAGGCAAATGACAATTGGCAAGTGTTCTGTTTAGCTGAAATTGTCCCTGAACTTCATGAGGAACTTTCTATTAATGCCTTAATTTACAGGATGTGGCGAAGCCTCGACATGATAGGATCTCTCAACTGAGTGGTGATCATACTCTCACAATGTCAGTTGGAATCCCTGACTTGCAAGATCTGCAAAGAAGGGTAAAAACATTTGAAAAGGCACTGGTACAGATGAAGAGACTCATTCAACAGGAAAGCATGGACGCCAACAATAAGACGAGCAAAGCTGTTCAGGTGGAACCCAAAGAAGTGGAACATAGGGATGGTCTCATTAAAATGAATTCTGAGCTTGATACTTCCAGTGGTGCAAAGAATGTGATTATAGTGAAAGACATTCCACTCGATCAGGTTGCATCGTCTTCATCTTACGATCACCGACGTGACCTATATGCAGCTAGTTTAAGAAGAAGCTCTCCGATTGATGAGCAACAGCTCGAATCATGGGGCATTGTTGAGAAGGACTGCACCGATCATATGACAGTGAACAATAACCCAAAAGGGGCATCTCCTGTGAGGGAAACTGGTAATAGTGATTGCCTTCAAGAGCGCAACTCTTCAACAATTTTACAGGAAGAGAAGGAGATGGTTGTCGACCATCTAAAGGTCCCCAAGAGAGTTTCATGGGCACAAGAAGAAGGGAATACACAGAAAGTCCTGCAAAGACTAACATCTTACAATCTGCAACTAAGCAACCTTAAAGGAACTGTGGAAGGATTGAGAAAAAAGGTCAAGAAAATCCCGAAAAGCAGGAGGACGGAAAATTCCGAATACGATAAAGTGGAAGGGAAGCTACAAGAAGTTGGTGAAGCAATCACACAATTGCTTGATAGCAACAGAAAATTAAGAAAACATCTAGAAGAAACTGTTCCTGTGAAACTTGATGGAAAGGCTGAGGTAGAGTCCAAAGAGAGCAGAAATGTTTCAGTGGAAGCACACAAAATGTGTGAAAAGATCCAATGCCTAGATTTGGAGGTGCAGAAAATGCAACTTGTTCTAATGAAACTTGAAAATGAACATGGGGCAGAAGGAACCTCATCAGATCCTGCTAGAAGCTCATCAGCTCCTGCTAGAAGAAAGAGACTTGCACTAAGAGATCTCCTTTATACTGATAAGGAGAAGCAGTAACCACAGAATGAAAGACAGACAGGTTTTATGCATGTAGCGGACCTTCCATGTAACAAAACCGAGGTTGGTACATCTACTGTTATTTGATTATACAACTTGTAAAGACCTCATCTATTAGCTTTCCATTGTATATTTTTCTTCCCTTGATTTACAATTGTCTGAAAATTGAGTGTGATTTATGTGTATAGACTAAAGATGTGTTCCTGGAACAAAATAATGTGTAATTTCTTAATAAAGCTCTGCATTTCTGAGATTGATGCAAACGACCAATTTATGTGGGTACAATTTTATCATTTGATTGTGTAAAAATGGGTTTTGTGTAGTTCACTTCCTACATTCTGTAGAAGCTTGTCTTGACAGACTTAAGTAATTTCTTCTAGAACAAATTACAGCTGCTTGAACTTGGGATTCTTGCCATGGGGTGATCATATATTCGGGTTTTTGAGTAGTAGTAGTAGTAGTAGCAGGCATTAAGAACCTTATGCCATGCAAAGTGGATTGCAGAATTGACGCATACTTCGAGCTGGTCGGAGTAAAAACAGATACAGAATTGAGTGCAAGGCATTCAGTAAGTCTTCATCATTTCCTAATGAAGTTTATGAGAAAACAAAGAACAACAAAACCACAAGTATGGTATAACTTGATTTGTTATGTTCATTCATAATTGTGAGATTTTTAGAAATTATTTTGAAAGATCTGGAAATGCTGAATTCATGAGTTGCAGGCTGGCAAACAGTTAGGTTTCCTTTAACAATCATTGAGGCTGGCAAACAGTACTCACGTGATGTTGATGAAAGGCAAACATTGCCCCCCCCACGAAATGTCGGTGGCATTCATTCTACTCTTGCCTCTTTCAACTTGTCAGTTTACTTAACCTTTTGAGTCATTGGTTTTAGGATATTTTGCTTCTCATCTTTGTACTGCATGGTGCATCCGAATCCGAAAATTCCATGCAACATCCAATTTCCATCCAAAATCCAAACAAATGTAATCCTTTTCACTTCAAATGTAAGTATAAATTTTATAGTGGAAATTTCTGAGGAACCCATGTTTGGTTCTCTCTTCTAGAAACCCGTCATTAAAATTGTATATATCTATAGCCCAAAATAAAAAATGTACGGCTAAGATTAAAAATTTTAGATTGAGTTTATACTTTCCTAGTTTTAAAAGGACTACATTAACCTTAATTAAGATAAATATTATTAACATAAATATCTAATAGTCAAATAATTATTGGCGTATTTGTAGCCGAGACCCGAGTAGGCGTTATTGGTGGACCTTATAATCGCAACAGATGTGTGCTCACCCGACTAATAAGGCTTAATTACAGATAATGAAGATTTGTGATAACGCATATCCATTAGAGCATCTCCAACAGTGGGTGCTAAAAATTCTATGTGGAATTTTTATTTAGATCCTTATTTATGGGGTCATATGTATGTGGCAAAAATAATAATGTTTTGCTTTCGAACCATCTCCAATAGTATGGGGTCTTATTTTTAAAATTTGTTGTTTTGGATAATGATAAAATTGATTCTCTCTTTCCTATTGGTTCATAACAATTTATTTAAAAATTAAAAATTAAAATATAATTAAAATGATGATGTGGAGGTCATTCCCAAGGTCTAAATAAGACCTTCTCCAAGACCTTCATATTTATTTTAAGGGTCTAAAATCCTATGTGTCATGAAAAAATAAAACCTCCACCCTCTGTTGGAGATGCTCTTAACATCAACCAATATCCATTGCGTGTCGTGTACAACATGCCTTACTTTTCTTTCATATACTATATATATATTATTTATTGCATGAGATTAACTCGGGTGGACTTCATTAAAAACCGAACTTTTATTAAAAACCAAAGTTTGCATGAGATTAACTCGGCTAAGATTAAAGGTGATAATTACTATTATCAATAGGTGAAAATTAGAATTTTCATTAAAAACCAAAGTTTTCATTTGAAAACTAGAATTTTCACTAAATTTAGTTAGTGTGAAAATAGGAAATTTCATTATTGATGGGTGGTGAAAACAAGATATTTCACTAATCACACCACATTATTATGGATAAAAACCAAAATTTTCACTTAAAAACTAGATTTTCTTTAAATCTAATTACGTGTCAAAAAGGAAGCTTCACCAATCGCGCTTTGTGAAAACTGCAATTTTCCTAAAATTCCATTGATAATAATATTGAGTATATTTGGTCGGGCAATAACAAAAATAAATATGGGAACAAACAAATAAACCGAATGAACTAGGAGTAAAAAAGGAAAATCAGTTATTTGGGGTACATTTTTTTTAGGAGAGAAAAGAGTCATTTTAGGGAAGTGAAAGGAATTATTCGTGGAGTTTTTTTAGGATTATGATTTGTTATAACTTCCTTTTTTTTTTCTTAAATATAACGAAATTAATTTCTTTAGTAAAAGGCTATTTATGTAATCAACTCCTTATTTATAAATAAATATGGGTTCTTCATATATGGAATCTTAATGGTAGGTTTCGTATATACAAAAAAAAAGTGAAATGGGCTACAAATAAAATTCCCCAATTTTATATATTCTTATGTATGAATTTTGTATATGACTAGTACATTTTCGGATTTTTTCCGAACCCAATTTTTAATTACGTATAATAATTAATATTTTGGATGCGAAACCCATCGGGCATCCATAGACACCCTTCCATATTAATGTTGCAGCAGCCTTGGATACCCTGAACCTACAAATGCATTTTAAGCTCATCCTGTATACAGTAACTTGCTTGATTGACGGAGCACTGGCTGGGTAACTTTTGTTATGGAAGGGACCAACAATAAAAAGAAAAGTAAAAGAGAAAGAATATAATCATCTACCTTATATGCTTACATCTACTACTTTTGTGCTATTTCCTTTAATTTTCTTCAAAATAATCCATCACTTGGAATGCTTTGTTCATTTCTAAAGAAGTTCTCTGGATCAACTCTACTCTTAACTTGAACTAATCTTTTGAAGTTGTTCTTGAAATACTTACTTCCCCATGCAGTACCCTGCAAGTAGTTTGCAGATCCATTTCTCGACACACCCAAATCAATATCTCTGTAATTGACGTACGCTTCCCTCGGCGACTTCGAAACGTAAGGAGCCATATATTCGTAAAACTTTCTCATCCAATCTATACGTCTTTCGGTTTCTTCTGGCCCTGGCTCTGTCCATATTGTCAAGTACTGGATTTGAAGTATAGTTCCTCTTCTATGTGGAAAAGGGATCGAAGTCTCTGCAATCTCATCCATAATTCCACCGTAAGGATTCATTGTCATCACAGGTCGAACTCCTTCCTTTAGGATTTTCCATGCCCCTTCCAATGCGACTACCGGAATGGGCGTCTTCACGTAATCAGATTTTCCCTTGGCAAACCTCTTTGATTGAGTCCTATTCAATAGAACATCTAGAGTTCCGTTGTATGGCATTCCAGCGTACCAGAGTACAGATCGAATCCAACTCATTTCGATACAATCTTTACTCTCTAAACCCAGCTCAGGAAATCCATCTTTCATCACAGGTAGGAGAGTCTTAGTATCTCCAAGAAACAAAGAAATGAATGAAGCTTTAATCGTTCTACGTTCGTTGGTGCCCACCGGAGCTATGCCAGCTCTAATAAAGAGCTCTCGAGGAAGTTTATGCGCAACTTCTTGCCACCTGTGTACCAGTGAAGTTAAACCGGAATCATCTCTCAATAATTTCTCTATTCTAAAAACAGTCACAGTTGGTGGGACGTAAACCAATCTGATCTTCCAGGAAAGAATGACGCCAAAGCTGCCAGGAGCGCCTCCTCGTATCGCCCAGAACAAATCTTCTCCCATGGATTTTCTGTCGAGGATTTTCCCGTTAACGTCGACTATTTGAGCATCAATGACATTATCAGCTGCAAGTCCATATTTCCTTAACAAAGTACCGTACCCACCTCCACTGAACAATCCGCCAACGCCTACAGTAGGACAAACCCCCGCAGGAAACCCAAGAGTTTTGCTTTTCTCTGCAATTCTGTAATAAAGCTCGCCCATAAGCGCGCCAGACTGAACCCATGCAGTTTTATTTTCAGCATCGACGTTAATTGACCGGAGATTAGACAGATCAAGAATTAGAAATGAAACATCAGATATAGAAGATAAACCTTCGTAGTCGTGGCCGCCGCTTCGAATCTTCATCAGGATTCCATGTTGCTTAGAACAAATCACAGATGCTTGAACGTGGGATTCATCTGAAGGAAGAATTATGAACTCGGGTTTTAGAGTGGTAGATGTTATGAATCTAATGTTGTGCACAGTTGACGTCCATATTGATGAAAATCTTGAACTGTTGGGGGTGTAGATTGGTATGAACCCTGTTTTAGAATGGAGTTTAAGGCATTCAAGAAATTTGCCATTATCAATTGATGTTGTTCCTAATGAAAAACTGAAAAATAACACTGATATCAAAAGTATAGAAAATCTCTCCATCTTAAGTTTGTACTGTTTCACATATTTTATCACTGCCTTTATTTATAGGCTCAGCTTTTATGCGAAGGACTATTACATAGTACTATTCTTTCATGTGTAGCACTGTAGCCTGCTAGAATGTCAAAGATTTTTAATATATTTTTTTTTTGACATTATATTTATTATTATCCTTGTTTAGTTATATTTTGTTCTTCTTTGATCCGTTTTGGATAAACTGCTTATCATTGCAGATATTACGTCTTTGACTAGTGTTACGGCGTATTTGAATATACAATGATCATGCATTTTTGAAACGTAGGATCTGTAATTACAGGGTTAATGACTGCATGTTCATTATATTGTTTGGCAATCAGGAAGGCGATGGTAGGACCTAATTACCTTAATTGAGATATATAAATTAAAAATTTTTGACGAACCGAGCTGAAAAAACCAGCTCAAAACCGTCACACACAAAACCCATCCATACACATCTCCCGAGGACACGGGCCCACTGGGACCCACAAAAAACAACAACAAAAATAAATAAATCGTGAGAGGCGGTTTTTGACGTGTTTGGAATTCTCGGCTCATATAGAACCATTGATATCAATTTGAAATATGAAGGCACTTTATACGGGTTGAATTCTTGCCATACATGTAGCATATAAGAATTGACTTGCATATCTCTTTGAATAAAGGTCAATATAAATTGCCTGGCCACAATCAATGCCAACCTACTACCGAAAAAATCTTTAGTCATTTTGGATCTCATGTTATTCACGTATCTGCATCTGGTCTGGTAATAAAGACTTGGTTGTGCTCGATCCATGCCATGGTATTTGACCATTGAAAAGTAAACATTTTGACAAAAATCCCAATAAAAGTAGGCTAGGACGGATCCTTGTAGTTTCTAGTCCAATTTTATTGATTCGACAGTTTATAAGAAACTGACATTCACATTTGAGCGCGTTTTCAAAGAGGCAATTAATCCATGGAGAAAACATACTGATAAACGGTTTTGAATTGTGCGTTTTTCAACCTTCTAAGGAACATTTATATGAGAATATAAATGAAGCATTTGCGTGTTTTTTACGTGCAATCTTGCTGCCAGCGTGTTCTGTTGTTCTAATTTTTTTCGGAAACTCGTAGTCTTTATTCATAAGATTCACAAGAAAAGACATGTTAGACGTTAGAAGAGACTAGGTTTTGTAGATTCCGGTTCCAAATTTTAAAACGCAAAACCGTAACTAGTTCATGTGCCTAATTAACTTTGAAAATTGGCTTTCAAAGATATAGTTAATTGCCCAAGACTTATTAACGAAAGAAACCAAGAAACCCGGTCTATTTTCAACAAGGCCCCTCATATGTAGCTTTTATTGGGTGTATCCGTGTATGGTGTAGAACTTTAATCGAATGATGCAGTGTAGGTGTAGTCAGGGGGGCAGCACCAATATTTCTACGTTGGGGTGCAAAAATTTGTTTTGAGGTGCAATTTTTTTAAGGTTGCAAAGAAGCAAAATTAGGCTAATAAATAGACTTAAATCTTCAATTGCACTCAAATTGCAATGGGCTGACTCCAACCCTTGGTGTAGTCATATTACAATCAACACAAACAAGAAATTACTAGTGATCCTGTTTTAAGGACCAATTTAAGGTCTAGTCCATCCATTAGAGATGATTAATTTAATCGATGTTTTTGGACCAAAAATATTATTCTCAATACCAAAAATGTGTGAGGGTTGTTATTTGCTTTTTTTCCAAAAAATACCAGAAATGTCATCTCTCTCACATATATACCTGCTATGTTGATTGAACCATACCTATTATGTCATCACACTTCTTGTTTTTTCTCTCGAATTGGTTTGGTGACCTTGATTATGATAATTCTTTGGTAGATCTCGTGGTTGAAGTGATTAAATTCATGGCCCGACCCCTCAGATCTGTCAGTTTCATCTGATCCGTCATCGTGAAGTTAAAAAAAGGGTTTTGATCTTCTACAATGGATGAGGAGAAGAAGAGAAGCATGTGATTGTGAAGAAGAATATTCAAGAATAGATCCATGAAGAAGTAGAAGAAGGAGATACAATTCATCAATTTTGGATTTTGTTTAAAACTTTTAAATTTTCTTCTTCTTCATTAGGATATGATATTCAATGTTGGAAGACGAAGGTTGTCTGATTAAAGTGATGTTTACTCCTCTTTCTTTTTCCGATTAGTTTGATTTCACTATTTTTGTTAGATTTATCTTTGATTAAATTGTTTTTGTTTCGATCACACATTGTTTCCTTCAATACATACCGTTGGATCAATATGCATCAAGGATCATACACCTTTTTCCTTTAGTATATTTTTTCCTCCAGTACATATCAATGTGTATTGTTGGATCTTCTACTTTAGTTTTTTTGTGTACTCTCTTCTTGTACGTTATGACCTGTAATGCTTAATTTTCTTACTAATTTTTTTTTTCCAGTAACATTATTTGTGCATTTAAGAATGAATAACTTTTTCCCTACTTTTGGTTGTTTTGCAACACAATTTCACACATAATTATGCATTTAAGTCACTTCATTGGTTTACTAATAAAATCCGGTTGAAATTCCCATTTCACTTATCCTACAACAAGCTATTATCCTTTTGCATGTTTATCTCATTTGTTATTCCTGGTTTTAAGTTTAGAGTTTGGATAGTTTGTATTATTACTTACATACGCTATAACAAACAACTATATCTGGACACATCTGTTTTGTCGGGGTAAATACATTACTTGTTCTTGAGGTGTACCTATGTACTATTGTAGGGCATATGACGTTTTCTTTCGTCAATTTTTTTTGTTCGATTTGTCGCTTCTTTTCCTAGGTAATTCAATTCATTTATTTATTTTGTTGTTTCATTGTTATGTCCCTAATAAGTATACATGAGATTATCCTCCTCCAAATCCTCCAAATTCTTTCTCCCCCCTCCCCGAAAAGAAGAAGAAACATTAGCTTTTCTTCTATATAATCAGTGTTACAAAAATTTAATTTATCTAATATTCTAGTTTGGTTTGTGCTTCATGCTCGTTGGTCGAAGCGGACTTCTTGATTCAATATTCATCTACAAACAGCTCCAAGGTATGATTTTGATGCACTAACTTTTTTCATATTACTATTATTTTCATGATTTTGGTTTTGACTGTTAGTTTATTTAGCTGATTTTTTGCATAATAACATGGCTTCATATTTTTTTTTAGTGGATAGTGAACATGTGTTGTGAATATTCCCATGGTGATTGTGAAAACTTGATCATTTTAGGACGTTTGTTACTAGTTGATTATTTATTTTTATATTTTTTTTTTGTACAATTGATAGTTTGTGTTTAGTTAGTAATTGCAAGTTTATGATGAGCTTAAAAGGTTTTAGGTGGGAAGTTAATGACATGATAATTTTTCATCATGCCAATATCCAACAAATGTCGTATAGTGGGGTTGTCTAATAAGCATTATTATAATGGATTATGAATCCATAATCGTTACTCCATCCATAATCCATTACTAGATATAACCTAGTGCCGTAACGGCACGGGCTTTGAGTTGTGCTACTACAAAGAGCTAATAAAAATAAAATAAAATGAGGTGTGTTCTTGTTTAGCAGACCTTAATAATTTATACGATGTACAAAATAAACTTCCTATGTTTCCTCTCGGCTACCGCTCCACTCCACCACCCGCACATTCTAAGTAGTAAGTAGAGAACATCCAATTCTATGTAGCATTTTTAGCTGTAGACCTGTAAAGAAAATGAATCGGTATATTTCATTTTCTAGAAACGCCTCCTAGAATTTGTACTCTTTGTTGTACAATATTGGAACTTGGAAGTATAATTATTATCAAGCTAAATGGTATTAGTAGTCCTGTTTGGTTGTAGTGGTCCCTAGATGTAAATGTGAGGCGTGGTGATGATGATTAGATCACCGTGTCACCATTTTAGCTACGTTTCGTTCAAAGTGTGTTTGTGTCATATATTTATTCAACGTGGGTAATGTGAGGTTATTTCCTTTTACATTACATTACATAGGTTGGAGAAGCATAACATATGATGGCGGGCACATATGATCATCCATAGTCATTTGTAATAGGTCTCTCTCGCTTGTACGCCTCAAGTTTATCATATGGATTCAGTATTTATTCATATGATAAACACATATGAACACCTGGCTATTTGGTGGCAGTGCACTACCTATTCTATTTAATTCATAGTACGAACTAATCTATTATTCTAGAAAGTAGAAACCATGACTCTCATTATGTTTCCCCACTGAAGAGATGTAACAACAATATGAATCCCAATTTTACAACTCAAATACCCAATGATAAACTAAAAATATATGATGGATATGGAGACAGTGAGCTGCAAAGCACTCTTCTTTTTATACTCCCCATCTTTGGCAGCGTGCACCTAAGTTATGGTTTATTTTGGGTTAGCATCTTCTCTCTGTTCGTGATGAGGTTCGTCAACTCCATTCAAGGATGAGTAATACTTTCATGTGGATCTGCAAAGAAGGTAAGTGAGTATTTCGTCGAAGGAACACACTTTCCAGAAACTGAAAACCACTATGTGCACGCTTATAGCTAGAGCTCATCTAGTGTGTGTGAAATATATTTATTTTTACTTGGTAAATGCCATCGTACCTTATGACATTACTTCTGCCTCATACTATCAATCTTACATCATGCGTCTTTAGTGTACCGCCTCCCGATCGCTTGCTCTCAGAGAGGAGTGAAGCATGTGTCTTCCGAGTCTATCTCACACGAGATAATGCCCGCCTGTAGTTTTGGCCAAAGGAATTACTAATCTACAATACTTTATACACGATCTTGAGAACTACAACATCCACTTTTTAGGTAATCAATCTTGTGGAGCTGATTGCCAAGTTGTGATAATACAATACAAATTTAGCTTCTAGTAAATATGACAAAGTACCTTAGGCAAACACAATCACCGGATCTTCTTCGGGCAAAAAGTATTTACAGTTCCACCTACAAAAAATAAAATATCATGAATTAGATAAGTTACAAAATTTCAGATGTTAGCAGTAAACTCACGTACAAAATAATTAAGTTGCAAAATCATATATCAACTAAGCACCCGAAAAAAATAAAAATTGATGATAATTTTAGGTTTAGTTTTTCCAAAAGGATTTACCCTATGTTTGCGTCACCAAAGATCATGTTCTTCCTCCGAGAATAGGGTAACTCCCTGTTGCCTTTAAAAAGCCCAATATCTCTTCCAGAGTTTTCTTAGCACTTATCACCTACCAAATGTTTTTTGTGCCTCCAAATTTAGATCAGCTTGATCGATATCCTAACAAATAAACCAAAAAAGTTACCTTAGGATTCAGAGAATACAAATATAAGATAGTATTTATTTTTTTTAGTGTAAAAAAACAAAAATATAATGACTAAATTGGGCAAGCAAATAGATAACAAAGACTCTTATGATATATTTTTTTAGAAAAGAAGAATTTTATTAAATAATTCATACCCCGGTTTGCCGAAGTGATAATCAGGGGAGCCTTGTTATAAAGAGAATGTCTAGAACAAAGTTACATTAGATCAACATATCGGCTATTTGAGTAAACAAACACAAATTTTGTAAGCTAATTAACCTTAGCTTCATCTTTGGATTTGAATCAATTCTTTGCAATCCGGTTGTGCTAGATATGAAGTAGCCACTATAATTTCATTATAAGGAAAGTGTAATCCACCAGTTCTAACAGATATCTAGTGTTGAAGCACCGTCACCATAACAAGAACTCCCAACGCAAAGATCTAATAAAGCAATCGGTTGAATCAATGAAAGCCAAGAAATCAGTCTTCCAATGTATTTTGCACAAATGCTTGAAGCCATATCTTGTAAAAATAATCCTAAAATGCATATTAATCTAACCTAAACTTATGACTAAAGGAACAAAATTGTAAATATTAAGAATTACAAAAAAAAATTAATCAAAGTAATTGATTCACCTTACGGATCATACATATCCACCAAATCAAAGAATCCACCATGAAAGGTAAAAATAAGCCAAATTTTAGCAGTATTGGATGATTTACAAAAGAATCTGTAGAGCGAATACAGTGAACAAAAAAAAAAAAAAAAACTTTGAAATTGAGTTTCTCATTGCAAAGTAGAAATGAAGTCACATGTCTTGACAATTCCCTAATTAGGGCGATACCATAGATGCTACTAAACCTAACCAACGGGAACCCAAAAAAAAAAAAAAAAAAATCTTAGAATAACATTCAATAAACCTGGCTAACACACACAAACAAAAAAAGGATCCATTTTCATGATAAACGAAGGAGCAACGAATGCTTTCACTGAATTGGAGAAATATTAATACAAAGGAGAAAAAAAAAATCGTCTATTTCTTTGGAGCACAAAAAAATCAACCTTGTGATTTACTGAAATGTAGATAGGACATACAAACTTCACAAAAACCCTAACAACGCATAGAGGAAAATGGAGAGTTTGAAATTGTTCGCAAAAATTAGAATGCTCCTTTGCCCATTTTATATGTTTGTTGATCCAACGAAAAAGAGTAACGCCTCCCGCATTGAAGGAAGGTAAATATTTTGGCATTGATTTTAATATTGACACATCAAGGAGAAACGGATTTGACATTAATGCAGAAGAGAAATTAATAGATGAAAGAGATTAGAGCAACGCTCCGTTACGGCACGGTTTTGACATTAAATAAGCTGTCAAAACCGTAGCATGATCCATTGTTGCTTTCATAGTCACCAAATTCTTATGTGCATTATCTGCATCAATAGCCGATGAAGCAACACCTATAATTTAGTCTTTGATCAAACCCAAACTTAATCACAATGTCATCACACAAAGCTACCCTAATTCCCAAAATGAAAACACATAAGCACAGAAAAAATAAAATATCAATTAAAATCCTAATCAAGAATAACTTGTATACGTACATCCGTTATCGCAGCTTGCAAAAATAAAGATATTGTTCTATGACATACCTGCCCTAGAAGAAGTATGTGACTGGGACATCACCGATCATTTGGTTTCAAGCTTTTTGGGTACCCTCCATTTTCATCATTTTTCGTCGATTTTCTTCATTGAAACTCATACTCAAAATTCCGAGACTTTACCAAACCAAAACAATAGCAGATCGTGCCTGTAATTATAAGAAAATAGACTAAAAATTTGGATGATAAATTATTGCTATCTAAATCGAAGTATCTAATGTCAATTAACCATGTTAAAAAAAGAAAAAAAGAAAAAAAGAACTACCTTAATTCATCATACAAAGCTACCCTATAATAGCTACCCTAATTCCCAAACTTAATCACAAAGCTGCACCCAAAAAAAAAAAAAAAAAAAAATCAGAGAGAGACATACCTGGATAATAGATTTTTCGATAGGTTTTGCTCGTCTCTGGGAGTAGGTTTATGCTTGAGACTATATTATAGCTAAAATGGTTTTCTAAATGTGAAACGGCTGTTTTCTTCGGCTTTAAGTGATCAGTCATCCACACTAATTACGTTGAATGAGATAATTATGTCGAGGTTTGAAACGTTCAAGAGTTTTCTGCGGTTAGAAAACTAACGACGACGTGGCTAAATCGTGACCCTTGTTTATCTATCACATTTACAAATCACATTCCAACAGGGAAAACACCAATACGGCTCAATCACGACCGTCTTTTATATGTCTGAAATGAAGATGAGCCGTCGATGTAGGAAAACACCATTGTCCCTTATAACATTTCGGCTAGATCTTCCGTATGTACATATCAGTGGTTCCATCGTAACCGTCCTTTATGTACCTAAACTGTATATCTCATAATGTATATTAGTGGCTTGATCTAGACCGTCCTTTATATATCCAAACTGTAGATGACCGTCCATATGTAAAAACACCATTGTCCCTTATAATATAGAAGATAGATATGGGTTTTTGTTAAAATTTATAATAACTAATTACTTTAATCATAATTGAAAACATCCATTATTTTCATAAAATAAATAATTTTTTTTTAAAGAATTATCATAATCAATTATTGTTTTTAAAGAAACTGAATCGGATTTGTTCTTTTTAATTTCTCTAAGCTATCAAGAGAGAGATAAAAAAAATAGGACACTAAAAGAAATCTTACATCACCGTTCTTTCCTCTCCTCTTTGAGAGAACTTTATCTAAGATAATCAAATATTTGAAATAAGTGTTTGTGAAAATTTATTATAAAAATGATTGTATTAAAAATATTTATCAATTTATGATTATCTATTAATTGTTTGTAGTCTTATCACGTGATATCAGATATGTCGTTCACATTGAGAGAACCAGAGAAATATTTGTTTGCACATTGCCTAATCTAAGTAAATACGGATGGTATCAAGAAAAATTTAACGATAAGTGGGAAATCAAAGACGAATATGTTGTCATTTTTGCTGGTCCAGTATTTTGGGGGAGAAAAATCCTCAAGGAGCTAGAGGTTATTGTAAGTCAAGGAAGAAACTAAGAGGTTGTTGTGGACTTCAACTATTTTGAAAGTAATTTTAAAAACGAAGTACGATGCGATGTTGGAAATAGATAATAATTATTTAGTTGATCGAATCAAAACCATATAGTTCATCTTTGTTGCACTGGATAGTAATCGAAAAGCGAAAATGAAATTTTTTGAGTTGATACTTCTGGTCCCAAATTAATGAAAGATATTATTACAAAGACAGTGGAGGTGTCCTTATCCGTGAGTTGTGGCTTCCACCACCAGAATCAGAGGATGATAAGTATGATTATATAGGGGTTGGAGTGCGGATGCAGAGAGTACCGCAAGGAGATTTGCATAGTGTGGTTGACGGATCCTTAAATGAAAAATTGGGTCGTGAACGCGGTGGCTATGGATTGTGTGTTAGTGATCATAATATGGTCGTCTACTTAACCGTTGGAGGGAGATTTGGCATCGTCTATAGCGTTATTTATCATGATCTTGAAGCTCTCAAGATACTGCTTGAAAAATGTGTTGCATGGAATTTTTTTAGGATACGGGTATTTTCTGATTCAAAAGCTGTTGTGGAGTTGTTAATTATGAAGTGGCCGCATCGTTCAAATAAAGATGCCATTATAGGGATGCATGAGAAATTTGGAGTAGAAGCTATCAGGTTTGCACTCGAGGTGAGTAATTACTTGAAGAGATCTTATACTAATGTGGATGGAAGGTATGCATTCTTTAGGCATTCTCCTAGAGAGATGAATTTCATTGCTGGTTGCTGTTCCAAGTAATATAATAGAACAGGTAAAGGAGAATTTATTAAGGAATGAATACAATTATCTAAGGATAAGTTAATCATCTTTGATATATATATATTTATCGTTTAAGCATCTTTGATATTAATGGAAATATTATGAGAACTACGCATTTAACTGCAACCACGCGTTACTTGAAACGACGCTATATAGAAGATGGATGTTATAGGTACAAAAATATGAAAAAGAAAATGATTTAGTTGAAGGTTAGATATATGTTATTTAAGTTAAATAGTGATATGTATTAACAGGGATTAATGATCAGAAAGTTTGTTTGATTTAAAAAGTTGAACCTAGTAATTTTTCTTGATTTATCAACGTTATTTATCTATACAAATTTCCGTCATTTTTGATGTGTCCGGCCAATACCTACCTTTTTTTTCTTGTTTTTGAACACATAATCTATTTTATTTCTCTAAATCTTCTCTCCTTTTTTATATAAATTTACAAGCAATATTCGTCCATTTGTACAAGTGAGTATTTCATGTATTATTATCTCTCGTTTAACATTCAATTCAAAGGTTTTTGCCATGTTTTAGATAAGATTTTAAGAATCTTCTAGATATATAGCAATTTAATGGAATTTTCAATTTCGGGTACTCCTAAAAATGATATTTTCATCTTAAAAATACAACAAGGGTTAAAAATTGTAAAGCATTTTAGCGAAATCAGCTCCAGTTGACCCTTGTTATTGGCATGTTGAATCTAATTTAGATCTGTATGTTTTGTATATACTCTTGATTAATATTATCAAATAAAAGATAATCTTTATCCTTGTGTATTTCGGGCTAGAAAATGGCGTGCTGCTTTTGTTAGAACATTGCTTGGTTGAACCCACTAGCGTTGGTATGTCAAGTTAGTTGTCAATTTTAGTATCCAAAATGCATTCTTGATTTAGTATACTAAAGATAGTTTCGACTAGATTAGGTCTAAGAAGAACTACTCGTAAGGATGAAGACCAAGATTACAAGAAGACATCAACAAGGACTTCACAACAAAGGTATGTGGTAATTGATTTCATATGGATTCTTGTTCAATTCTACCTTTCTAAACTATCGAAACAAATGCTCACTCTATGGAACAATTCTTATGACTAAATGTACATTTATGTACATATACTCGAGGTTATTTGAGCCACGACTTTTGTGACAATAACCTTTATCCCTGAAAGGTTCTCATGTTATATGAATGAGCTTACGAATTAACGAGCCAAGAATCACTCAATTCCGAGTTATAACGATGAAGTTATGAGTGATTTATTAAAGTAACAATTATAAGTGTTGTTGTAATTGTTACAGTTCGTTAGTAGGAAACAATTCACGAACAGTTTGTAACGGTTCACGGACTTGAGCCCAATTACGTGACTAGAAGCCATTTTTGGTCATGTTTGTGATGTTTCCGTATCTAGGCAAGATAGCTATTACTCCAAACATATTTGATTACCATATTAAAGTGTTTGTGGTTCCTTCCTAAGTTAGAATGTGATTTATTCACATAAATACAATGTTTGCTAATTAATTATTTATTTAATTATTTTGGCAAGAGTTGTAACTTAGGAAAGACTCCCAAAATTAGAAGAGCCTTGAACAGGAAAATAGCTATGCTTAGCTTTCAAGCTATCTTTCACTATAAATAAAGGGTTCGTGAGTGCTACACGTTTTTTTTTATCCCCTTTGGAAAATTGGTGTAAGCTCATAAGGTTGTTTTCCATGTCTTCTGTTGTAGGATCAGAATATCGCAACACCAAGACCCTTGCGAAATCCATAGACAACACACTGCGAAGATATCGCAACGACAGCCTGAACACGAGAAAGATGTGAAGACCTAGCGAGATTTAGGAGTGTTGCGAGATTTTACATTTGAATACTTGCGAGAGTGTCGCAAGTCAGATCCGAAAATGAAGGACAGCTTAGCTGTCATCCACTATGTAATGTCCTATATAAAGAGCTGAACAGGCTTAAGAAAGGGGAGATCTTTTTAGAGTGGAGAGAAAGTTTAGAGGAGAGAGAAAGTTTAGAGTAGTAATTATATTCTTGATTTCACTTCCTTCTTATAAAATTTCTAACTCAATTAATAAAGAGATTAATTGTTGATCTTAATGATGTGTTGAATATTACGAATTCTAGTGAGGTGTGTATTGTAGGATTTCCTGCAATTACATATGGTGCTAGAAACATGGACTGAAGATTAAAGATTAGAGATTGTTATTAAGATTGTTCAAATCAAGAAGACGATGAAACAAATTGATAAATCAGTTAAAGTAGAGGAAGTTAAAATCAAGGAATATAATAGAAAGTTGGAATGTATCTTGATTACAAAAACAATGATTAATGAATTCCATGAAAATATCATAGGGAGAATACATAAACGAGATTTTGAAGGAAAGAAAATCGTGACAATGGAGAAGGCGTCACCCTTGAAAGATTGGGAAAAACAGAAGATTACATTCACAGTAGCAGAGATACCAAGAGAAAATTTAAACCACACATCTCCTTTGGTAATCACGGTAACCACACCGAAAGAAAAGGAAAAATCAGCAAAAACTATGGAAGAATGGGCGGTAAATAGAACTCTAATTGATATGGGGAGTTCGGAGAATATAATATTTTACCATGCATACAGAGGAATGGGATACGAAGATGAAGAGATGTCTCCTTCAACTTATCATATTCATGGCTTTGGAAAATCTACAACAAAACCAAAAGGAGAAATAGAGGTGCGAACTTTGCTGGGAGAAATTGAAACACAAGTGGCACTATGCGTAGTGGATATGGAATCACCGTACAACATGCTGTTGGGAAGGCCATGGATACATGCAATTAAATCCGTAGCATCAACATTACATCAATGCATCAAATTTCCTATGCCAAGTGAGATTGGTGAAATTAGAGGGGAAGCTGATAAAGCGAGATTATGTTATCAAATTGAAGTGAAACAATATGAAGGACGTGCAAAGAAGCGAAAAAATCGCAGAAAAATGGCGAAGGAAACAAAGAAAGAAGAGGAATTTAGAGGTTATATGATAAGAGCAGAGGAAGGGAAAGGGATACCAAATAAATTTCGGGAAAGGAACTGAGCCCGCGAAGGAGATAAAAGAACCTACACCTATGGGAGAACCTAAGGCCAAGATTACATCACGGCGGAACCAACAAAGGAAGTGAATGTTGGAACCAAGAAGAACCCAAAATACTAAAAATTTGGACTAAGATGGAGGCGGATGAAGAAGAAAGAACTATTGGTCTGCTAAGAGAATTTAAAGATATTTTCGCATGGAACATGGATGAGGTGCCTGGAATAGACCCGTCTGTGGAATGTCATAGGTTGGAAATTGACAAGAATGTAAGGCCATTCAAACAAAGAATCAGAAAAATCGCAACAACATATCATCCTCAAATAGAAGAAGAGTTGCAGAAAATGCTTGATGCAAGAATCATAAGACAAGCAAAATATCCTGAGTGGATAGCAAATATGGTCGTAGTTCCAAAGAAGAAAAGGGGGATAAGAATTTGTATAGATTTTACTTGACCTAAATAAAGCCTCTTGTTCAAGGATAGTTTTCCGTTGCCGGATATTCCACAAATGGTCAAATCGAAATAGAAATGATAGAATATCTTCTAGACGGATATAAAGGATACAATTAAATCCTCTCGCTGAAGAAGATCAGAGCATACCGCTTTTTCGCTCCAAGAGGGTTATATTGTTATACAAAAATGCCATTTGGTTTGCGAAATGTCGAGCAACATACCAAAGGATGGTAGAAAAGGTGTTTGCGAAATGGATACACAAAACATTGGAAGTGTATGTGGATGATATGTTAATAAAAAGTAAAGAAGCAAAAAGTCATGTCCAAGATCTGAGGGAAATTTTTGAACAAATGAGACATTTTAACATCAAAGTAAATCCATAAAAATGTATCTTTGGGGTTGCATCGGGAAAATTTTTAGGTTACATCGTATCAAAAGAAGGAATACAAGTTGATCCAGAGAAAGTGCAAGCATTTCGCGACATGCCAACACCAGCGACGGTAAAAGATGTACAGAAGTTAAATGGAATCTTAGCTTCGGTGGGAAGGTTCATTTCGCGATCATCAGACAAATGTAAACATTTTTTCAATATACTCAAAAAGGGGGCGAACTTTAGATGGACAGATGATTGCGAGAAAGCTTTTCAAGGAATAAAAAAACATCTGACGAATATATCTATTTCGCAAAAGGCAGAACCAGGGGAAGAATTATTAATCTATCTTGCGATAACTTCGCATGCGTTAAGTACTGTGTTATTGCGAATAAACGCAGGAGTTGAAAAACCAATCTATTACATAAGCAAAACCTTCAATGTTGCAGAGAAAAATTATTCAAAGATTGAAAAACTAATTTTGGCATTAGTTTATGCAGCATTTAAACTTCGAATATATTTTTAAGCACATGAAATAAGGGTACTGACAAAAATACCAATCGAGTCAGTAATGAAAAATTCAAAAAGATCAGGCAGAGTTGAGAGATGGAATGCACAGATAGGACACTTCAAAATCAAGTATGAAATATTATCTTCACCAAAATCGCAAGTTGTCGCAGATTTCTTAGCAGAATTTCCTTTAGAAGATGATGAAGTTGTGGAAGAGATGATGGATGTAGAAGAACAACATGGAAATCCGAGAGATTTATTAACGGAGCCAAATAGATGGGAAATATTGGTAGATGGATCATCAAATGGAGAAGGTAACGGAGTTGGATTTGTTTTGATTTCTCCAGAGGGCAACAAAATGGCTTTTTCCTTCAGATTGGAATTTGAATCTACAAATAATGAGACAGAATATGAAGTTGTGATGCATGCCCTGAAATTTGCAATAAAATTGAAGTTGGAAAATTTGAGAATTACCAGTGATTCGCAATTGGTCATTCGTCAAATAAAAGGAGAATACACTACAAATGAATCATCCATGAAGAAATACAAAAGACTTGTTGAGGAATTGTCAGCGAGAATCCCAAAAATTAAATGGAGACACATATCAAGAAGAGATAATAGACTCGCAGATACTTTTGCTTTTATCTCAAGTATGATGACACTCCAATCATGAGATGCATAAAAATACGGACACTTTTATCACCATCAATCAATAAAGAAGAAGAAGAAGAAGAAGAAGAGGTAGATGTAATGATAATAGAAGGTGGAGAACAAACACCTAATATCGAAGATTGGAGAGTATAACTTCATGCATACCTGATGAGAGGAGAAGCACCAAGGAATAGATTGGAGGCGCACAAATTAAAAAGCCGTGCGACAAATTATGAACTAAGGGATGGAATATCAGACGAGATCCTTTAACAGACCTTCACTCAGATGCTTAACATGAAAAGAATGAGAAGAAGTGTTAAAGATGTTACATAGTGGGGATGCTGACAATCACAGCGGCGGAAGATCTTTGGCATACAAAGCGAAGATGCAAGGTTATTATTGGCCATAAAATGTATGAAGATGCGAAGAAAATATCAAGGCGTTGCGAAGATTGCCAAAGGCACGGAAAGAAAATACATGCACCTGGAGCACCATTAACGTCTTCAACAAGTGTAAAATGGGGTTTAGATATTGTAGGACCATTTTTACCGGGGTCTGGGCAAAGAAGATATCTGATTGTCGCTACAGACTATTTCACAAAATGGGCAGAAGTAAAGACAGTACAACACATTCGCGACAAAGATATTTTTACATTCATATTTGAGAATATCACATGCAGATTTGGAATCCCCGCACAGTTGGTATCTGACAATGGGAAACAATTTGAGGGATAGAATATAGAAATGTTACTTAATGCATTTAAGATAAAATGTGGGAAGTCAACTCCTTTATACCCTCAAGCCAACGGACAGGCAGAAGAAACAAATAAAATAATCGCAGATATATTGAAGAAGAAATTAGAAGGGCATAATAGAGCATGGTGTGAACAGGTGCATAATGCAGTATGGGCTTACAACACAACCAGGAGAGAAGCTACGGGAATGTCATCTTTCTGTTTAACATATGGAGTTGAGGTTGTGCTACCAACAAAAGTTATTATTCCAACAACAAAGAGAGAAGCTTGGGAGAAAAATATTAGTGCGGGTAATATTTTAACCAAGCTAGATGAATTAGATGAAAAAAGAGAAAGAGCTCTACAAAGATATGGAAAATTACCAAATAAGATTAGCCCGAGAATATAATAAACGTGTTAAAACACGCAAATTTCAACAAGGTGACTTGGTGTCATGAGAAACACCGATATATCAGTGAGAAAGTGGGGGAAAACTTGCGAAAAAATGGGATGGACCTTATATCATTAAGGATATAGTTGGAACAGGGGCATATAGATTGATGGACCCTGAGGGTAAAGATGTGGGCCACAGACTCGATGGACCATGGAACGGGTTATACTTGAAGAGATATTACCCGTAAAAGATTGTGGAGAAAAATCAGACTGCGAAATGATGTATGATTGAAGCAAAATGAATTTATATGAAAAATCTTGTGAAAGAATTATTGCGAGATTATACAAAACAAAGAAAGAACATGCGAAAATTTCACACAGATAACGACAAGAGATAATCAAAGATCAATGGCATATCAGAAAAAGGTGAATCTGTTATGGCGTACACCCTAGTTCGCGAAATCAAAATTTCGCAAGAGGCAAATGTAAGACCTAAAGTACGTCATAAAAGGGGGTACACATTGACATGGCTCAGGGAAAAGGTTAAACCGCCCCTGGAACCTGAGTCATAGAGATTTGGGGTCAATAAAGCCCATCCATGAGAGGTACCTTGGATTTTCAATCTAAGCTTATGACTTAGATTGGACGGCCGATGGTCTCTTCTAAGAAGTCGCATTCGATCAAGGCGCCGAGGTACACGGTTGAGCCAAGAGTGCCCGGGGCATTTGAAGTGTCTCGGCCATTCTTGGCAAGTCTTGGCTTATGCTTTTCACTCGGCCCGAAGAAAACTCCACTTAGGGTGCGGTCTCGTAACCATAAGCCCTATAGGCAAAAGGGATAAGAGGCTGCGAAAACAACTGGTTGTTTTTAAGACCGGATGGGAGGAGCTAGCCTTGTATGGCAGAAGTACGCCTCCTTGAAGGGCCAACCAGGGGAGATAAGGGAGGTACCCTCCATTAGGGAGCTGATAAGTGTCTTAAGACGCAAATTTCATGAGGCTTTTTACTCACGGGAGTATCAAGGCTTGTCATATTTGTGCAACAATCCTGAAGAGGTAATAATACAAAAGAGAAGATAAGACGAGATCAATGGGTCATTACAGGAAAATGTAAAGAAGTCCTGCGATTTCGTCTCAAGACGGCAATGTCATGGGGATTTATTTTCGTAAGAATTCTCAGGCCTGTCATATTGTCGCAACAAAAAATTCAAAGAGAAGGTTAAGGCAAGATAAATGGGTTTTTGCATGCAAGTGCAAAGACGTCTTGCGATTTTGTCGCAATGACAAGAGGTGGCACAATAAGACCTTTAACTAGGAATGCAAAATAAGACCACATGATGAAACAAAAGATTTATAAGAACTAATTATTACTTATGCAGGTCATCCATCACAAGAAAGATAATGAGAGGCAGTATGGGAATTATTAAACAATAAACATTATCTTTCTCTCTAGTAAGAACAATAATAAAAGAGTAAATGCATCTCAAAGATGACTAAAGTACACCATATGCAAGAAGTTATACAGATGAAATAGTTCAAAGAAATAAAATTACAAAAGAAGTTCAAGCCTCAACATCGACTTTTTCGCTAGAAGGAGATAATGGACGTCCTTCACTAATTTTATCACTCTCACCAGCTTTCTCGATTTCGCTGGCTTTTTCAGCTTCGCCAGTCCTTTCTTCATTTTGGTTTATTCCAACTTCTTCTTCATCTGGATTATTATCGA
This sequence comes from Papaver armeniacum, assembly GCA_023531295.1. Lineage (NCBI taxonomy): Eukaryota > Viridiplantae > Streptophyta > Magnoliopsida > Ranunculales > Papaveraceae > Papaver > Papaver armeniacum. Next base: position 237,563 of record JAJJWW010003721.1, on the reverse strand, counting down.
TACTTTCATCATTTGGAGGAACCTCCTCTTCATTTGCGAAATCTTCGCCACTTTCATAATGACAATCGCTATCAGGAGAACCAGGAACTTCATCATCATATACTTCCAAAGGTTCGACAGATACATGGGAAAGAGATTTGGATAATAAAATATCATTCACAAGAACTTCAGCCATGAGATGAACTTGGCGAAGAAGTGCCTTCTGGTGATTCCTACTTTGGATATCTTTGGAGTAAGAGAGATAATCAAATCTTCTTTTCTCGCCCGATCGCAAGAACGAGCAAGAGCAAATGCAAGTAATGCATTCTCTTTGCGAATCTTGGCATAGCTAGATTCCAAAGTAGAAAGGGAGGAGCGAATATTTTTTCTCAGATTATGCAAAAAAAAAAGAATAAAGAAAATCATTCGGGCGAAGGGTTCGCAAGGAAGACATAATAAAAATACTTAACAAAAAAAAAAATGGTTGAGGCAGTCAAATTTTATGACTACCTTCCTTTTGAGAGATAAGATATTGAGTTAAAGCCAAGTAACTATTCTCCAAGTGGTCCATGGCATTGTCAAACTTATCACCAACCAAGCCTTTCAGTCGAGATCGCAAACTCTTTTCATTAGAAATGGGTAAGGTGTTTTTCTTCGCAAGAGAAGTGTAGGATTCTTCTAGCTTGGAGTATTGATCTTTGAGTTGACTTGCCTTTATGCTTAGAGTTATTCTACCTTGAATAAGTTTTTCTCTCTCAGCAGAGGATGATTTTGTTACTTCTTTGAGTTTATTTCTCAATAATCAGAGGGACCGTTCTTAATCATTACATACTTTTTGGCAAATGTTAAGTTCTTGCGAAGAGATCGCCACCTTATTTAAAAGGATTCGCTTCTCCTGAGATAGGGTTTCATTCTCATCTGAAAAAGTTTCCAACTCCAGATTAGCTTTAGTCAAAAGTAAGAGAGGCGAGATAATTCACTACTTAATAAGTTTTGCTTATGGACTAATTGAGCATTCTCCTTGGTAAGATTATCTATTTGATCAACAGAGTACGTATGAAGATTATCTAATTGGTTATATTGATTCATCCAAGCATCTCTATCCATTCGGGCTTCTTCGGCGACAGATTCAAACTGACATATCTCCATTTTTCGTTTCTGGTTTAGAGCTTAAAGGGCGAACAATGATTAAAATAAATAAATAAATAATTTTTACCTTTAATTTTTACCTTTTAGTTCCTCATTCTTCTTGCGAAGATTATCACGATCCAGCGAAACATTCTGAAGTTTTTGATTCTCAAGATGAAGTGTGTCACATTTCAAGGTCATAGCTTGGAGGTTATTTTTAAAAGCTTCAACTTCCTTTTCTAAGGATGTTTGCGAAACCATTCTGTCAGAGCCAAACTATTTACTTAAAATCTCGCAAACACCAAATCTGATAGGATGAGTGGAAGCTTTCTTGACATCATCCAGAATATCTGATAAAACCTTAAAAGCAATATCCATCCCTTCCAAATTTTCTTTAGTAAAAGGGAGAGATTCGGAATAAGAAGCGATGATGGAAGAAGGTGGGAGAGTTGAATTATCTTTCGCCATAGATATGTCATCTGAAGATGAAATTTGATGGGGGTTAACGATTGGGGCTGAGGCAATGTCCATAGAAGAGGCATTGACAGTAGAAGAAGAGAAGGGTTCATTCACAACATGGTTATCGCGAGGAATTTCATTTATAGAAAGGTTAGTTACAGGGGAGAAATCTGCAGCGACGTTTTCGCAAATGAGAATAGGAGACTCAGCTTGCGAAGATATCGCAGGAGGTGTTAAAAGCTTAAACAAAGGAAATGGAACAGAAGTTTCAACATTTTTAGGGTGGCGAGGTCTCTTGGGGGGCCTGTCGACATTTGCATCACCCTGCGAATCACAAGTCAAATAAGAAACAGAGGAAACAATATTGTTATTAAAAGAATAAGTATTTCTTAATACCTTGCTATTCGCAGGCTTTCTTTTGTTCACAATGAGTTTTTTTCTGCGAACTCATAGGAACATTAGGGTTTTGGATCGAGAACTTGGTGCTAGAAGTGTTTTTGTTGAAACAGAAACAATATGGGAATTATTCAAAGATGAGCAATATCAAATAAAACAATTTCAATAGAAGAGATCAATCCTAAGAAGATCAGTTTCAACAAAATCAACAAACCTTGATGGCTCCATAAAAACAGTAGCAGATTGATGAAGAGGATTTATGGAAAGATGAACAGTAGAAAAAAAGTTGCAGACGACAAAAAGAAAATTCACAGAGAATGTAGAGATGAAGAATACGAAGTAAAAGAAAGAAAATATTCTTATGATGGATCTCTTCTTAAATATACAAAAGATAATGACCGGTTAGCATTTAATGTGCCGGTAAATAAGGGAATATTTAACACGTGTAAACGGGTATGCTTAATTCATGGAATCCTGTTGGCAGAAAATTTAGGGAAAAAAATGAACAGCTGCGGCATTTTGAAAGTACTAGTTCTCATGACATTCTATCCTTCGCAGAGAAGACATGAGAAGAAGAAAGATGTAGGATCAGAATATCGCAACACCAAGACCCTTGCGAAATCCATAAACGACACACTGCAAAGATATCGCAAATTGGTAATAAAAATGACGCAACGGATGACGACAACCTGAACACGAGAAAGATGTGAAGACCTAGCGAGATTTAGGAGTGTTGCGAGATTTTACATTTGAATACTTGCGAGAGTGCCGCAAGTCAGATCCGAAAATAAAGGACAGCTTAGCTGTCATCCACTATGTAATGTCCTATATAAAGAGCCGAACATGCTTAAGAAAGGGGAGATATTTTTAGAGTGGAGAGAAAGTTTAGAGGAGAGAGAAAGTTTAGAGTAGCAATTATATTCTTGATTTCACTTCCTTCTTATAAAATTTCTAACTCAATTAATAAAGAGATTGATTGTTGATCTTAATGATGTGTTGAATATTACGAATTCTTTTGAGGTGTGTATTGTAGGATTTCCTGCAATTACATATGTTCTTCGTGAACAAGAGTGAGATAAAAGTCTTTGTATTGTGGATCAGAAATCCAAGTTGGGTTTAATCTTTGTGATTGATTATACAACTTGTAATCTAGGTTTTTCACCTCTTGTCTATTCTAAGGTTTTCTCTTCTAATATAAAACCATTCAAGAGTTGTTGATCATAAAGATTTTAGTTTCCGATCGTATACCAACACTTGTTAGTCGAAATCGGAAACTAGAAAGAAAACTTCGATTAAGGTATCTCGTAAAAATCCTTAAGAAGTTTTAAACAAGATATCTCTAGATTTATTCTAGTTGTTCTTGTTGTAGAATTATTAGGGTTTTCTTAACTTGGAAATTGATCTTTGGAATCGCCCAAGTTCACTTCGAAAAATCAGGTTCACGGACTCCTTATGTGTACGTGTACTGATTGTAAGTTAAAACCCTAATATACAAGTTTGTTTCGATATTTCTACTTTTATTTTGTAGTTGTTCGAAACAAACACAAGATTTCCAAAACCTTGATTTACATCTAAAGGGAAATCAAATCAGTGTTTTGCGAAAAAAAATATCGAAAAGTATCATTGATGTTGTTGCTTCTTCTAAAGAGAACTAACGTTCTTCTAGAAGATTTTTGAGAGTGCTTCAAGAGAATAGAGGATTCTGTTTCGCCAGAATTTAGAGAATGGTGCTCTGCTAGAGTTCTATAAGTGCTTTGAAGGTGTATTACATCTAGTCCTAATAGGTAGTAGGAAATTGGTGTAACAGCTGAAAATCAGTGTGTGTTTATTCTAGACTAGGTCCCGGGGTTTTTCTTCATTTGCGGTTTCCTCGTTAACAATATTTCTGGTGTCTGTGTAATTTCTTTTCCGCATTATATTGTTTATATTTATAATTTAAGTATCACTGGTTGTGCGTAAGTTCAATCAATTTGGAATCCAACCTTGGTTGTTGATTAAATTGATTGACACTTTGATATTGGTTTTTGATACCGTTCAAGTTGTTTCACATAATAATTAGGCTCGCGGATTTCTATCTGTTTGATTTGCTGATTACATTGTGAAACAGAGATATTAAACTCTTGGATATACTTTACTCTAGATTGAGTGTGACTGTCTAGTTGATTCTCTAGAAAGTGTATTGGAGTAAATCCTCAGATTGCCAAACCAATTATTAGGTGTGGTTGTTAGACCCCCGCATTTTCAATTGGTATCAGAGCAGGCAAACACGCTAAGACCTCATAAGTTTGTGTTTGTAGCAATCTGATTCTATGGACATAAGTGCTATCTCTATAAACATACCACCAGCCTTCGGTGGCACGAACTATTTATGTTGGAAAATTGCTATGCGTGCTTTTATACAAGTGCGAGATTTTCAATCATGGGTTCGTATTTTTAATGGCTATAATCCTCCATTAGTTACAATAGACAGTGTAACTGTTGCGAAGGATATTGGTGATTATGATGATCTTGAGATTCTTGCCGCCAAGAAAAAACTCAAGGATTAAATGTTATCATCCATGCCATTACTCCTGATCTCCAGCATCATGTGACTACTTGCAATAAGTCTAAAGATGCTTGGGATATCTTAGAAACTGTATTTGAAGGGAATACCGCAGAGAAAGAAGCAAAGCTTCAATACCTAGCTTCTGATTGGGAAAACCTTCGTATGTCTAATGATGAAACCTTTGATGAGTTTAACCAAAGACTTTCTCAAATAGTTAACTCCTCATTTTCATTAGGAAGAACTATTCCGGAGAAAGATATTGTGTGCAGAATTCTCAGGTCTCTACCATCAAGATACGAGTCTAAGAAACATGTCATTGAAGAAGTAAACGATCTTTCTACACTCTCCAGGAATACTCTTGTTGGAAAGTTAAAGATTTTTGATAATGAACACCGATCTGGAAAATAAGTGATTTATTTTAAAGCTGTAAACAATTCTGTATCCTCAAAGGATAAATCTGGTTCGCCAGATGCTAAGGATGTTACTCCACGACAATTTAAAAAAATCTTGAGAGACAGGAAAAAGAGTTTTTCTAAAGGTACAATATCTCCTAATGATGATGTACATTGCTTTAACTGTCGTGGTTTCTGACACCTTTCTTCAGTATGTCCTAGCTGGAGCCATAGACAATCGGCGTATGCAGCAGCTTTGCCTACTCTTGATGATGGATCTGAATATTATGATCACCAAGAGTACGCATGCGAGTTTGCATTAGCTTCTGAAAAAAATAATTCGGATACTGATTCTAACGAAGAAGTGTTCCATAAAGATCCAGTTGTTAATAATCTTCTTAAGGAATATCATAAAAAACTCTCGGAAGCTGAAAGCACCATTTTCAGTGAGAAAGTTAAATATGACAGACTTCGTAGTCAGAATAAAGACTTGCAAGACCAACTTGATTCTATTGGTGCAAGAGATTATCTCAACGAAATACGAATGCTTAAAGAAGAAATTGCTTTGGAAGTCGAGATCGGAAAATTACTCTTCAAGCAAGGCTAGACAACTTGGAGAATACTTAGATGAACTTGGAACGAGAAGATCTCAAAGTTCAATGTGAATCATCCAAGAATGATCTAGTTATTGCGCTCGAAAAGGTCAAAAAATTGGAAGAAGAAAACTCGAGCTTAAAAGAGAGTTTGTTTAGAAATAGTAGCTCAGAAAATTAACCTCGATATTGGGAGAATGTAGAATTCATCGTGATACACGAGGATTGGGCTATGAAGGAATAAACGCTCCTAGTATTTGTAAAGAGGTAAAATTTGTTAGAGCTAAAGATTCTTCTAAACCAAAAACTTCCACGGTTGACGAAAGTAAATTATCTCTACCAACTGCGGATGACGAAAAGTGGAAATTCTGTCAAGCTCCAAAGCAAGCACATACACATTCAGGTAACACTAAACATAACTTTTTCCATTCTACTAAACAATGCTTTTATTGTGGAAAACCAGGTCACTTGCAAAGGAATTGCAGATATCTTAAACGAGATAATTCCAGATCTGATTCTGTTAAGATGACAGGATCTGATGTTCCAAACTGGAGAAAAACTGAGGCTCATAATTTCAGTTCTTCTAGTATTCCCTCTAAGAAGTTTCATAATTATATTTGGGAGAAAAAGAAATACGTTGCTCCAAAAGCTACTCAAAAATGGGTACCAAAGAAGTTCAATAAAACAACGATTACTATTAAGAAGGATCTCCAGACAAGAGTTCGACAAGGGATGACATCTTAAAAAGGTATGGAACAATTATTGAAAGTTTCAAGGAAGTTGTTAAATTCATAGAGTCCATGCATGATTTTGTTTCGAATACATATGATGAGCAAGACTTTGTTCACCTCAACACAACCTGATTGTGTTGGAAGTGCATCCTCACCAAGAAGCCCTTGTAAATGCGGTGAGGATTGCAAAAGAATTGGGGCACACATATTATGTTGGGTAATTTTTGGATATGTGGAACAATTTATTATTTCGAGTCGAGTTTATCTCATCTATCTATTTCTCGAAATATGTGTTGGTAAGCTTTCGCTTTGGCCAAGTTCATCTTTACTCGTGACGAAAGTCATATTGATTATTTCAATATCTTGAAAATTGCTTTGATGAAAAATAGTGTGTGAATAACCGCTATATAACATCCTCTAAGAATGTTTCAATGATTGAAATAAAGAGTTTAGAATCTTGTAACCATCTTTGGATATAAGCATAGTGTGTTCGCACATTTGTGTATAAGTCCAAAATCGGGAACCAAAAGTATGCATACTTGTGTATATGCAGAATGGTTGAAGGAGACTCGGTAAGCGGAAGTTCATGTCTGTGAATCTCTGCTGAGTTTGAAAACCAAAACAAACTCATCCGGTTACCTAAAGTACGCATACTGGCGGAAAGTTCAGGACCGTGAATTTCTGCTGAGTTTGAAAACCAAACCAAACTCAAATCCGGTTACTTAAGTACGCATACTTAAGTGGGTTACTTTCTAAAATAGGTTTGTTCATGAACTAAAACATTTATATATTAAGGAATGCAATTTGCAAACCATGGCTATAATGTTCATGAATCGATTCGAGTGAATCAAAACCGATTTTTCTTCGATTGTGTCTTGTATACTTCTATGAGATCTAAGCAATTGAACAACTCTCAAAATAGTTCTTTTGAGTCATTTGGACTAGTTATGGTGAAGATGAATCAGGTTAATATGAAAGTGCTCATATGGCCAAATACCACGTGTATGATTCTTAATTACCTAACTTAATTTGTGATTGAAATTCTTAAGTATAACAGGTTAGAAGCAATAATCAAAGCCATTGGATGTTGGTTTTTATTGTCAAAGAAACTTTTTCATACACTTATGGTAACCATTCGTGGTGTAAATCCTTGTGGAAAAGGTTATTCTTCCTTCTAAGTATATCAATTCTTGTTTATACAAGTTTGTATCTTAGAAAAGATGATCACAATACTTGATCTTCATGATTACATATTGTGAATTTTACCATGAGATAGTTCTATTTTTTTTAGTAACACGATCTCATGAGAGACTTTCAATGATTGGTCCTTAGCTCGTATATCCTTGTGGGATTTCTAAAATCCAATTTATAAATCCTTCTCACTGGAGAAAGGTCACTCTTGTTGTTCTTTCGGGAATGACATTTAATGGGGGAGAGTTATTTTTGAACTTGTGATTAATTGGCATATCTTCGAGGGTAAAAGCGGTTGTGGAACATGTAGGGGTTAACTTGTATCTTAATAAACTCCTGGATGAAGTCACTAAGTTTCGACTCTGAGATATCATCTAAAGTAAAGTTGATATGTTTTTATTTTGGTCAAGAAGTTTCTCTATGAAAATTTCATTAGGATCCCACTAGTTTTCGTACCTTTGCCAATTTATATTGACAAAAAGGGGGAGAATTATCTTTTAGTTCACACTACATATACATATATATGGTTTACGGATCATTATATAAGGGGAGTGGTTTTCATGTTGAGATGAAGTATTGACTAAGGGGGAGTGATACATATCACCGTAGTATTATTGTCAAAGTTGTGATACAATTGAACTTTGATGTTGTGTAATAATACTATGATGGATCTTCAACAAGTACAGGATGATCACACGCATAGTTGAAGAACCAAGGAAATCCAAAGATGTCGATTTTGGAGCTGTAATGCTTTTAACAAGTACAATCCATATGTAAAATGGTTTTGTCACTAAAATTGACAAAGGGGGGGATTGTTAGAGCATTGCTCGGTTGAACCCACTAGCGTTCGTATGTCAAGTTAGTTGTTAATTTTAGTTGACAAAATGCTTTCTTGATTTAGGATACTAAAGATAGTTTCGGACTAGATTAGGTCTAAGATTAACTACTCTTAAGGATGAAGACTGAAGATTACAAAAAGACATCAACAAGGACTTCATCAACAAAGGTATGTGGTAATTGATTTCATTTGGATTCTTGTTCAATTCTACCTTTCTAATCTATCGAAACAAATGCTCACTCTATGGAACAATTCCTATGACGGTTAATGTACATTTATGTATATATACTCGAGGTTATTTGAGCCACGACTTTTATGACTATAACCTTTATCCCTGGAAATGTTCTCATGTTATAGTGAATGATCTTACGAATTCAACGAGCCAAGAATCACTCAATTCCGAGTTATAACGATGAAGTTATGAGTGATTTATTAAAGTAACAATTATAAGTGTTGTTGTAATTGTTACAGTTCGTTAGTAGGAAACAATCCACGAACTGTTTGTAATGGTTCACGGACTTGAGCCCAATTACGTGACTAGAAGCCATTTTTGGTCATGTTTGTGATGTTTCCGTATCTAGGCAAGATAGCTATTACTCCAAACATATTTGATTACCATATTAAAGTGTTTGTGGTTCCTTCCTAAGTTAGAATGTGATTTATTCACATAAATACAATGTTTGCTAATTAATTATTTATTTATTATTTTGGCAAGAGCTGTAACTTAGGAAAGACTCCCAAAATTAGAAGAGTCTTGAAAAAGGAAAATAGATATGCTTAACTTTCAAGCTATCTTTCACTATAAATAAAGGGTTCGTGAGTGCTACACGTTTTTTTTATCCCCCTTTGGAAAATTGGCGTAAGCTCATAAGGTTGTTTTCCATGTCTTATGTTCTTTGTGAACAATAGTGAGATAAAAGTCTTTGTATTGGGGATCACAAAGCCAAGTTGGGTTTAATCTTCGTGATTGATTATACAACTTGTATTCTAGGTTTTTCACCCCTTGTATATTCTAAGGTTTTCTCTTCTGATATAAAACCATTCAAAAGTTGTTGATCATAAACCCTAGGTTTTGATAGATTTCAGTTTCCGATCGTATACCAACACTTGTTAGTCGAAATCGGAAGCTAGAAAGAAAACTTCGATTAAGGTATCTCGTAAAAATCCTTAAGAAGTTTTAAACAAGATATATCTAGATTTATTCTAGTTGTTCTTGTTGTAGAATTATTAGGGTTTGCTTAACTTGGAAATTGATCTTTGGAATCGCCCAAGTTCACTTACGAAAATCAAGTTCACGGACTCCTTATGTGTACGTGTATTGATTGTAAGTTAAAACCTAATATACAAGTTTGTTTCAGTATTTCTACTTTTATTTTTTAGCTGTTCGAAACAAACACAAGATTTCCAAAACCTTGATTTACATCTAAAGGGAAATCAAATCGGTGTTTTGCGAAGAAAAAAAATATCGAAAAGTATCATCGGTGTTGTTGCTTCTTCTAAAGAGAACTAACGTTCTGCTAGAAATTTTTTGAGAGTACTTCTGGAGAGAATAGAGAATTCTGTTCCGCCAGGAGATTTCGAGAATAACTTCTAAAGAGAATTGGTGTTCTGCTAGGAGTTCTATAAGTGCTGAAGCAGGTATTACATCTAATCCGAATAGGTAGTAGGAAATTGGTGTAATAGCTTATATATAATCAGTGTGTGTTTATTCTGGACTAGGTACCGGGGTTTTTATGCATTTGCGGTTCCTCGTTAACAAAATTTCTGGTGTCTGTGTTATTTCTTTTCCGTGTTATATTGTTTATATTTATAATTGAAGTATCACAGGTTGTGCGTAAGTTCAATCTAGGCCTGTCAATGGAAGAATATCCATCGGATATTTAGAAATCCGATATCCGACAGGTTAAGCACTACCGGATATTCGATATCCGATAATATCCTATAGGATATCAAAATAAGATATCGATTCCGATAGGCTAAGCTGTCGGATATCCGATAATATCCGGTTATAACAAAAAAACTTAAAAACCCTTGTAAAACATTTTCATAATTGACACTTATCGGATATTTATCCGACAACATCCGATACTAGACTCGAAATTAGGATAAATTACAAATAAGTTCCTATATAATCGGATATCGGATATTAACATTTCGGATGGGTTCTAATCCGTTTCCGATATGTTAAGGAAAATATCCGATAAAATATCCGATTCGATATCCGATATCCGATAAAACGGATAAAATCCTATAGGATCTCGAATATTCGGAAACGGATTCCGGATATCCGACAAATATTGACAGGCCTAGTTCAATCAATTGGGAATCCAACCTTGGTTGTTGATTAAATTGATTGACACTTATATATTGGTTTTTGATACCGTTCAAGTTGTTTCACATAATAATCAGGCTGGCGGATTTCTATCTGTTTGATTTGCTGATTACACTTTGAAACAGAGATATTAAACTCTTTGATATACTTTACTCTAGATTGAGTCTGACTGTCTAGTTGATTCTTTAGAAAGTGTATTGGAGTAAGTCCTCTAAGATTGCCAAACTAATTGTTGGGTGTGGTTGTTAGACCTCCGCATTTTCAGCTTTGGGATATCCGTAGGCTGTGAATTGACTTCTTTTGATATGACAACAAGAAGAAATGCTTTTATCAGTTGTTAATCATCCTTACTTTTTTTGCTGATGTCTAGTAACTTCAAAATTGGTAACGATTATTCTTTTAACGCTGATGAACTCTTACATATGAGAACAATGTGTTCGGAGGTATATATTCTCTCTTTGTTTCTCTCAATTAAGACCATAACAATGCATGAATATATTCACACCTGTTTTTAAAGAAAGTTCCAAGCAAGTTATTTGCTTTCATCGTGCATACAACATACTGATAAAATTCATGGAGAAACTTGTAACTAGTTGTTCTTGGAAACTGATGAATTATGTGTTTTTAAACCTTCAAAGGAACATCCACATCTATATCACAAAATAAATTAAGCATTTGCGTGTTTTTTCGTGCAATCTTGCTGCCAACGTTTTTTATTATTCTAATTTTTTTGGAAACTCTAAGACTGGGTCTCATAGTCGTTATTCATAAGATTCACAAGAAAAGGCAAGTTAGACGTTAGAAGCGACTAGGTTTTGTGGATTTTGAAAACGCGCGCGGGTGTACCAAAATACACCACCAACCTTTTATTGGGAAACCTATATGGAATAAACTCAATTAGAATTCCGAGAGTTACAACTTAATGACCTCAATCAGTAATTATAAGAAGAGCTTATATCTCTTTCTCTCATAATCAGAATGTAAATAGAGACAAGTCCGTAAACCTGATTATTCGGTGAGAGTACTTGGAAGATTTCAAAGATAAATTTGTATCCAACAAACAAGGATGGATATATCTACTTTGATTGATTTATGTACAACCTGTGATATTTCAATTATAAAGATAAATAATATAATGCGGAAAATGAAATAACTTTGTTAAAGAGGAAACCACAAACGCATAAAAACCCCGAAACCTAGTCCATATTTGAACACCAAATCGTATTAATCCGTTACAGACACTAGCCTACTATCAAAACTTCTGAGTGAAATGTATAGTTGAGACCAAATCTACCGTCACAGAGATTCAGTTATAGTCGTGATCCTTACGCCTCTTGAATCCGAGTAGGACTCGCGCAATTGATTCTTTTAGCTGACGTCCTTTACAGGCTAAGAGTTTGTTCAACTCAATTGAAGACTTTAAACAAATCTGCCTCCCACAGTTAAGCCAATATGTGATTTTCGTTCGATCAAAGATCAAGGTGAGATAGGAAATTGATTGCAATAGAAAAGTCTAAAACCTCAAAATCCGGTCTTATGACTCCCAAGAGCAGCCTAAATTCACAACATATGAGTGATGTCTGGTACTCAACTGCACACTTGTATTTTAATCCAAGACTTGACTAAATGTATACTAGAAATCAAGATATAATTTTGATCAGCTAAATTTGACAACAAGCTTGAGATAACAACACTTGTGAGTTCGACCGAGCAATGCTCTAACAATCTCCCTTTTTGTCAAATTTAGGAATAAAACTATCAATACATATGGATTAAAAAATAAAGATTCAAACTGTATAATTCATCATGCTTGATTTCCTTGGTTCTCCAACTCATTGAATTCTTCGTTACTTCAAGTTGCAATGATTCTGAACGTGTTCAACTCAGCTTCGTTGTTGTTGAAGATCCGTAGAAATAACAACTTCGAAGATAGATATTCTCAGTAGTCGTTATACAAAAACATAGTATTATTATCTTCTCCAAAGTTTAATTGTATCACAACTTCGAAGTAATACTGCGGTGATATGTATCTCCCTCTTAGTCGATACTTACATCTTTTGCATAATAGGTGAAACCTATAGATGTTGATTCACTCCCACTTACATAACGATCTGTAAACCATATGTATGTAGTGCAAAACTACTAATTACTTCTCCCCCTTTTTTTCAATAAAAATTGGCAAATGTAAGATAACTATGGGTCGTAATGAATTCAAACAAAAAATGCTTCAAGACTTAAAGAGAATACATATCAACTTTAATTTAAATGATATCTCAGAGTATAAAATACTTTACCATCGCATTTTGGAGATCTAATATACAAGCATCCCATTTATATTCCACGTTCAATCTCCCCACAAAGATATAACAATCAAGCAGAAGTTCAATTGAGAACTCTCCCGCATTTGATGTCATTCCCAAGAGAATAACATGAGTGACTTTACTTTAATGAAAAGGAAGGATTTTTTCATACACTAACAAATCACATGGATTTGTATCCTAAACATCGACATAAATTAATCTCAATGCCAGTTACGAATAAGGAGATAATTCAATCGAGACTCAACATAAGAAAATCTTACGGATAATTACACAAGAATGTAACCACGAGTAGATCCACACTGCAAAAAATTCTCACAAAGCTTGTTCTATTTTTTGTTCATAAAACATAATAGATTTAACTTTTGAGCATATGTGAGATATTAGTTCAATTCACAAAAAGTAAAGGATACATATATCTCATAAGACTTTGCAATACATTAAACCAATAATGATTAAATACTGCAAGTTCATCTTCCAAAAACTCTAAAATTTAAAAAAAAAATCCAAGAACATGCAAGATGAAAATCATTGGAAATAGCTTGTGTATTCACAATATTTTCTATACCAAACCCTAGTTATCCTTCTGAACACAAGAATGAATTCTCACAAGAAGTTTTCTAGTACTTAAAATCCTTGAAAATTCTTTATCATCTCCGAAATCTTGATAAACGACATGCATAGGAATATACGGTTCATAAATAAAAGATTTAACTCCACCAAACCTGTTAGGATGTTGTTTAACAAGTGCTTCTTATAGCTCAAGCGATTTTTGTAGAATCGCTTTTAGTCCCTGCATCTCCTTCTTGATTTTCTTAAGTTCTTCAAGAAGAGTTACAAACCTTTGTTGGTAGGAGTGGTCGTCTCTCGGTTTCTTTGTATTCTTCCTTTTGTTTTAAAGCTATGAGTCAAAAGGATAGGACATCTCTTGTTCCTTTCTAGTTGGATGAACATCAACAACCATTGGAGCATAAATTTCATGAGAAGATGTTGTGCTTGGAGTCTCCATGATTCATAAGAATAAAATGGATTTGTGAAAACATAATTGTATTGCTCAATAAGAAAACTTCTCGTGAAAGAGATATGAGTCTTAATGAAGAAGTTATTTACCATGTAGGGTTTCGGAATAACAATAGTTCCCGTGCTAGAAAAATACATAAAACCTTAGAAGAATGAAATGTCACTTTTATCCTTCTTTAAGTTTATATATAGATCAAACTTTTCAATACCATTACTTAAGACATGTATTAAGATGAACAAGTTGGTTGATTGATCAAAACCTTAGTTGATTTATGTCATTCTTGACTATATCGAATGTCGATATCCACAGACTGTATAGAGTGGTAGCATTAGTTTATAATTATAAATTACGCTCATGAGAATATATTTACATAGAATCATTTATGTAACCGATTTATGACCAGATCGAATTATCCTAGACTATTTCGGTGGAGCAAGGATCAACAAAAAAATATTTTTATTCTCTTAAGAGAAGGAACGACAACATAAGTAGTCTCATTCTATCAACGAACATCAAAAGATGGAAATCCAAGTAATAATATTCAAATAAGGAGAACATGAGACAAGATGCACAACCCTAATGTGCACAATTTTGTCTCTTTTAAGGGCACATGAGACAAGATGCACTTTTCAACACAATTAAATTGTGTTGAGGTGAGCAGCAGAGTGCTCACCACTAGGTTCTCGCACGGAATTTGTAATACCCTTCTTTGCGGTATGTTTAAACCTGACTCTTCTCTTCATTTGAAATTTTACCTTTTCCTTTGTAACATTTAATCTTTTAGGAGGAGAAGAGTTAATATTACGTACCTTAGGATTGGACTTTTGAACAAGCTTAAGCACATTTTCGAAACGACTTGCCCTCGGTTGGAGTTTTTTGACATACCTTAGTTTGTGTTTGTACTTGAAACATTGTGTGAGTCCGTGACTCTCAATGGTACAATAAGGACATATCAGTTTGAAGATTGATTTAGGAACGGCATTAGTAGCGAAACAAAGGGTACCTGAAACTTTAACAGATCTTTCATTAGTATATGAAAAATTCATCACATCCTCCAATGATTTTGATGAAGAATCATCAACCAAATTATCAAGATTGATATGAGTATTGTTACATTCGTCAAAATTGATCATTTCACCCAAGAGTGCTACACTTGATCTATTATCCTCTTTGGAATCATAATGATCAGATGTTTCATCAAGTGTTGGAGCAAAACTCTTGTTGCCAGTGTATTTCTTCTGATTTGGGTATTCATTGGCAAAATGACCGAACCATTTACACTTGAAGAACTGTGGCATATCCTCATCGTCAGCATCGTTAGAAGTTCTCTAGTTAACTGACGTATGAGGCTTTTCTCTAGTTAACTTTATATTTCTCTTCCTAAGAAGTTCTCTAAACTATCTTATGATCAATGAAACTAAGTTATCAAGATCTTCATCCGAAAATTTGGGATCAACAAGATTGTTCACAGAATTATCAACACTTTCACTTTTAAGAGTTTCAGTGTTTTTCAGTTCCTTGAACGCATTATCCTTTCCGACTTTGGATTGCAGTTCATGATAAAATATCTTTCACTTTCCAACTAAGGTATTTCTGGAAAGTGTTTCAAGGTTATTTACTTCCATGATGACACGTTTCTCAGACTCACATCTTGTTGGTAAAGATTGGAAAATTTCCATTACAATGTCCTTTTGGGGAATAATCTTCCCTAACGCATAACATGCATTAACAATTCCAGACACTTTTTGATCATACTCATCAAATGAATCTTCACTAGACATACGAAGATTTTTCCCAGTCAGAATTTTGGTTTTGAAGCCTAGCTTCTTTTTCTGAGGTATCTCCTTCGAATACGGTTTCTAAGATATCCCAAGCATCTTAGACTTAGTCCACGAAGTCACATGGTGCTGAAGATCTTGTCGTGGCATCAAAGGATGGCAACAAGTTTATCGAGATTGCATTCCTATCCTTATAGTCAAATTTCTTCAAATACAGACTTATTAGGTCTTTCGCGTATTTACCTGCTCTCATACCAATTGAAAACGCGGGGGGTATCAAAATACACCACCAACTTTTTCTTAGGCAACCTGTATGGACTAAACTCCATTACAATTCTGAGAGTTACAACTTAATGAATCTCAATTAGGAATTATAAGAAGCCCTTATATCCCTTTCTCTCATAATCAAAATATTAAAAGAGACAAGTTCGTGAACCTGATTATTCTGTGAGAGTACTTGGACAATTCCAAAGATCAATATCCAAGATCAATCAAGTTGTATACGACAAACAAGGATGGGTATATCTACTTTAATTGATTTATGTACAACCTATGATATTTCAATTATAAAGATAAACAATATAATGCAGAAAAAGAAATAACACAACAGACACCAGAAATTTTGTTAACGAGGAAACCGCAAATGCATAAAAAAACCCTGGACCTAGTCCAGATTTGAACACCAAACTGTATTAAGCCGCTACAAACACTAGCCTACTATAAAAACTTCGGACTGGAATGTAGTTGAGACCGAATTTACATTCACGACGTTTCAGTTCCAGTCGTGCTCCTTACGCCTATATGTGATTTCTATTCTGATCAAAGATCAAGGTGAGATAGGAAATCAATTGCAATAGACATAGTTTAGCAAACCTCAAAATCCAGTCTTATGACTCCCGAAGAGCATCCTAGATTACTATTCACATTACAAGTAGATACTTGTGGAATTAAAAAGTCTGAGACGAAGAAACTTTGTGATTTCTATCTATCTTTCATGTTGGAGAAAATGGCTCAACTATCAAAGCAAGATCAAGATACACGAACTATCAAGATAAAGATAGTTGGACCTGGCTTCACGAATCCCTAAGTGAAGTATTTTTAGTTATTAAACCTAAAAAGGTTTAAAGGAGAGGACGACTCCAGTTAACAACTAGGACACACAAGAATACTGCCAGGGATTCAAAAATCCCAATTGTTTGAGGTTCTCCTTATATAGACTTTCAAGGTCAAGGTTGTTTTGGATTTAAGCTAAGGTAGCTTTGGAATCAAGTAATCAATAATCACCGTAAGATGAAAAGCTTGACTTGGGATTAACAAAACAGAATATACACTCTGATTAATATGAACCGTAACCGAACCATGTACAATGACTTATTCAAAAAAGGTTAGCCGAAACTATAGCCAGTCGAACAATAAGCTTAACCATTTTCATACAACACTTTAAGACTTTAATCTTGAGTCACACATTTGATCAAACATGTCTAGATAGTGTTTTTAGAGAGTTGTTAAAATGTCGATTATGTCATAGAAATAATTCTGATGCATTTGAAAATATTCGACAAGTAAGTACGTGTACTTGGTACGTGTACTATATTCCTGTTCGTGACTAATTTTTTCATGGTACGTGTACTGGGTTTGTATACCCTTAAGATAAAAACAGGTTCAGGAATCCATAGATCTTATCCGGTTTGCATATTGGGTATGTGTACCTTTCCGGTTTAGAAACCAACCGATCTTTTCTGGTTTGCATACTAGGTATGCGTACATTCCATGTTCACGAGTCAACATACTTTTTATGGTATGGATACCGGGTATGCGTACAAAAAATTTGAAGTAGAACTATAGCTACGCCGGTACGTGTATTGGGTACATGTATTTGGGCTTCGGTCTTATAACAGTTGTCTAAGTATGTGAACTGGTATGCATATTGTCATGTATCCAGATTTACAGTAGTTTTATATCTCTAACAATCAATTCGAAATATTTCCGAATAACATCAATGACACATATCACTGTTCCAGGCTATTTTCAAATGATTAAATCTTGAATCATAATTTAGGTCATATACAATAAATTGTTCTTAACCAAATTCATCAAGTATGAACAAATGTTCTTAAGCTTAATCAGCATATGTCGAGAAAGATAATCAAAATAAACTTGACTCGAAATTTCTATTATGCATGTAATGTCTAATTTAGTCATGCGATATTATCTCATAGATAGAAAGGTGAAAACTTGAGTAATAGGTGGTTCAGTCTTGACTTACCTTTAGTTGAAGAAGTTCTCTAAAAGCTTCGGTTGATCTTCGCCTTCAAACGGTAGAACGTAGTGATGTCTGGTACTCAACTACACACTTTTATCCTAATCCGATACTTGACTAAATGTAGATTAGAAATCAAGATATAGTTTTGATAAAATAAATTTGACAACAAGCTTGAGATAGCAACACTTGTGAGTTCGACCGAGCAATGCTCTAACAGATTTCAGATCCAAATTTCAATACGAAAAACCATCACCAGTTCATGTGCCTAATTAACTTTGAAAACCAACTTTCAAAGATATAGTTAATTGTCCAAGTTAGCCGAAAAAACCAAGAAACTCGGACATTATCGGTCTATTTTCAACAAGGCTCCTCACATGTAGCTTCTATTGGGTGTATGACTTGGAACTTTAATCAATTGACGCCGTGCAGGTGAAGTTAGGGGCGGTGCCAAGATTTCTAAGTTGGGGTTCTAAACTTTGTTTTGAGGTGCAATTTTTTTAAGGGTGCAAAGAAACTTGTAAATAGACTTAAGGAAAAAATGTAAGATGGATTAAATTTTTCCCTCATGTAAGGCTTAATTTTCTTACCAATTTTTTTTTCCAATATTTCTAAGTTGGGGTGCAAAACTTTGTTTTGAGGTGCAATTTTTTTTAAAGGGTGCAAAGAAACTTGTAAATAGCTAGACTTAAGGAAAAAATGTAAGATGAAATAAAAAATTTCCTTAATGTAAGAAACTTTGTTGGTGGAAGTTACTCTCATTACTCTTCTTGTAAGTTTCCCCAAATCGTAATTTTATTTTTTTATATTAAAAGGCGATATCATAATTTTCAGACAATTTTTATGGATATATTCGATTATGGATCGAATTGAGCAAACCCCTAGGTTTTAGTAGATTTTTTGATAAAATTTCGGTTGTATTACATAGTGATTCAATTAAATTTGTGTGAATACTATAACCCATAGGTTTTATCAGGGTGTTTGTGTGTCTGTGAATGTGATGTGTGTTCGAGAATGAAAGAATGGTGGATTTAGATGATTTAGGTATGTGTGAATGGTACTTACTGGATCAGTTGTTGGAAACTTATGTATTATAATTTGAGTTCGGAAAATACAATATAATTAGTATATTGCGTAATGTAGCATTGGGATTGAAGTCAAGTAGTTTTGTGAAACTTTGGATGGTGAAATGATAGATTTAGCCGGTGCATTTGAGGTTCAAAATCGAGTATTATCATTGATTTGTAACACAAGGCGCTAACAATTGAGCAGTTATACTTATTACATCGTTGTATATTATTTAGATACATTGAAGCCTGTATTTATTACCAATTTTTTCCTAGATCTATTTGCTTCTTGTATCCTGTATACATATGTTGTTCAATTAAATTCCCATTTACAGTATATGATGGTGCCTTTTTATCTCGACATATTATATACTGTTTTTATGTGGTGTGTGCATATGAAAAGTGGGGGTACAACAACCACGCCCAATATTTCGCTTAGCAATCTGTATGGACAAACTCCAATATACTTTCAAGAGAATCAACTAGACTCAATCTTAATAAAGTATATCAAAGAGTTTTATCTATCTTTCTTGATTCAATTCTTTCTCAAGAAAATGGAAATCTGCGAGTCTAATTGAATACAAGAGAAATCACTTGAACGGTACCAAAGACCAATGTTCAAGGAACAATCAATTCCAATCAACAACCAAGGTCGGATTTCTAATTAATTGATTCAAATGCACAACCTGTGATATTTCAATTATATAACAAAATATAATGCGGAATAAAAATAACACAGACACCCGAATTTTGTTAACGAGGAAACCGCAAATGCAGAAAACCCCGGGACCTAGTCCAGATTGAACACCACACTGTATTAAGCCGCTACAAACACTAGCCTATTACAAACTAACTTCGGTCTGGACTATAGTTGAACCCCAATCAATCTCACACTGATTCAAGGTACAGTTGCGCTCCTTACGTCTCTGATCCCAGTAGGATACTACGCACTTGATTCCCTTAAGTGATCTCACCCACAACTAAGAGTTGCTACGACCCAAAGTCGGAGACTTTAATAAACAAATCCGTATCACACAGAAAAGTCTATAGGAATAGATAAATCTATCTCCCACAGAAACATGAACATTTGTTGGTTCAACAATAGTTAACCAAATGGTTAGCCATATGGGCACTTTCATATCAACCATGTTCTTCTTCACCATAACTAGTTCAAATGACTCAAATGAGCTAGTTAGAGAGTTGTTCAATTGCAAAGAAATCTTATATAACTACACAAGACACAATCGAAGCAAAAACGATTTGATTCAATCGAATCGATTCATGAACTATATAGCCACGGTTTGCATTTTGCATTCCTTAGTTAATATAAATAAGTTCACAAACAATCGTATTTAGATAGAACCAACTTAAGTTCGCAGACTTAGTTCGCGGACTTAAGTTCCCGGAAGGAGTTCTCAAACTCCAGCAGATTTTCTCGGGTCGAGAACTTCCGCCAGTTCGCGGACTGGGTTCGCGGATTGAGTTCGCGGCTCTTGTTCCGGTTCTCTTGATCAACAAAGTTCGCAAACTTCGATTCAAGGAAAAAAGGACTTATACATGTATGTGTTGCCACACAATGCTTATATCCATCATTGGTTATATGATCTAAACTCTCATTTCAATCATTGAAACATTCTTAGAGGACATTTCGTCAAAGTAAGCAATTTTCAAAGTAATTGAAACGTGTCATGACTTTCGTCACTAGGTAAAGATGAACTTGGCCAAAGCAAAAGCTTACCAACACATATTTCGATAAATAGATAGGCGAGTTAAACTCGGCTCGAAATAGCAAATGTGTATAATCAAAGTCTATATAGCAAAAATACTTTTGTCTCAAAATAGGATAAGTTCAAGTCTCCATATACCTTTTAGTCGATGAAGATCCACCAGTTCCTTGAGTAGTCCTTCGTCTTGTATGATGATTGCCATGGAGTTCTTGAGCTCAACTACACTTTCTATCCTAGTCCGAGACTTAGCTATAGTAGACTAGAAATCAAGACTTATAGTTTTGATCACTAACATTGACAAACATGCTTGAGATAGCAACGCATGCGAGTTCGGCCGAGCAATGCTCTAACAACATATATCTGAGGTACATCTTTATTCCCGTACAATTCATATGGCCATCATTTGACCAAGTTTCCGGCGTCATCCCTCAAATGAAATCTAAAATGTTAACAAAAGTAATACATCTTTATTATCTCTCTTTCTCCAAGTTTTTTTCTTCAAGGGAGAGTGTGTGGCTTAAGGTTTTAATTTCGCTTCCCAGATCCCACTAGTTCATTGTAAGTGTTATTATCTCTTTTCTTACACTCTTTTGTTCGTTAAATATTGAGAATCATCATCAATTTGTATATGCAGCTTTGAGTAGTATGAAAATGACAACTGAGATGGAGAATTTGGATTTAAACTATATATGAAGAACCCATGGAATTCTTAAAATCCAATACGGGAGCAACATGAAACAAAGGTACTCAAATTTAGTCCATTCCTAGAACTAATTTTTTGGTCAACCATATATTTTTATTGGGTACTAGATTTTATGCCCGTGATACGCACCTAAAACCCGAAAATCATCCTGGTCATTTTTTTTAACTTGTAACTATATTTTTGGTTTGGTGTGAAGCTTAGGATTTTTGATTTGGGGTGGCTCGGCTTCGCCTCGCTGCATCCTTATGATATATGCTTAGGATTTTTTATTTATTATTGCTCGGCGACGCCTCACCGCGTCCCAATGCATGCTTGGCTTTGCGTCGCCCCATCCCAGTGTATGCTTAGGATTTCTGATTTGGTATGGTTCGGCTTTGCCTCTCCCATCCCGATGCATGCTTATGATTTTTGTTTTTGGTATATACTTGTGCTACACTTCCGGTTCGACCATTCTAAGCTCCGCCCCGTCGCAATGCATTAAACCCGATTGCATCTTTAAAACGGATTTAGATTCGTAACCCACAAACTTCATCCGGGTGTCTGGATCCATTATGAAGAAGTACAAACATGACAAGCTCAATTCTATGAACCGAGTTGCTTGTTAAGAAAAAATAAATAAATCTGTGAACTAAGTTCCCCTCAATTCTATATGTCTAAAATCCTTTTTATTAAACAAATAGATTAAATAGTTCCCTCTCACGGAGGTTCGAGTTACTGAGTTATTATCGAAAATAAAAATTGTTAAGTAACATTTGATTCGAGTATATTGAAGCCTCGACAAGTACGTCCTTCCTTTTTTTTAAAGCAATCAAAGAAAATAGTTTTTTGAAGTCCTTCGACATTGCCAATCCATTTTCCCTATTTTGCCTTCCATGAAGTCCTTGACGTCTTGACTATCCCCTTCCAAAGATCACCTTCTTTAGACCCGTCTGTGTCGCCCATTTAACGGATTCTTTTGCTGCCAAAGTGCTTGAAGTAGATATTGTCGACATACTTGTTGCTCTTCCAAATGTCCTTGTATGGTCCCGATACAAAAATCCAATCTTACTCCTATTTCACCCACCTCGTACCAAGCGTCATAATTGATCTTGGTTATTCCTTCCTTGTGCGGTGGTCTCCAAGGTTGTTTTTCCTTGTTTTCGGCCTTACCCGACCCATGGTAGATAAAGCAGCCCCACCCAGGAAGGAAACTATGAGTGATGAACTGCTACCTTTGATTTCTATATGGTACAATGTTTGAAGAAGCATCACCAATCCGAAGAGGAAATCAAGTTAAACTAAAAATCAAAAGTTTTTTAAAGTTTACCTCTGTTCTTACCTTGCTAGCATATATAGAGTTTCTTAGAAGTACTCATTACGAAAATCTATTTTGATTTGTTAGGATAAATCACACAGACATGGAAATTACCTGCCACGAACTTGATTAAAATATGGATTCAAGAGCATGTCTCAAGGCCACAAAGATCGAGCTTCAAGATCTTTGCAAGGAAGATCTAAAGAGCATCACCGGTGAGCTGTAATCACACACCACCAGATGTAATGATTGTCTATAATGCACTTTGGTTTGACTCCTGTGTAACCGTAACATGAAAGTATAATAATGAATTATGAGACGCGATCGGGTGTCGCAATGCGGATTGAAATCAAGTTAGCCATTAATTCGTTTATTGAAATGTCGTGGATTGTTACCAATCTAAACTTAAAGTGAGTTCATCTTTAAATTTAAAAACCACTACCCTGGTCATCCATCTTTCTTGAGCTTTTAAATTAGTTCTTGTACTTGTCTATGATCCACAAAGTACAAAAACTACCCCAGTCATCCATTTTTCTTGAGCTTTTAAATTAGTTCTTGTCATCGTTTATGATCCACAAAGTACAAAAACTACCCCAGTCATCCATCTTTCTTGAGCTTTTAAATTAGTTCTTGTACTTGTATGATCCACAAAGTACAAAAACTACCCCGATCATCCATCTTTCTTGAGCTTTTAAATTAGTCCTTGTACTTGTCTTGAACAAGACATATTCAACTAATACCCGAATCATCCGGATGGTTGGATCCAGTTCATCTTACATCTAGAACACTTTATCATGTCAAAAGCCCGACTATTCATTTTCTGTTGTAATCATTTCGCAATCAAAAGAGGACCACTACTTGCGTAACCATACCGACATCCAATGCAACACACACACGCCTTCCAACTTCATTATCAACCATCTCATGCGCACAAATGAAATATAATACAATGGCAAAATATTTTAGTTACTTTGAAAAGCCACTTAATTTACATGAATTTTGAGTGCTCCTTAACCTTGTAGTCTAATTCAAGTTTTCGTCAGCTCAAGAGTACTGGCATTCAGAAACCAAACCTGTTATATTAGAAATAAAAAATCAGATTGAATCCACCTATATATGTTCAAATTGAGCATCCAAGATTAATTCAAAATGAAAATCCTTCAACTCATTCTTTCACCCCAAAAAACTAAGAACGCATTTCGAGATCAAAAACAGAGGTTATATCTAAAATTAAGAACGTATTTAGAGATTAAAAACGGAGGTTATATCTAAGATTGCATTTTAGAACCTAACTTACAGGAAATAGGATATAATAGATATCTCACCATTTAGTTGTAGTTTTTGCATTATGTTTTGCAAGTTATCAATAGTTTCACATTTGCACTCGTATTGGTTAAAATATTAATAGTTCATAAGGTCAAAATTCATAAGTATTTTCAGTGGGTTACTTCCATAAAATCTTCATGAACGATGTAATCACATTGAACACGGATCGCAAATATCCTAGCTTCAGTCAAGTGGAAATTTCAAGATCATCCCCATTGAAAGTTTGAAGTCGATTTTGAATCCTTCAGTCATTGACACCTGCAAAGAACTCTACCGAGGTGGTCCAATATATCCTAGGGTCAGAAAAACTCGTTGCTAACATAGAATCCCTAATTTTTACTTCATCATCGATAAGGATCATTCATCAGGCAACCCCAACTCAACAACAAATTTAACTTATTCCATTATAATTTCATAACATAAAACGAAAAACAAAACGAAAACTAAGTAAGAAATCATTACCTTCTTTTGTTGAGAAAAAAAACCCACAGAGAATCAATTCAAATCGAGTCTCACAAAACCCTAAAAACAAATACACATAAACTGATATTCTCTCCCAAAGCAAGCTTAAATTAATCATTTCAAACATCCCTAATGAGATTAGTAGGGATAGAGATAGAGATTTTACCTTTTGTTTCCGTGAAATCTCGAGACCCATTTCTCAAATTAACAACAACAACTCCACTGATTCCGTCTAGCAACCCTGGTGACCTCCTTATTCAAGACTAGTATTTCATGAGTAAGAACCATGGTTTGTCGGAGAAGAAAAGTATGGTAGGAATTTGTTACAGAAGAAGAAGAAAAGCATGGCAGGACGAAACCCTAATTTCTATTTTTTCTTCTTTCAGAGCTCAATTAGGCCTCTTCCTATGCACATGCCAAAAAAAAATGGTGTTTGGCATGCCAGGTGGCATGCCAAACCATTTGCGCTACTATGGGGAAACCGCTGAGCGATCGAATCCCTAGCGAGCGATAATCATAATATCTCCAGCGATAAAGACTTTATCGCTCGATAAAAATAATAACGTTGGCGATACAATTGTTATCGCCAAGTAGTTATTCTGCAACGGCTAGTTTCCCATATGGTTCCTATATATACGTCATTTTACCTCGACAGAAAACTCACACCTTCTTCTAAAGATATTACTCCTTTATTCTCAATTTTAAGCTTCACAATGTCGAGATCCAATGAAGAAAGGGATATTATTATGAATAGGTTCAGGTTACAGCAAGAAAGTTATCGAATGAGGTTGCAAGAAATTGACGAAGAGGAAGCCGAAGATGAGAAACTAACTGAAACTTTGATGCTTGTACATACGGGTCAAATGCCAAGAGTTCCAGAGCCCAAACAAGTATTATCAAGAAGATATACGTATCGAGGGAGGGAATTTTACCATCAGAAGCTCATGCACGATTATTTTCTTCCCAATTGTGTGTAATCCGATTGAGATTTTCAAGGTCGATTCCGCATGCCTCGTCATCCGGTGAAAAAGATTATTGAAGAGCTTTGTCGAGTGGAACCTCAATTCAATTATCGCCTTGATACACCGAATATTATAGGTCATAGTCCTGAACAAAAAGTTACTTCGGCTTTAAGGATTCTAGGTTATGGCACTCCAGCGGATGCGAATGATGAGTACCTTCGTATGGGTAAAATAACTTCTTACACTTACCTTTCATTGTTCTGTGAAGTAATGATTAATCATTTTGGTCCAACATATTTACGAAAACCAACCGACGAAGATGTTAGGCAAATATTAAGGGAGAATGAGGAAAGGGGATTCCCGGGAATGCTAGGTAGTCTCGATTGTATGCATTGGGTATGGCATGGATGCCCCGTTTATTGGGCTGGTCAATATAAAGGTTATTATCCAAAACCAATAGTTATCCTGAAGTCACTTTGCTTTTTACGATTATTGGATATGGCACGCTTTTTTTGGTCTTCCGGGTTCACAAAATGATACTAATGTTTTGTACAACTCGCCTCTGTTTGAAGATTTGAAGTATGGAATTTCTCCATCTGTCCGTTTCATGATCAACGGCCATCAGTACACTCATGGCTATTATCTTGCGGATGGTATCTACCCAAAATGGTCCACCTTGGTTCAATGCTACCGTCAGCCTCCTGCTGGTGCATTGGGCCGTTCATACCGATATTTTAATGATGCCCAAATGGCACTGAGGAAGGATGTGGAACGCTCTTTTGGAATTTTGAAGAGGAAGTTCGCTATCATTTGTGGCCCATATCGTGGGTTGAGTCCTCGTGAAATGCACAAGACTATGCTCACTTGCATAATTCTTCATAACATGGTAATTCAGGAAACCAGACGTGATTCGGATTGGATTAACTATGATGATGAAGATTTGAGGCCGGAGATTCGACCGAAAGAGGCCTCCCTGCAAGGAATTATGGTCAAATGACTAACTACATTCGAACCGTAATTTGTATGACCAATTAAGAGATGATCCGAGATTGAATCTTTGGGCGAGAGCATGGAAGATGATTTTATGTATTTTTCTTAATGATTTAGCTTCAGTTTAAGTTATGTTATGTATTGTTATTTTTCTAATTAATAAGCTTCAATATTTCATTTCAAACTAATATTAATTGGAATGCATAACAACGTATCAAATTAAAACTTAAACTAGAACATTAAAACTTAAACTGCTACATTAAACTAGTAATAAACTAGTACATTAATCATTTAGAGGAATTATTTCATCAAACTCATCATCAGTTCCATCATCATCATCTTCTTCATCACGGTTGTTAGTAAATCCAAATTGCTTTTCAATCATGCTTGAATCTGTCAAATTCGATTTGCCATACATGCGCTTGTTGGGCGTTCATAATTGAGGTGTTAGCTTGAAGAATGTTATGCTTGTCATAGTCAAACTGGAATTTTTCTTGAGAAAGACGACTTTTCTTACTCTCCCGGTTTTGAAATTTCTTTTCAATTGATCTTTGCTTCTCGACGGTCTTTTGATGTTCCATGAACTCTGCCATGTTAAATCCTCCGGAACTCCCTCCTTCTTGAGCTAATTTTCTAGCCAGTTTTGCCCGATTCCTCCCTGGAAGTTTTCCCTTATTATTACCATCAACATAATTATTGAAAACTACGTTGGAATTTGAGCTTGTAGGGGTATCTGGTGAAGAATTTGATGGACCTTGTGAAAATGGTGAAGAATTTGGTGTTGAGGGAGAAGAATTATATGGTGACTTTTCAGGTTATTTGATTATTTACTAAGTAATCGGGATTATATTTGTTCAAATCCTTCAAAATATGATAACAACTTTCGAAAGCAAACTGTTTACCATGTTTTCGTTGCCAATCTGTACGAACCTCTCTTTCAAAATCAACATCAGTCTGACCACTGTCCTTTCCTTTTCTCTTGGCTTGCATTATCAATGCAACATAAGCGGCTACTTCCTATTGATTACAATGAAGTGTTCGACAATCCTTTTGCATCACGACCATTGATGTTCATGGTTTGTTCTTCATATTTTTGAAATATATTATCCCACATGGTGTTACCATGTTGGTGTGCACCACCGATACAATCTTGGGTAAAAAAACATAATTACGACAAATACATTCATCTTCTATCATGGTGTATTTTGCACCACGGACTCGATTCTTCTTACCTTTGCCTTGAGTTTGTGCTTGTGAATCCATTTTACAAGAAAATATAATTGTAGAGGAGTTGTGATAGTTTTAGATTTGAAAAAGATTGAGAAATTAAGAAATTCTAGAGAGATTTAGAATTTTTGGTGTGTGTTGATATGAGTTTGAAATCAGGTATTTATAGAGGGGGGAAATTGTAGCCGTCAGATGAAGATCTGGTCAGCGATTATCATAGTATCGAGCGATAGCTTGACTGTCGTTGTCGAGTGAATGACCATCGAGTGATTCTTTGACCATCGAGCGACCGAGACTCTATCGTCGCTGAAACTCGTCGTGTATGCCTATATGCCAGGAAAAACATATTGGCATATGAGTTTGGCAGTTTGGCATACCCATAGTGGGTGCATATATGCCAAATACCATGTTTTGGCATGTGCATAGGAAGAGGCCTTAGCTTCCAAATTCATCAACCTCCTCTTTGATTTATATAGATCTCAAGATTTACATGAGTCACTCTCTTCGATATATTGGAATTGAATTCGACAGGGGGAGAAAGAGATGAAGAACCGAAGAAGAGAATAAACTCTCTTCGGTATATTGGTATCTCGGTTAGATTTAGGTCTTATTTTTGACGTAGGTATTGTCCACACCAACGACGTTGCTTAACATCCAGTTAAGATTCGGTGTAAACAAAATGTAACGAAATATTTAGGCACAAAAGTTGACAGAACTATTGTATACCCCCGTTTTACATAACGGAGTTGCTAACGACCAGTTAATTTTAGGGTGTAATGGAGTGTTATCCAGGTTTAAATGTTTGGACTAATAGAGTAACGCCAAGTGTTCTCACCAGATTTACTTATGCACAACGAAATGTTCTCATGCATCCTCAAGGGGGTGTCGTGTTCACCGCGCGACGTGGGAGCTCATATGACTTAGGATTTTAAAGGATTTGATTTGATATGAAGACGGTGATTTGGTTTACTTCTCTCTGGGAGTACAATTGGAGGTTGTGAAGCTGCATGAGAAATAAGAAATCCTTTCAATAGAAATGAAACATGTTAAAGATGCAAATGCAACAACTCAATCAAACAAATAAATTTAAACAAAATTTAAAACCTTGGCCTACCGAAGGAGGAGGTAAATATGTTGCTTCAGGAGAAGACATCTTGAGCTTAACACTATGATTTGACGTTGTTATTTTATATTTTAAAAGAAAAGTAAAATCAAAAACTCATCTCATCCTCTCGTTTGTCTAGAAGGTTCAAAAACTATAAATCTTTTTTTTGTTTTTTGTGATCAGCTTTTCTTTATGTGTTGTTTTTACGTTTTGCTCAAGTATAAAAAATTATTTAAAAATAATTAAATTTATATATATATATATATATATATATATATATATATATATAATGATGATGATCATGGGAGAAATTTTTTCATTTTATCTTCTTTAAGTATGAATGAAATCCAATTTAAATCAACTTAGTTCTTACTAAATCTCTGTATAATATCTTTGATCTTCATGTGCAAGATTCGAAACCATGGGAACTTTAGACGATGATATGAAGTTTATTTGTAAATATGAAAAAGAAAAATGAAGATTAGAATTTTCAGTTTATTTTATTTTCAAAAGATATAATTCAAATCCCACGGACATACCCCACAACTATACTATTCATCATGATTGAAATATTAACATTACAACATGCATCATGATCTCATAAAATTGAAAAACGAATATCCAGTGTTCGATCTTCTTTTCATTAGAATAAACCTAATCACCATTCTAAAAAATTGATTGTTAAACTAATAGTAATAGTAATTACCATTTCAATGGATACTCAAAATTTAAAATTAAAATCCGTATAGTTGTTGATACTTACTTGTGGATCGAATGTGCTTCCATATCCCCAATAAAAATAATCATGTTCGAAAAGAGATATACAAAATCGTTAGTAACGTGGCGTTGGTATGATATCAAGGAAAACTCGTGGGGTTGGTATGATATCAAGCAAAACTTTAAAAACAAAAAGAACAACATCGCAGAAAGACTAATTGACATTGTTTACAATATATTTATTTTTTAATATCCAATTTGCTAATGCTTTCCACATGTTCAATAGAACTTGTCTCATTAAAGAGGTCAGACTTCACTATTTAGGAATTTCGCGATGGTTGGAGTTCTTCTATGTCAGACCAGCCAGGCTCTATTATGATCATTTTGTCCTGTCTTCTGCAATCGGTGTGCAACAAGGTGACCCTCTTGGTCCCTTGTTGTTTGCCTTGACGCTCCATCCACTTGTTAAAACCATTGCCGCACATTGCAAACTGGATTTGCATGCATGGTATTTGGATGATGGGACTATCATTGGAGATACCCTTGAAGTGTCGAAAGCCTTAGAAGTTATATGTAATGACGGGCTAAGTAGAGGATTGCATCTCAATATCAATAAGACCGAAGTCTTTTGGCCAACTGAAGATCCTAGAAGTTTCTCAAAAGGGGTATTCCCTCTCAATATTGGTAGACCTAATAAAAGTGTCAAACTATTGAGTGGACCAGTCAGCCTAGATCTTCAATTTTGTAGCGACATGGTAGTTAACAGGGTGACTAACATTATTCAGTTGATGTCGGCTATTAAAAGGCTCAAAGACCCCTAGAGCGAGATGTTATTACTTCGCAGTTGTAATGGTGTATCAAGGTTGTACTTTTCTTTGCGAACTACCAAACCTGCAGCCCTCCAATAATCCACGGATCTTTTTGATAGTCACCTGCATCAGTATATGAGGTTGTTAGTCACAAGAGATGGGGATGGTTTTGGCCTCCTACAGCAACAGTTGGCTACTTTGCCAATCAAGGATGGTGGACTTGGTATTTATACTATGGCATATACTCGTAACTGTTGTTACCTCGCATCCCAATGCCAAACCAGTTCCGTGCAAAAAAACGATTTTCAACGGTCTTTATCCCGCCAACAAAGGTGCTACTTTTTAGCAAGCATTGCATTCTTATATCCAGGTATGTAGTTTTCCTTCTAACCATAATAACGACGACACCGCCCCTATGTTTATGCGCTCATTGGCGATAACCTTCTTCGATGCTATTAAGAAGCGAATTTCCACCAATATCACAATGACTGAACGAGACTTAGTACTGTGGCAGTGTAATAGAATTAAACACGCTGAAGACTATCTTCTATATATACCCATCAGTGGGCTTAATCAAAGCCTTGGGCCAAAACAATTCCGTTCCATAGTTTGTTATCGTCTGGGTATCCCGTTATTTGCTGAAGGCTGATGGATATATATGGAGATCATGCCTTTGCATTGCGCTAGTGATGTTGGCCTCAAATTCCGGCATGATTTGGTTCGTGCTGTTCTTGCGGATATATGTTACAAGAGTACGGGTGTGCCAACAGGCAAATAAGTGGCGTTGGGTTTCTTGTCTGATGATGGTAGTGCTTCACTTCCAGATGATATTCTAATCTACAATTGGGAAAACGGTCAAGATGTTTGTATGGATGCTACAAGATTCTCACATTTCATAGGAGGTGGTGAGAGTGCCTTCATCCCTGGGAAAGCTATTTCCAAGGCTGTCACGCGTAAGCGCAACAAATATTTGGAAAAATTTGTTGAACATGGGTATGGGCTCGGTGTGCTTGCTTTCACTACCCTAGGTGAGTTGCAAGGTATTGAAAGCGTGAAGAGGAGTATGGCTTGTTTTCTATTTTTGAGAAGCGATGCGTAGGTTGAAGCGTGAAGCGGCGATTCATGGTTGGCGATGAATCGTAAAATATAAAATTTGATATATTATAAATAGGTATTAAAATGTTTATAAATATAAAATATAGCCAAATATTATCCTAACTAACCATGTAGAAAAATTGTTGAGCATTCACATACCACACATGAGGTGGTAGGTTTGAATTCCACCATTCTTTTTTAATTTTTAGATC
Organism: Papaver armeniacum; assembly: GCA_023531295.1. Lineage (NCBI taxonomy): Eukaryota > Viridiplantae > Streptophyta > Magnoliopsida > Ranunculales > Papaveraceae > Papaver > Papaver armeniacum. Next base: position 205,906 of record JAJJWW010003721.1, on the reverse strand, counting down.
ATCATTTCTTGAAGTTTGACCATTTTTCCCTTCCGACTATGATCAAAATCATTGACTACACCCTTCACATTCAGAACGCTTCATAGGTACTCTTCAAAGCGTTTCTGAAAAAAATTGAAGCGAAGCGTGAAGCGTACGCTTTTAAAAACCATAGTGAGTTGGGCAAAGATACAATGACCTTTTAAATTGAAGATGTCAAGAATTGTTTTGTTAACAATAATGGTGAGTTGGTCAAAATCATTGACTACATGCTTCACAAATAATGCTTCATAGGTACTCTTCAGAGCGTTTACGAAAAAATTGAAGCAAAGCGTGAAGCGTACGCTTTTAAAAACCATGGTGAGTTGGGCAAAAATACGTTGACCTTTTAACTTGAAGAGGTCAAGAATTGTTTAGTTAACAATGATGTCGGAATGGTTTAGGCGCTTTATTTTTCATAGAATGTGTGTTGCTTTTCAAAAAGGTGTTGGTACTCAAAGATGTAGCTAGGTTACCAACTCATTTATTGTATACAAAATAATTTTATTTAATATAATAAGCTTTCGAATTTCTAAAAATATTTCAAAAAAAAAAAAAATGGTTATGAAAAAATATCGTGGTTGCCCAAAATTATCAAAAATACGTAAAATTGAGACTATCACCGATATTATTTCCAAAATACCGCTTTTATTTAAAAAATTCCGGGCTTGGGAAAAATCTATAAAAACAAAATGAGCAAGGGTAGACTCGATTGTTTGCGCCGTTGTTTTTATTTGCTTCTATGGTTTTATTGTTTTGTATTCTTCATTAATACGTTGGTTGGTGTTTCTTTTTTCTTTTTCATTTTTATATTGTTGATTTTGTTTTGCAGTTGTTGCGATATATCCTCGCAATGAGGATGCAACGATGAAATGAAATCTTTCGGTTCATTTTTTAAGGTGATGAACTTCTTCTTTCTTTTAATCTTCTTGTTATATGTGTTTCTTATTTTTGCCCTATGGCTACGATGATTTTGGCCCTTCTGGTATATTTTGTTTTTGTAGTAGTCATTGTGTGATCTACTAGATTGTATGAACTCAGTTAGTAAACCATCATTAAATTTAAGGTTTTATTGTTTTATATATTATTAAATTTAAGGTTTTATTGTTTTATAGGTTGCTTTTTTCAGTTCAGTCTTCATAAAATCAAGGTTTTTCGTTGCAATGGCAAGTTGATCACAAACAACCATAAAATTTCGGAGAATTGTGGGAAAATTAGGCGCAGACCCAAAAAAAAATAATATTCTTATTGTCAGGCCCACAATTAATTTTAGATACTGTGACACCCATAATTATTTCCGTGACACTCATAATTATATGAAATTATTAAAAATGTCTGCATGATGGATTATGCATCCGCATGACGGGTTATGCATCAGGGGTATAATTGGCAACGCAACTTGGATATAACGTATCTAAAAATCCGCGCCTTGAAATTTTACAAATTTTATATCGTTGGAAATCTTTTTAAGAGAGCTACGCAACGAGTACAAACAATAATATCAATTTTTTGTTTTTCACGAAAAAATCGGAGGTGATCATCATTTTCGGCAAAATTTTCGAAAACTTGATATATAACTATTATGCAGCCACCAAAAAAGATGCATAACACATTCTGCAAACGCATAACGAATTATGCAACCATTTTCTCCACTGCATAACAAATTATGCATTTGGATAACAGAGTTATGCATCTATAACAAGTTATGTAACCATTATTTTGGTTGATTTTAGTGCGTCCATAAAAAAATTGATGCATAATGCATTATGCATCCACATTTACGGATGCATATTAGGTTATCCATCTATTTTCTCGATGCATAAAAGATTATGCAACAATTTTCTCGATGCATAATGCATTATGCAAATATTTTTTGATGCATAACAGTTACGCATCCATTTTCACAACTGCATAACATGTTATGTAGATATTATTGTAGGTGCATGACAAGTTAGGCAACCTTATTTTTTGTTGATTTCAATAATAACAAAAAATTAGCTGCATAACGTGTTATGCAACCGTTTTTGGACCGCATAACAAGTTATGCAAAAAAAAAAACTGCATAACGTGTTATGCAACCATTTTCGGGAGTGCATAAAAAATTATGCAACAAATTTTGTAGATGCATAACCTGATATGCATCACTATTCACGGCCCAATGTTCTTCCAAATGCACGTAACGCGCACAACAAACCCATCTGCTATTGGGCCAAGGTGATGAAACATTCCATTCACAAACGTACATCTATATTCAAACGAAATCTCCCAGTTCAAATTACTAATACAACATATGATCCAAATTCCAAAGACATACTTCTCAATGCTCAACACAATACTTGGATTCGTATATTCATTCCCACAATTCATCAAGATTTAGCCACAACAAATAAGGTTCCTGTCATAATATATTACCATGGTGGTGGGTTCATTCTTTGCAGTACATTTTGGACTATATATCATGAGTTCATGACTACTGCAAATACAAGGAAACTATTTTACCAGCAAAAGTACTTTAAGTAGAGTATCGCCTGGCTCCGGAAAGTCGATTACCAGCTGCTTATGATGACGATGTTGATGCACTAATAAAGCACTTCCTATCAATCCTCACCCTCTTCTCCGCAACACAAAGTGATAACGTCCCAACAACAATACAAGTAACAAAAACAGCTCCACCCAACACACTATTCAACCCAACTTCACCAAAGATCCGTCCCAACAAATGCAAATGCCTATACTAGCAAACACATCAGTGCACCATTACCTAATGGAAGCAATGTTACACCCTCAACAAATGGTGGCAATTTCAATAATTTCACAACTTAACTAACGAACAACAGATGTAATCAGCTGCGGTATTACCTAACAGATAAAATAATTCCCCAAGCCATAATGCAAGTACCATGTACCGAAACACATGAAAATTCTGATAATCACAGTAGAAAAATGTAATGTAATCGAAATAACCAACAGAAGTACACAAGGGGTGTGCTTTCAAGACCTCACATTCACTCCCAAAACCTTCATGTTTTTGAATTCCAGAACATAATGATGGACTCTTTACTGCCAAATCATTCGAGGAAGAATTGTTTGAAGACGAATTCGACCCAATTTCGAATATCTTCCTATGTATAACCCCATGAAACTCATTTTCTGAATCCAAATCCCTAATTTACTATGAAATATATCGTTTTGTGAACGGAAAAAGAAAATTAATAAAATTAAACCACAAATACCATTGAAAATACCTATGTGGAGAAAACCCATTGATGTAATCACAAAGAATTTAGGAGGCCCCAACAATTAGGGCTTCTTCTTTAATCACTTAATCCCGATATTTTCAAGTGAAATGATTCAGGAACAATGAATTGAGAAAAATATTAGGTTATGAAATTGAAAATTGAGGGTTTGGAGATTGAGATTTAGATTGGGCTTAATGAAAATTAGAAGAAATTTGGACAAAGTTAGGGTTCGGATTTGAATAAAGAAGACAAACTTGGAAGTTTCTCTGTTTTTCTTCGTTTCGTTTTCTTATCAATCTCTTCATCTCCGTTTCTGCTTTTCTCTTATTAACAAATATTCTCTTCAACCATCACCAGATTCGGCAGCAGCTGCAACCATCTTTCCGTAACCTAAGAATCAATAGAGAAGAAGAAGAGAAGGAATTGAAGAAGAAATTTTGCGGTGCGTGAAGAAATTTAATTTTAGAAATTCTGGGTGTGGGAGAAATTTTACCCTAAAAAATGGGTGCGCGCCTAAACTTTTCCAAGCGTGGGTTTCACGATGGAACAAAATCTGTAAAATGGGTTTGGCTGTAGTTTTCACTTGTGTTTTTTTTTTAAACTAAGAATAGTATATATATTTTTGGGCCTTAGCTTAACTTCCCCTTAAGACTTTATAGAGTCAAACTCTAACCAGGGGTGAGCATGGGCCGGTATGGACCGGTTTTCGCCTCATCCGCATCCAATCCATTGCACTACGGATTTCAAGTTTGGCATCCGCATCCAATCCATATCCAACGGATTTGCATCCAATGGATGCACGGATGGACGGATTGGATGTGGATAATCCAATGGATTTGTTTTAGTTAAAATTTATAGTAAAGAAAATAAAGCTAACACAAATGTCTCCTTATAAAACCTACATATCCTATATATGTACAGTAAAAACTCCATATATTAATAAACTCTATATATTAATAAAAAATCATGGTCCCAACTTGGGCCAGTTATAAATAATGATAAACTCCATATTTTAATATTAATAGATTTTTCTAGTCCCACCATAAGGAATTTACCTCTATATATTAATATAATAGACATAATTGGAAAATTATAGATCTTGATACACCAAAATTTAAGATAAAGAAAAATATGTATCTATAGTTGTTTGAAAAAATGATGTAATTTTTTAGATTGTTATCGCATCTTTTGATTTACATATGCTTAAGACCTCGTTACTATGTACACCTTCTTGTTGAAACTAAAATATTTCCAACTTGTCAAGCATGTTTAAAGCTTCTTGTCGAGCAATTTTTTTTTGGTATACCTCCCTATATTAATAAACTCCATATATTAATAATTTTGTGAAGTCCCGAGTCTATTAATATGTGGAGTTTTTACTGTATACAAATATAAAAATGCCATGACAACACCCCAAGCAAACCTCTTAAAATTCATAATGATCCATAGTATTTTCTAGAACTATATATATGCCCTTAATTTAACGGATATGGATGTCCAACGGATTTTCAAGGTTGCATCCGAGCCCGATCCGTTACCCTTTGGATTTCAAAAATTCCATCCGCATCCAACCCATTAACGAACGGTCCGGACATCCATCCGCAAATGAACGGTTGGTCCCAGTTAAATCCGCGGATTACGGGCCAAATGCTCACCCCTAACTCTAACCAGCTCCTAGCTAAATGGGCTTTTCCTATGTAATAGTATACATTATGTCTGTAAGTGTGCCAAGAATGAAACTATCGAACAACTACTATACATATATTTATAAAATGAGAAGTGCAATTACAAGGGTGAAAAGTATCAAGGAAAAACTAAGAATCAACAACATTTCTACTAAACGGACTAACAATTGGATATCTGGGTTGATATAGCTGAGAGTGCATGCAATTGCGGATGCAATAAAGGAAAAGATCCCTGACCACGCCATGCTTTTGAAGACGAAAGGGTGAGGAAGGTCAGTCATTTTTGCCAATAGAAGTTCAACAAGTACAGCAGTAGCAATTCCAATTGAAGTGGTTCCCATTGCTAAACAGATTATAAAGAGCTTTGCTAGTCGGTCACTTCTCTCGGTATCTTCATCTGATTTCATCTGTTGTATGATATCTACATTATCACTTGGACGACTTGCCTCTAGCTCTAAGGTCTTGACACGAGATTGTTTTGGTGTTAGATAATATATAGCATTAAAAAGTTGGAATGTTATGCCATTGTAAAAAAGTACAAATGAAATGAGAGTGCCGCTTATGGAAACTCAAGGAGACCATGAAATTCATTTATTTACCTGGTCAAGTTCTTGACGTACAATGTCCGAGGTGTTACTCTGCTCATCCATAAGCAGTGGACGACGGCTTATAGAACTTAGATCTAGGGCCAAAACTCTAGAATGAGTCATAGTTACACCAGACTCGATAAGTTCCACCTGAAAGTTTAAGCATCACAATCTGGGTTACTTCGATCGCCACTTCTACCCAAACGCCGAATCAACAGTAAAATGGCGAGTACAATATTATAGAACATGATATTGAGTCTAACCTACCTCATTTTGTTGATCTAAGAGGACGCAAATATCTGTTTCTTCTTCATCCATTGGGTTGACAACTAGGAAATTTTCTGGAATATTTACAGTGTGATGGTCGTCGGCAACTTCCTTGTTTGGGTGCATGTGTGAGATCGACCTGAAATGTATACATAATCCATCAGCCCCATGTTGAAAAACCTTATAGATGATGCCAAATTGAAGATTCCTGCACCCAAGGACTCAACCACTGAACCACAAATGGAGGTTTAAGCAGGAGCGCTTAGAATCATCATGCATGATTGAGGCATGTAAGTGTTGATATGATGCTACTCTTCAACGTTATTTTTTCTGGTAGAGGGATGAATGATGATGCACGAAAAGAAAACCTTAAGAAAAGAAGTACGATGAAAATTTATTCTAGACACCAAGAATGTTAAGGCTACTCAATCATTAATTTGCTTGATCTGGCTAGCTAAATAATGTGTACCTGACTTTGAATATCTTCCAGACTTCAGCGCAACTAGGTAGTGCAGCTTTGCAGTTAAGCAAGTCACTTCTTGACACGTTCCGTGCAACACTTAAATATGCGAATTGCACCCTGAATATGTGGTCCCCGAAACAATAACTACAAAATAAAGCATGCCAAAAATAAATTATAATGATTCTTTCTTTCTTTCTTTTTTTATTGAAAAGGGGTGTTCCAAATTTTCCTCCTAGGGTCTTGGGAACATGCATCTCCCAAACAAGATTCTTGGCGGGTAAAAGAAAAAAGAAAAGAAAAGACCCTATGGGATCTTATAAAATCGGATTTGTATGATATGGAATCTTATAAGATGTCATATACTGCTTGGAATTCATAAAAAATGAAAGAACTTCTAGTACGGTGAATGTGATTGTTTTGCATATTGGATATAAATTTCTAGATACCCGGAGCATAAATTTTCATATCCAACTCATAACACTTTTTTTTTTTTTTTTTTTTTGAACCATAAAAATGAATTTTGTTTGATCAAAAATAAGGGTTACAAGACCATCCCTAATGGAATATACAAAGAAGAGAAGAAAAAAATATACAAAAGAAAGAAACCTATATATGTCATTATATATTTGACTAGAATTTCTCTTACTATCGTTGTTAAATATTTGATCTCAAAATCAAATATTTATGGGTTAGATTAAATGTAAAGTTGTTGGAGAGAAAACAAGAACCGTCAGTTAAACTAAGATAGATTGAAGAAGTTACTGGAACAAGGTACGTGTTCTGTTGGTTTCAAACTTGTAATCGACAAGTATCAGAATCGAAGATTTGAAATTCAAATCCTACAAGGCCCCGCATATAAGGAATGGATTGAATAGGCATCATTCCTGCGATCATCGAACATACACTAAACATGCCTGCTCAAGATCACTATAAGCAAACCAACATGCCTTGATTAGGGACAAAAGTAATCTTCCTTCTTTTCTCTCTATCTTCTAAACTCTTTCTCCATTTAGCCTCGAGATCAATTACTTACTGTATATAAATAAGATTTCAAGGTTGAATTGCCAACGTTGTTGATTGTCGATTCATACAAAGGCTTGTTTGTAACCTGGGAAGCGGTTTGCTATCGATCCCATCAACAACTCAAGAGTGGGAGCAAATAACGCTTTAAGGACAACAGACTAACGTGTCTCAAGCCATTATTGTCAGTAGGTCATTTTTCATTGCAGGGATTATATCTAACAATCTTAAAGCGTTATTTTCTGCAATGGAAGAGACACAGATGGCTTCATTCAAGGTTATGAATCAAGACTTTGTTCGTTTAGATCGTTTTGATGGAACAAACTTCACTCGCTGGCAAGACAAGATGAAGTTTCTTCTCACCACATTGAAAGTTTTCTACATCCTTTCGCCACACCATTGCCAAAGACTCCACTGAAAAAGACACTCAAGAACAAAAGAAAGAAAGGAAAAAGCGAGAAGAAGATGAACTAATTTGTCGCGCCATATTCTCAATGCGCTATCGCATCGTTTATATGATCTCGTACACTCGTACGCAATCATCAAAAGTCACATGGGATGCCCTTGAAACTAAGTATAAGGCCGAAGAACAAGGTACGAATAAGATTTTAATTACTACTTATTTTGATTTTAAAATAAGCGATGATAAGCCATTGTTAGCATAAGTACATTAGTTACAGATTATTGTGAACAAGATTCGTGCTCAAAGCATTACCATTCCTGAATCTTTTCAAGTTGGTGCCATAATCGCAAAGTTACCACCAACTTGGAATAACGCCAGAAGAAATTATTACATGATTCAAAGGAGTACACTTTGGAACAACTTCAAACATCTTCGTGTGGAAGAAGAAATTCGTCTTCGTGACAGAAATGAAGTTGTTAATGAAAGTTCAAAAGTGAATCATGTGACGGAATCCGGTTCCAGTAATCCTAACAAGGCTCTTCAACTCAAAAATGAGAAAGGAAAATTCAAGAAATCATCCAACAAGAACAAGAAGAAAGGATCCTTCTATCATTGTGGGAAGAGTTTTGAATAAAGACATGTCGTTGCAGTGCATATGTAAGAAGCACCGTTGTCAAATCACTATCCGGATGTTGTTGTCGTGCATATTGATTTCAAATCAATCATGACTACTACCTCATCTGTCATGTTGGCTTCCTTTTGGAGCTTCTTGAGATGAAGACATTCCTTTTTATAATTTCCTTATGAAAGTACTGATGGCAAGGAAGTCCAATTGGGAGACAATAGCCGTGCAAAGGTCTCAGGCAAAGGAAGTGTTGAATTATTCTTCACATCCGGAAAGAAGATGACTCTCATTAATGTACTTCATGTTCCTATTATTAGAAAGAACTTAGTTTCTGGAAATCTAGTCGGAAATAAGGGAATTCGTTATGTTTATGATTCCGGAAAACTAATTCTTACTAGGAATGGCCAATTCATTGGCAAGGGATATGCTTGTGATGGAATGATTAAATTAAGTATTAATGAAAATAATCCTTCTCTTTATGTTGTTGAGTCTTGTTCTTTATGGCATAGTCGTTTAGGTCACTTAAATTATAATTCTATCAAAATAATGATGAAACTTGGTTATATTTCTGCTGACCCTATAGATATAAGTAAATATGAAGTCTGTGTGCAATCTAAGATGACTAGAAAACCTTATCCTAAGGCTAAAAGAAACACACAGATGTTAGAACTTATACACAATGATATTTGTGAGTTAAATGGAAACATAACTCGTAGTGATAAGAGATATTTCATAACTTTCGTTGATGATTAATCTAGATACTTGTATGTTTATCTGATGACCACAAAAGATGACGCATTTAACATGTTCAAAGTCTTTAAAGCTGATGTAGAAAATCAACATGATAAGAAAATTAAAATGCTGCGTAGTGATAGGGGTGGTGAGTACTTTGAAACTGAATTCTCTAATCATCTAGAAGAATTAGGAATAATACACCAAAGGACTGTACCATATAATCCACAACCAAATGGTTTATCCGAAAGAAAGAATAGAACTCTTGTGGACATGGTAAACTGTATGCTTGCTAATGCTAACTTACCAAACAATTTATGGGGTGAGGCTCTCCTTACTTCCCCGTCATGTACACAACAGGATTCCATCAAAGAAAACTAAAACATCTCCATATGAACTATGGAAAGGTAGGAAACCAAACATAGGATACATAAAAGTGTGGGGGTGTCTAGCCTACTATAGAGTACCTGATCCTAAAAGAACCAAGTTAGGACCTAGGGATTTTAATAGTACATTTGTTGGTTATGCAAAGAACAACAAGTCTTACAGATTACTAGATTTGGAGACAAATTCTATTGTGGAATCTAGAGACGTATAATTTTTCGAGAACAAATTATCTAGTAACAATAGAATTGAGGATTTACCTTTAAATTCATCACACTTGGCATCTCACGAGGGAAACAAAGGCCCAGAGGATCGAATCATAATGAGCATATTGAACCTAGAAGGAGTAATAGACCTAAAAAGGCAAAGCCTCTACATCAGATTTTATTGATACAACTGCAATAACATTTTTCTTAGTAGAGGGTGATTTAGAAAACGTCACTAATAAAATGCCATTAGTACTGAATATAGAAGATGATCCCAAAACTTACAGTGAGGCCATGTCTTCTAGAGATGCAGCTTTTTGGAAGGAATCAACAGACGATGAAATTGATTCTATCTTGTCAAATGGAACATGGGTTTATGTTGATTTACCGCAGGGTTCAAAAGTTATAGGTTGTAAATGGGTATTTAGGAAGAAATATAATACGGATGGTTCTATTCAAACATTTAAAGCTAGATTAGTAGCCAAGGGTTTCAGGTAAAAAGAAGGTATTGATTATTTCGTCACATATGCACCTGTAGCTAGGATAACTTCCATTAGGATTTTATTTGCTTTAGCATCCATTTTTCAATTACATGTGCATCAAATGGATGTGAAAACTGCATTTTTGAATGGATATCTTGATGAAGAAGTTTACATGGAACAACCTGAAGGATATGTCTTACCAGACAAGAAAACAAGTTATGTAAACTAGTTAAATCTTTATACGGTTTAAAACAGTTCAAGCAATGGCATGATAGATTTGATACTTGTTATCTTATCTTTTGTTTTTAAACATAATACTGCTGATAAATGCATATACTCTAAGGTTAATAAAGAATTTATTGTTATTATATGTTTGTATGTTGACGATATGTTAATCATCGAGAATGACATGGATGGTGTAAATGAAACCAAAGAATATCTTCACTCAAATTTCAAGATGAAAGATCTTGTAGAAGTTGATACAATCTTGAGTATCAAAGTCAGAAAACATGGTGGGGGTTATGCTTTGTCTCAATCACATTATATTGAGAAAGTGTTAACTAAATTTCAGCACCTGAAACTTAAAGAAGCAAACACATCGTTTGATTGAGTGCGAATAATGGCAGGTCAATTGCACAACTCGAATATGCGGGTGTTATAGGATGTTTAATGTACATAATGCATATGTACCAGGCCTGATATCGCTTACGCAGTTTGTAAACTGAGTAGATACACAGGTTGACCGAGCCTAGAGCATTGGAAAGCCATTGGGAGAGTTCTCGGTTATCTAAAGAGAACTTCTAGTTTTGGTTTATTTTATAATGAATTCCTCGTTGTATTAGAGGGTTATACCGATGCAAGTTGGATAACCAGTATTAAAGATAATATCTCTACAACTGGTTGGGTTTTCACTCTAGGTGGAGGGGCAATTTCTTGGGCTTCCAAGAAACATACATGTATGGCTCATTCGACAATGGAGTCGGAGTTCATAGCATTGGACGCCACTGGTAGATAGGGCCGAGTGGTTAAGGAATTTTCTAATCGATATTCCTTTTCCTATATAACCATCGTTAAGAATTTCAATATATTGCGACAGTGAAGCAGCTTTATCAAGGGCGTACAACAGTACGTATAACGGAAAGTCTAGACATATTAGTCTACGACATGATTATGTGAGGCAGTTAATACTGGATGTCATAATCACTATCTCATATGTGAGATCAAAATGCAACTTAGCGATCCATTTACCAAAGGGCTTGCAAGGGAATTGGTAAAGACAACATCTCATAGAATGGGACCTAAACCTTTTAAGTTAATTAGTCACCTGTAATGGTAACCTCACCAACTACTAGGAAATGACTAGTTTGTTGGTTTAATGGGTAAGAACAAGTTACTTGATAAGTGAACTAGATTCAACACTACATACAGTTGTCCATGTTATGAGTAGTGTTGGCCGTTATGAATAGGAAGGTTGATTCTTATAAGATCTTAATGAAATTCAGTTCATTGTGAACAAGTTTTCGAAAAAATAACGGGAAAACTGGAAGAATTTCACCTATATGAGCATAAAAGTGGTGTCGCTTCTCATAAGACGTTATAGGTTTCTCTTAGGATTGCTCATGAAACCCAGGCAAGCACAAGGCCATAATAGTGCTAAGCGAATAGTGAATTCTTATTACTACTGTTGTATCTGAGTGTGTGACTTTTCCGGTTCTTTCACGTACAAGTCATGGTTTAAAGCTACAGCTACCAATAACATCGATTGAGCTTTGAATTGTCAACACTAACCAAAGGTTTAGTCGGGCCTCGCACCTTTGAGTATGCATGTTAAACAAGGTTTGTAGTTGACGAAAGCTAAATTTATATTTAATCTAGTAGGGGATTGTTAAATATTTGATCTCAAAATCAAATATTTATGGGTTAGATTAAATGTAAAGTTGTTGGAGAGAAAACTGTAAACCACAAGCTTAAACTAAGATAGATTGAAGAAGTTACAGAACAAGGTACGTGTTTGTTGGTTTCAAACTTTGTAATCGATAAGTATCAGAATCAAGATTTGAAATTCAAATCCTACAAGGCCCCGCATATAAGGAATGGATTGAACATGCATCATTCCTCATGATATCAATGTACACTAAACATGTATGTTCAGTATCAATATAAGCAAACTAACCGGCCTTGATCGGGGACAGAAGCAACCTTCCTTCTTTTCTCTCTATCTTCTAAACTCTTTCTCCATGTAGCCTCAGTCAATTACTTACTGTATATAAATAGGATTTCAAGGTTGAATTGCCAACGTTGTTGATTGTCGATTCATACAAAGGCTTGTTTGTATCCTTGGAAGCGGTTTGCTATCGATCCCATCAATAACTCTGAAGAGTGGGAGCAAATAACACTTTAAGGACAGCGTACTAACGCGTCTCAAGCCATTGTTGTTGTAGGTCATTTTTCATTGCGGGGATTATATCTAACAATCGTTATAAGCAAAACGTTCCCCAAGAGGATGTCTTAAAACTTGCCGTTGGATACTCCTCTTATTTCTCTTAACCATAATGTCCACGGGCACGGCATACACAGCCAATGTCATTGCCTTCCAAGTAAAGTTGTGCATTTCATCGTTAATCCTTCCTTGCCAACCATTTAGACATGAGACTATAGTTTTAGCACATCAAATCGTCCATAAACTATATATATATGCGTTAGCACATGACATGAGCAATTGTGACGTTAGCGATGAGCGATCTCTCTTTCCGTATCACCGCCACCTGTGTAGGTTGAAGTTGGTGTTAATTAACTAGAGATATTATTCTCTTGCACTAAAAAGACATCTTGGTTAATTAATCGGCGGCGCAATCTTTTCCAGGAAAACAAAGTAATCTGGTGGTTTGGACTGATCGCAGACGATAAATTTATGCCGCGTGTGAGGGTAGTTGTTTGCATGTGATCATATCAACCTCTTTATTCCTTGGCTGACAGAGAAACTACTCGTAAGAGGAAGCAGCAAGGAAGCCAAAACGGGCAAGGGGCAGATTATATCACAGGAAGGCAAGCTAGCCGGCTTTTTTTTTACTATTTTTTTTTCGAATATTTTCGGCTAGGTTAAGGACGCATTTGGCGAGAGTTGTTTTCTCTCTTTTTATACTACTTTCTTTTAGTGAACTTCATAAGAAGCTGGGGAAGGGTAGACTTCCACCCGCACGGATTAGAATAGTTTCTCTATTTTCTTTCTTTTCCATAGTATTTTCGATTTTTTTATTTTTTATTTTTTTTTTCTTTTTAGTATTTTAGTTTTCACTTTTATTTTTCTTGTTTGGTGTTGTCCTAATATATTATACTAACCCCAGACGGACCCACAATCTAAGTTAGTCTTCCCAAATGTACTGAGAGCAATCATAAAGGGGCTTAATTATACCCATTTTTTTGGTCTCGTAACTGGGCGTAGACGGACCATCGACCAAATACCGACTAAATGAATAAAAACGATTATATTTGGTCTGGGACCAAAGACTAAACCTAAATATAGTCGAGCGTGCATATAATGTTCGCCCCAAAACCAGGCGAACTTAAAGTTTACGCCCACACCCTGGGGGATATAGTTTACGCCCACACCAAGCGGGGTAAAATGTTCGCCCACCATGTTTTTTTATTTTTATTTTTGTTCAAGCGAACATTATATGTGATTCCTCGTGTGGGGCGAACATTATATGTGATCCCCACACCAAAGGACATTATATGTTCGCCTTTTTTTTTTTTTTTTTTTTTTTTAGTCAAGCGGGGATAAAATGTTCGCCCCACACCAAAGTAACTTATACTCCCCGCTCGACTAAATTTACTCGCCACCCACTGCGTAACACCATGGACCAAACTAAAATTTGGTCTTTTTTTTTTGTCTTTGATCTTTGGGTTTAGTCGCACCGCTGTGGATGCTCTGAAGTGTTGTCCTAATAATGTATATTAACCCTAGACGGACCCACGATCTAATTTGCCCCTTACAATACGGTGGGAATTATATAAATGCCCCTCCTTCTCATGGGTTTCAAAAATACCCTTGTCCACTATATTAATACCCCTAATCTAAAACCAAGGAAATTCAATTAGAAGATATTTCCTTTAATACCCTTAATTTATTCGATAATCGATACTTCTTCTTCTTCATTACTAAAAACCGAAACTCATCTTCTCATCTCCGCCGGTACATCTTCAGAGTCGCCACCACCTCCACCGATCTCGTCATCGCTCCTAGCAGCTACTCTTATGCTTCCAAAAATCCATCACAAGCAAGTAGCATCACCACCTGATTTAGATCGATTTAACGGCATCATCTCCCCGTATTCCTTTCGCCGCCACCATCATGTCCTCCACGATTAGCAGCAGATCTATCACCGTGTTAGTGTTCGATTTCAACTTATTTCAACATTTTATTGTTCTTCATCTTCTTAAGTTGATGAATGATTTTCCAGATTCAGAGATCGACATATTTGATTTTTTTGTATTCGATTACATAGTTTTATCGCTATTTCTGTGTTCGACTTCCACTGATTTCATCTTAATTGTTCTCCATCTTTCTAGGTTAAAAGATTGATTTTCCAGATTCAGATCGATAGATTCGATTTTTTGGTTTTCGAGTTGAAAATGGAACGAGATCTTTGCATGTTAGATTCATTGAAGCCAGATCTCACAGCAGCAAAGGTGTATGATTTTAGAGTTGAAGTTCTTCGAATTATCAAGCTCAAAAGCAATGATGATGGTGGTGGTGATGGTTCTAGTGGCGGCGGTGGTAGAAGAGGTATGTGTTGGAATCTGTTTTTGTTTTGAAATTTGGGGTTATATCAGAAACATTTTTATTTATAGTGATTCCAATTGAGATTTAGGTTCTTAAGTCTTGAAGATAGTGGTGGTTATGGTTGTTGTGGTGTTGGTGGATATTCTCATGGTGCTTTGGTGGTGTTGGTGATGTTTGGTGAGGTTAGAACGATGAATTTTGATGATGGAGATTGTGTTGGTTGTGGTTGGAATGATTAATTAAAGTTGTTCATGAAGATAATGGTGATTCGGGTTGTTTGTGGTGTTGGAAATGTTGTACGCTGTCAAGCGGTGGTGGTGGTGAGGTTGGACGACAAGTTGTTGAATACTACTCCATCAACTATTTAGGGAGTCAACAACGAATGTTTGTGTTTCAACAATGGAAAAATGGAATCAACAACCAATATTTGTGTGTCAACAATAGAAATTGATCTTAGTTTAAGGAGTCAACAACAAATATTTGTGTATCAACAATAGAAATTGACCTTAGTTTAGGGAGTCAACAACCAATGTTTTTGTATCAACAATAGAAATGGAAGTCAACAACCAATATTTGTGTATCAACAATAGAAATAGATCTTAGTGTAAGAAGTCAACAACAAATATTTGTGTATCAACAATAGAAATTGACCTTAGTTTTGGGGAGTCAACAACCAATATTTGTGTATCAACAATAGAAAAATGGAATCAACAACCAATATTTGTGTATCAACAATAGAAATAGATCTTAGTGTAAGGAATCAACAACAAATATTTGTGTATCAACAATAGAAATTGACCTTATTTTAGGGAGTCAACAACCAATGTTTGTGTACCAACAATGGAAAAATGGAATCAACAACAAATATTTGTGTATCAACAATAGAAATTGACCTTAGTTTTAGGGAGTCAACAACCAATGTTTGTGTATCAACAATGGAAAAATGGAATCAACAACCAAATTTGACAAATATTTTTGAATTTTTGATTTTTTGGATCAACTTGATTGTTGACACCTAATATTAACGGCGCGGTGGCGGCGGTGGCAACAACAACAAAGTGGTGGTGGTGGTGTGTGACGGTGGTGGAATATTATTGGTGGTTGTATTTAGTAAGTGGTGGTGGTGGCGGAGTGGTGGTCGCGGAGTGGCGGTGGTGGAGTGGTGGTGGCGGCAGTGTTGTTGGTGGTGGTGAAATGGTGCTGCTGGTGGATGTGAAATAATAGGAAAATTTATTTTTTAATGGATAAGATTTTTAAATGGAAAATAATATTGTAAGTGAGGGTATTAAGGTAATCTGTTTTAAGGGATAAGATATTTAAATGATAGGGGTATTTATATTGTTGTATAAGGGTATATTTATTGGGTGTCAAAACTAAGGGTACTTAATAAATTTACCCTACAATATGTACTCCGGTTTTTTTTGTTTTTTTTTTTAGACAAAGAAACCATAATATTAAACAGAGTTTAAAGTTACTTGGCAAAAAAAAAATGTTAACTCCAGTGGTCTTGTGTTTTTGTTTATAGAAGTTGTAATAAAACGGCTGATACACTTGCAAAAGCTGCTCACAGGTTTCACTTATGTGGGGGAATGGTGGACTTATCCACCTCGCTTGTTAATTGCTCATCTTACTTGTGATGTAAATTTACTTGATGTGTAATATATGGTTTCTTTGTTCACAAAAAAAAAAAGTTACCTGGCAAGATTGGGGTATACCCAGATTAGTTGGAGTATGCCTAATAAGACAAAATTCGGGTCATTATGAAGTAAAACACAACACCCCTTAACCATTTATTTTCAAAATGACAAATATACGCTTGGTTAATTAACATTAATAATATGTTTAGGTTAGTTAATTTAGTTAGTTAATTAGTTGAATTATAATTCTCAAATTAGGTATTATTTGGATTGAACTCATGGATTATGTGTTATGGTTTTTAAGGGTTTTTTTTTTTTTGAGATTTTTTTTTTTTGTAACGGAAATGAAACCATACTAGCCAAACAGGATTGCAAAGCTACAGAGTGATTTCATACTCAAAATTATGGAAGGAATCAACATTTTCAATTTTGAAAGTATGAAAAGTCGGCAAGGTCGACAAAAAACTACCCTGCCGACTATAGGATTTTTGACACACAGAGAATGGTGTTTATAAATGCATGATTAGTCGGCAAGGTAATAATTTCATAACTTGCCGACTAAACTATAGTCAACAAGGTACTAATTTCATAACTTGCCGACTATAATATAGTCGGCAAGGTATGGGGATCGATACCGTGACGACTCTGTAACTGTTAATTTCAGAGATGAAAAGTCGTCACAGTATTCAACCTTATACCCTACCGACTATATTTTAGTCGACAAGGTCGCCAAAAAAATACCCTGCCGACTTTTGATTCGTTTTGATTCTTTGTTTTTATTTTATTTTATTTTTTATTTTTTTATTTTGATTTCATCATGTATAGTTAGAAATTTGAAGAAAGATTTTGAATTTTTTTTTAATATGTTTTAGTCGGCATGGTTGTTTTATTGTATTAATAGTATGGGAAATTTGGTCTTTTAACACCTTTTAGACACCCCTTAGCACACTAGTTTGGATGGGTTTAAATTTTGTATACCCCAATTAATCCGGGTTTACCCCAATTTGGCCAGGTAAAGTTACATCATTATCTAAGTGAGGAAGTAATATGTTAGGTGGATGTATGGCTAAGTCCTATGGTAATCTAGCAGCTAGATTAGCAATCCATGTCAGCTAGGACTACCTCCTATGTGTTAATTTAGCAGCTAGATTAGCAAATCACGTCGCTTAATTAGCTAGGATTACTTGCCAAATATTGTTTGGTTCAAATAAAACAATCTCAGCCGTCATATCAAAAAATAAATCAATCTGCGCTGAACCATTCGGTGAAAAGGTAATTTTGTAGCTAGTTCAACTGCGAGCAAATGCTATGAGAGAGAACTAGTGTTGATAAATAGACAACACTTTTTTTTTTAACTGCAACACTTTTTGGCTAATCTAGCAGCTCAATCTAGCCCATAGAACTTAGCCTAACCACAATTCCCCACAAAGGTGATGTTTTCTTGCAGCTTTTGGTAATGCATCAACAGTTTTACTACACACTCTATAAACAAACTCACAAGACCAAACCGAGTTTATGTTGCATTTATTAACACACTTTTTTAAGATTGGAGTACTTTGCCAAGGGAAATAATAGAACTATTCTGAAGATAAGAGTTGATATTCAAGTTGTCAGTTCCAAAGATAACCTGAGTTCATCCATAAGTAGTTGCCATATCCAACAAAGCTCAGGATTTAGCTTGATGAATATTACTTGCTCTTTTTCCCACATATTGTCCTGCACGATTTCTCGTTATAATGCCAATTCCAGCAACTAAAGATTGAGAACTGAATGAAGCATCAATGTTAACTTTATAAACATTCACAAGTGGGGGATGCCAAGTATGATTCAAATTATTTCTAACTGTCATGGAATGATGCAAGTTATGACTATTGTCTAAACCATGATCGAAACGATGCAGAGATGGGTAGTAACTTATTTGGTGAATGACTGTATTAGGATTAAGACTTAAGTTACTAAATATAACTCGACAACTATGTTTCCATGTAAAGTACATAATGCAGGCAATGATATGAATGGAAGTAGACTTACTGTATTTATAGGAGAATCATGTAATTTCCAACTCTGAATCTAAGACAAAATAAATAATGCCGCATCATAGAGTTAAATTGCTGAGGCGTGTAAAATATCTCCATAAGGCTTGAGCAAAAGGACTATGAAAAAGCATATGATACACATCTTTAGTATGACCAGTATTACAAAGAACACATTGTTGATCAGAAATATTCAGATGACGAAACAATCGAGCTATGAAGAGCTTTCCACACAAAAAAATTGAAATTTGTAAGGCATCTTTAATTTCAAGAATTTGATCCAAAATTTTTGATATAAGTTCAAAGACATATTGTTGGGAGAATCATCAATACATAGCTATTTGTAAGTTGATGAAGTGTAAAGATACCTGCTGTTGTGAATGGCCAAATAAGAGTGTCTGGTTGATCCAATTGAATAGGAATAGTTAAAATTGAGTTCACCTGGTCAGGGGTAAAAAGTTGTCGCAAAAGGTTAATATTCCACTGAGCTTCAGGTAAATTAATGAACTGAGAAACCTATTGCAAGTCATGAAGATGCAATTCATCCCAATCTTAAAGAGTCAATGTCATAGAAGTATCTAGTTTGAAGTCCAAATATTTATTTTTGAACCATCACCTACCTTCCACTTAGCATGTTTCATTATAATTTGAAGACCATAACATAAACTTTATAATCAGCTTGAATTTTTTGTGTCAGGTGGAGGAGAGAACTGAAGATCAAAAAAAGGAAAGTATATTCCTTTTAATATTCTAGCATACAGAGTATCTTGATTGTGAATCATATTCCAAGCCATCTTGGCCAAAAAAGTAGCATTGTAATTACCTAAGTTTTTAAGACCTAAACCTCCCTGTCTTTTAGCTAGGAATTTTAACATTATCCCATGAGATAAGCTTAAAAGCATGCTTACTGTTGTAATCATTCCACCAATATTGCCTTTGGATTTTATCCATTTATTGAATAGTTAATTCAGGGATTTTAAAAACCTGCATCTGACACATTCTCATTGAGCTAAGAATATTATTCATCTGAGTTGTTCCGACTACTTGGTTAACCAGTTTTACTATGCCACCCTTGAAGACGATGATTCATGTTATGTAGAATACCTTGACAATTTTGATGACGAGACTTGTATAACAGAAGGGGGATACCCAATTACTTTTCACCTAAACACATAAGCTTCATGTTGAGAATACCTGAAATGTTGTTCTTCTGAGAAGTAAAAGCGTGCTTACCAAAAAAAAAAAAAATGGTTGATTTCTGCATGCTAATAACTTTCCCTAAAGCTTGACCAAACCAAACAAATAAGTGTTTAAGATGTTGCATCTGAGTAGAGTTTGCCTGAAAGAAAAGTAAACAATCGTCTACGAAAAACAGATGATTAATAACATGACAGTGACTATTTATTCCTAAACCTTCAAGAAGACCAATATCCATATTATGCTGTAATAATCTTAAAAAAGCTTCAATCACAAAAAGAAACAAAAAATGTGACAGTGGGTCACCTTGACGAATGCCTCGAGTGGGAGAGGAAGTAGCACTTGGAATTCCATTAATCAACAAAGAAATATTTGTTGTTGAAACGACCATTCACCTCACAAGTATAAAACGACCATTCTACCATGTCGACAGCCTTCGACATATCTAATTTCATACCAACAATAGCCTTTTTTAATTTTTTTCATCTTCATAGTGTGCAACAACTCATGGGAAATGATGACATTATATATCATGTATATGTCTACCACCGACATTCGTAGTTTGAGTTAGAGAAATGATTTTATACAAAAGAGGCTATAAACGATTAGCTAAAATTTTCGAAATGATCTTATATCTAACATTACAAAAACTGATCGATTTATATTCTGCCGGGGTTTGTGGATACTGAACTTTAGGTATAAGGACTTGATAAGTGTGATTGAGTGCCTTGAGCATATGTTAAAAAGTGATGAATCATTGAGATTACCTCAGTACTGATTGTATCCCAATGTTACTGGTAAAAATCTGCTGGAAAGCCATTATTCCCTGGTGTTGATGGGTGAAAATTACTCCTGCAGAATTTGGTAATTTGGGGTGTGGATGAGGAATGAATCTAAACCTTCAACAAATGCACTCGCGCGGTGAGTGCTTGTAGGTTCGAGAGATCAACTGCAAGTCCGGCCTAAACCAAGAAATGGCCGCCCAGATTTGTTTCGATCACAAAGTGAAGGAGATGGGGTTGATATTAGGGAGGGAAGCGAAGAAGGTGTTGAGATTGTGAAAGTGTTGGCTTGCTTATGACTTGTGACAAAAAGTGAGCAAGCTTACGGTTAATGTAAGGAGGCTCGGATGTTGATTTTCTCGTCTCGTCCGAACTTGTGTTGTTCTCCGTTATTCCTTGTTGTTGGAAATAGGGCGGAGACCCTATTTATACAAGTCATTGAGCCTCATTCACGTTTCTCATGGGAAGTGGAGGTAGTGGAATGATGGAGTAGTGGAGTTGTGTGTCGGTAACACACACACCAGCCTTGCCCACTTTTCCCGTTCATCTCTAACCATCCATGACTTCCTAACACGTTCTTGTGATGGCGCGTTGCACGCCGCACGATGTAAACCGCCACCAATACCCCAAGATGTATCCCCCAGCTTTGTGACATGATTGATGTCCGGAATGTGGATCGTGGATCCACGAAAGATAGCATGTAATCGCTGAATTGAATAACTGCGTTATTCGTAAAGTCGATACTTGTGAAGTACCGTGTGTATTTTATGCAGTACGCATTACGGTATGGTACAAAGTGATGGGTAACGACTCCTCACTAACCAAATAACTCCCGACTGTGGTTGTATAACCAAGTCAGTGAGGCCGGACGGACGAGATGATGTTTGAGACACTCATCTCGCGACCGTTGATGAAATTAGGGTTTTTAAAGAGGTGCGCAAGCATCACTCTTAGCTTGGTCGAAACCAAGCGTGGGAAGGATTTTGGAGAGGACCGACCATACATGCGTGTTGGTGGCATGATGGTGTAGGTGCCTCGTATTCCGTTCCCTCATGAAAGCGCGATCCGGGCCACTCGATTTGACCGTCAAAGAGGAGTGGTCGAGATTGATTTTGCGATAAGAGTTTGATACCGCAAGAAGCCGCGCGCCATACCCTTTTCCTCGGCGCGTTTTCCAAGACGACCTAGCTTGGTCGGTCTTGGCCGGTTGGTTTGGCGTGTAGACGGTAGGCCGATGTTCACGCCTATGTCTTACCGTCTCATGAAACGTGATCTAAGCCACCCACCCGTCCTAAGTGAAGTTGAGTGGTCGAGATCGATTTGCAATTTGGGAAGTGTATCCACGCATGTTTGAGCGGGCGTTTTGATTGGCCAGGCATGATATGCCTTGGCCGACCGCATGAGGAGGTAGATGAGCTCACGGTGGTCATGCCGGGTGTGACCGACCCTTGCTCAATCTAATCTCGTGACCCTCCATTCGTGCCGAGAAGATGGACGCGCGTGATGGCTTGAACCCTAATTTTGGCTTGCAAAGCCGTGCGACCATGCTCTTTTCAAAGTGACGAATTTGTTATAACCAATCATGGTTGGTTTTGACCGACCGGTCATGTATGTAGGCGGTCACATGGTGATTGTGTCGACATGCTCCGGCCCTTTGAGTTCTATATCTACACCCTCCATCTATACCTCGCGAAGATGGATGGTTGAGACATGTAATGCCGCAAACCCTGCAAGACATGTAATATGCCGCAAACCCTAATTTAGGTTTTCCGCCCATAATGCTTGGTATGGACGGTTTCTTGGCAAGCAAAGGCCAATGGTCGACCATGCGGGGTCGGCCGTGTGTATTCCATACCGCTTGGGGGTGATGGAATTGATCCGGGTCATCCAATCATGCTTGTGGAGTTGGATGGCTGCGATCGACATCATATCCGACTGATATGGTCGGAGTCTTGATGCTCAATCGGGCTAGTATAACACACCGAGAGGGGCTCAATCGGGCTAGTATAACACACCGAGAGGGCTCGGGCTAGTATAACACACCGAGAATCAGCATGTACGGTATTTCGTACATGATTTCATTATAGTGTTTGGAGGTTCGTGTTACTCGTAAGAGTAACACTCGCCGTCATGCCACACCGATAATGATTCATTATAGTGTTTGAGGTTCGTGTTACTCTGTAAGAGTAACACTCACCGTCATGCCACACCGATAATGAGTACAGAAATACAAGGCCGATATGAAATTCACAGAAGGGATTGTTGCTACATGCTCCAACCTGAGGAATTTCATGCATTCACGTAATGGGATTGTTGCTACATGCTCCATTCTTGGTGAATTAAGTGAGGAGTATCCGTCACTTATAAACGGCTTTATCTTTTACAAGATGTCAGCGCATGATTTTCTGGTTACTTACAAATTTAACCTTAAATGAAAATCCACCATCAACATTAAGTCCCCTGCCTAGCACATAATGGTTACACTATTGTGTGGTAGGCATGAGATGGTGACATACATATGTGAGAAAGACAGATAAAAGGAGTTTACCCTAAGAGTGTTGGTCGACCGCTAGTTTCCCATGCCGTTACGCTTTGTATGGAATCCTTTTTATGGGGCCGGTTTCCTTCTTTGGGTATTTGAATCAAAAGAGGAAACCAAATAAGGGAGGAATCCTTCTTCTACTGGGATTCTTCTAATTTTTGTTTATAAAAGAGACCAAAGCCCTTTCTTTTTTTTTTTTTCTCACGAACATTGATTTTTTTTTTTTTATGCTTGGCCGCTCCCGTTCGTGAATTCATTGCCGCCGCCAATAGTTGCTGCTGGAGCCGCCGCCAATCAGCTTGCTTGAGCCGCCGCCGAAACCGCCACCGTCGAGTTGCCGCCCGTCCAAGGTAAGTTTCGGTCTCCTTTTTTTTTTTTTTTTAACGGTCAAACCCTAGTTTTGTTAGGCAAATACCTTTTGTAAGACATGTGCATGCTTAGCTTTTCTCCACCACTTGACTTGAATCCCGTAGACACTATTCCCATGAATAAGGAAAATCGTATGATGCATGCGGATGCATGAATGCGGGCCGCCGTGTATGCCTAACGTGGGTCTTATTCATATGCTTGGCTGAAATTTACACCGAACTTGAAACTTGTACCGGACTTGAAACCAATACCAGACTGACTTGAAAGTTATACCGGAGAACTTGAAATTAATACCAGACCGAATCTTGTATGATGTTTGGACCGGCCATTGTGTGAGTTGTGTCTTGCCGTGTGTGACTACACCTCTCATATGCTTTCATACAAGTTCTAACTCCTGTCTTTTATTTCATTGCGGTAGAAAAGAACTTCTGTCGATATGTCTTCTGAAGATAATGCTGGTGCTAAGTCAGGAAGTGTTGACAGCTTCAAGGATATGCCGAACATCAATGATGAGTTGTTCACCTCGCCTTTTCCAAACATTAGGAAACATCCTTCTCATAAGATAGTCTTGCTTTCCGATTCAGAGAATATGGATGCTGATCCATTTTCTTCTTCCGCACTTGTGATGAGATTTTGCCTCCAGAGAAACGAATATCCGCCTTCTCCTATTGACTTCAAGATTTGCCATGCTCCACTGGGTTCTTATGAGGGATGGATGAGACGCATGTTGAGTAATAAGGGCATTAAGGACAATTTGACCAAAGCACAGATCCTCGATGCGGTCATGGCATCTGCTACCCTCGAAATTAGGAAAGACACCGCGGGCTTGATCACCTTCATTTCTCGGTGGCGTATTTCTACTCACACAGCCATATCTAGATGGGGAGAGATGACTATTACTTTGGAGAGTGTAGCCGCATTAATGAACCTTCCTATTGCCTAAGTCTTTTTTACGAGCTCTCTGATGCGGAACAAAGTAATTATGATGCTATACTTCAAAAGGCGGAGGGATTCGAGAGTCTGGACAAGGAGGAGAAAAAGGATGCGAGATGCTTTTATACTTGGTGGGTTTCCTGAGTGGTCTTCTGCACCTGAGTTGAATCAAGAGTTGGAAAACGAGCTCAGCGTGATTGCGTTCCTGTCTTTATGGCTATCCAGGGATATATTTGATGATGGTTCAGGGAAGAAGACCATAAGAGGTGAGCTTGTTAAGATTGCTATAAGGCTGGCGCAGGGTGAAGTTCTTCCTCTAGGTGCATTGTTCCTTGGATCGCTGTATTCTCATCTGGACGCTTTAGCAATGGATATGCACGTTTCTAACGGGTACAAGAAGGTGGAGTCGCACGTTCACTTCGCTTTTCTTCAGGCGCTCTTATGGGAACACTTCGTGGTTATGCTCCTACTCCCGCACCTTCACTCGTTAACTTGTACGGCGGCTCGAGAATACTCCGATGGAATAAGAAGCGTCCTAAAGCCGGTGCGAAACTTGTGGAGGTATTTGACAACATTTCTTCCGTAGATTTTCGTCCATGGGGGCCGATTCACTCTTCCATCGTTCAGCCAAAGACCTTTGCCGACGATCCCGGCGTTGTGTTGCGTACGATGTCAAGACCATGAGATCCGGGGAAATTATTTACCTGCGTAGCCGCATTCCAGATATGTCCCGTCTCTATTCGACGGAGAATTTTCTCGTGACTCCGTACAACATTGACAGTGGCTGCTCGCCAAATGGGATTCGATCAGGGTGTCCCATTTATCCGTCCACTAGGGGCTCCTAAGAATTCCTTCCACAAATTCTTAACGCCAATGTGTTCTTAGACCGAGTGAGCCTTCCCTTCCCGGCCTATTGGGAGAAACCCAAAGGTGACCGAAGTGTATAAAGAATTTTGGGGGAAACAACTGTGATCTTCCAAATTTTCAAGAGTGTTGTGACGAATTCCCGTAGTGAGCCATCTTCCGACATCTTGACGAAGCATTTCCTGGTTGAAGCCACTTCCACCAAACGGACAAGAGCCGAGGATTGCAGTCCCCAAGTAGGAGAGAGACCTAAGAGGCAAGCATGCGGTCCGGTAATCCTCAATTCTTCCAATATGCAGTATTTAAATCTCCTCCCATCGGTTCTTTCATTTCTCCAGTGTAAGTTCTTCTAAAACGATCCTTGTTTTAAATCGTGGAATTTCGAAAGATAATGCCTTCACAAGGTTGGCACGCATTCAAAACGGGAAGGCCGGCGGTACTGGTCATCATGCTGAGAAGTCTGGCGGTATGGACCTTCATGCTGAGAAGTCTGACGGTATGGAACTTCATGCCGAGAAGTCTGACGGTATGGAACTTCACGCTGAGAAGTCTGGAGAAACCGCTCCTTTTTCTGACAATGACAGAGATGATGCAAGCTCGGTTGAACAAGGCGCTTTCCTTAGTGATCTCGCCGACGGGGTCGTGACGGAAATCAAGCACCCAGAGTGAAATAGATGTCGTAAGGAATGCAAGAGAGACGGTGCCCGTCGTAGTTGAGACGGCTCCCCTTGGCATCCATCCCGGACAGCTCCGGACCATATGGATATTGTGGTGACTTCTTCCGAAAGGCCTCCTCGCAACCGACAAGACTCCCGCGGTCGCCGAATTGCCGGTGATGCAGCTCGGGGCTTTGTTCGATCCTCCTTTTACCGTCCCTTATCCAGGTCATGTGTTGGTTGGTGGATTCAAAGTGCTTGGCTCAGTTTGAAAAGTTGTACACGACAACTGGAAGAAACACGGCCATATTGCTACCACCGCAAAGCTCAAGAGTCGTCTTTCATTGGTCAACCGCGTCCAAGAAGCTTTAGTTTCCATCCAGGGATGAGCGCTGCGACCGGTGGAACAGCTTCAAGAGGTGATTGAAGATTGGAGGTGCCATCTGGACGTGTTTGTGCAAAAGATGCCTTCAATGCTCCCCTGGTTCTTCAAAGGGTTCTCTCGAGATTCGGAGCTCCGTAAACTACATGATGAAGTCCCTTCCGCGGACCGTGTTGCTCGTCAGGAAGAAGAGGTTGAGAGGTTGTCTAAAGAACTGGAGTCACAGCCGTGCTTCAAAGGATGAAATTCTCTCTTGCCCGTAAGGATGAGTTGTTGCTTAAAGACTTTCCTTGAAGTATTCGTGCTATATACTCGGCGTTTTCTTTATATGCTTTTCTTTTTTGAGTGATAGTGAGGATTTTCTTTGACTTCCTATTTTGGATTAATAGGTAATCGAATTGGCTTATTTTTGAGATAGTTTTGTGAACAACCCTTTTGAAAGAGATTATGTTAAATGAGATTTGCATCTTGGTCATGAATGATTGCACATATTACATGAAATTGCGAATGTTATGTAAAAGGGAGGTACGAATGGAAACAAACATGGCGTTGATCACTGAGCCTTTTTTTTCCACATGCGGGATGCTAAGTCCCCAGTGAGTCCTAAACTATCTCTCTTGTAAAGTTGTTGAGTAAAACTTACTTGCTTTTGAAGCCTCACTATATCAAACCGGAGTAGTCTTTCTAAGAAAATCCTCCAAAGCTATCTCTCCGAACCAAGCTTCTCCCGAACAATGCGCTTCAAAGCGTTGCATTCACCGGTGGGGTGATGAAGGAACCGGTGGTAATGACAGACCTCGGGTCCATTACTTCTGATCGCAGGCGGACGCCATACCGGGGGTAGCTCCACCTCTCCATTTCGCACCCACGTCTCCAGCAGCCTCAGAATCTTCTTCATTGGGAAGGGGAAATGTAAGTACCTTGAGTCTAGCTTTTCTCGCGTTAGCGGGCGTTGTAACGTCTCTCCGCGGCTTTGACGTGGAACAAGAGATGAAATTGGATGACTTGCGAGTGCCATCGTATCCGCGGATCGCTTGCCTAAGTAAAGGGATGTAGAAGGTGTCGAACGTCACCGGGAGTGACCGGATTGAACGTCCCCATCCTCCGTATTCGGTATTTCGATTGATTTCTCCTTCCTCAAGCGTTCCTTTCACCGGTTGGGAGGCCGACGTGGATTGGACAAAGCCTTCCGTGATTCAATAAGAGTTTTGAAATACAAATATTCTAACAGGGCTCCATAGGCGGTGTTCCCTTTCTTTATCCCAGACATTGTAGTACTCCGGTAAGTCTATCCTCCCGTGGTTGCGCGCCCTTTTTGCCTCTCCACCTAAAGATGTGACTCCCGATTAAAGATTCAACATTTCTTGCGCGCCCGAGTGGATGCCTCAGCCGACCCTTCTTGTAATTGTGCTTTATATCATTCAAAAGGCGAAATGTCTCGTTCGCCTTCCGGTGATACCGGGCTTGATTTGCCAAGGCATCCTCCAACATTCCAACTATGCTTCCAATGATACCCGAGCCACCCGCGGACTCCGGTGAAGATACATTGTGACACGAGAACCGAAAATTGAGAATTCGATTTTTGTAACCGAGAGATTAATCTCCCACCGTGGTCGCCAATTGTTGATGGATGAAAATTACTCCCGCAGAATTTGGTAATTTGGGGTGTGGATGAGGAATGAATCTAAACCTTCAACAAATGCATCGCGCGGTGAGTGCTTGTAGGTTCGAGAGATCAATCAGGCAAGTCCGGCCTAAACCAAGAAATGGCCGTTCCCAGACTTGTTTCGGTCACAAAGTGAAGGAGATGGGGTTGATCTTAGGGAGGGAAGCGAAGAAGGTGTTGAGATTGTGAAAGTGTTGGCTTGCTTATGACTTGTGATGTAAAAGTGAGCAAGCTTACGGTTGATGGTTAATGTAAGGAGGCTCGGATGTTGATTTTCCGTCTCTCGTCCGAACTTGTGTTGTTCTCCGTTATTCCTTGTTGTTGGAAATAGGGCGGAGACCCTATTTATACAAGTCATTGAGCCTCATTCACGTTTCTCATGGGAAGTGGAGGTAGTGGAATGATGGAGTAGTGGAGTTGTGTGTCGGAACACACGACCAGCCTTGCCCACTTTTCCCGTTCATCTCTAACCGTCCATGACTTCCTAACACGTTCTTGTGATGGCGCGTTGCACGCCGCACGCCGTAAACCGCCAGACCAATACCCCAAGTATGTATCCCCCGCCTTGTGACATGATTGATGTCTGAATGTGGATTGTGGATCCACGAAAGATAGCATGTAATGCTCAATTGAATAATCAAGTTATTCGTAAAGTCGATACTTGTGAAGTACCGTGTGTATTTTATGCACGGTATCGCATTACGGTGTGGTAAAGTGATGGGTAACGACTCCTCACTAACCAAATAACTCCCGACTGGTGGTTTGTATAACCAAGTCTGGTGAGGCCGGACGGACGAGATGATGTTTGAGACACTCATCTCGCAACCGTTGATGAAATTAGGTTTTTTAAAGAGGTGCGCAAGCATCACTCTTTAGCTTGGTCGAAACCAAGCGTGGGAAGGATTTTGGAGAGGACCGACCATACATGCGTGTTGGCGGCATGATGGTGTAGGTGCCTGTATTCCGTTCCCTCATGAAAGCGCGATCTGGGCCACTCGATTTGACCGTCAAAGAGGAGTGGTCGAGATTGATTTTGCGATAAGAGTTTGATACCGCAAGAAGCCGCGCGCCATACCCTTTTCCGGCGCGTTTTCCAAGACGACCTAGCTTGGTCGGTCTTGGCCGGTTGGTTTGGCGTGTAGACGGTAGGCTGATGTTCACGCCTATGTCTTACCGTCTCATGAAACGTGATCTAAGCCACCCAATTCGTCCGGTGAAGTTGAGTGGTCGAGATCGATTTGCAATTTGGGAAGTGTATCCACGCATGTTTGAGCGGGCGTTTTGGATTGGCCAGGCATGATATGCCTTGGCCGACCGCATGAGGAGGTAGATGAGCTCACGGTGGTCATGCTGGTGTGACCGACCCTTGCTCAATCTAATCTGAGACCCTCCATTCGTGCCGGAGAAGATGGACGCGCGTGATGGCTTGAACCCTAATTTTGGCTTGCAAAGCCGTGCGACCATGCTCTTTCAGGCGGACGAATTTGTTGTAACCAATCATGGTTGGTTTTGACCGACTGGTCATGTATGTAGGCGGTCACATGGTGATTGTGTCGACATGCTCCGGGCCCTTTGAGTCTGCATCTACACCCTCCATCTATACCGCGAAGATGGATGGTTGAGACCGCTTTGCGGCACATGTAATATGCCGCAAACCCTAATTTAGGTTTTCCGCCCATAATGCTTGGTATGGACGGTTTCTTGGCAAGCAAAGGCCAATGGTCGACCATGGGGGTCGGCCGTGTGTATTCCATACCGCTTGGGGGTGATGGAATTGATCCGGGTCATCCAATCATGCTTGTGGAGTTGGATGGCATGCGATCGTGATCATATCCTTCGATATGGTCGCTTGTCGATGCTCAATCGGCAAGCTAGTATAACACACCGAGAGGGGCTCAATCGGGCTAGTATAACACACCGAGAGGGCTCGGGCTAGTATAACACACCGAGAATCATCCTGAGTTTGGTATTTCGTACATGATTTCATTATAGTGTTTGGAGGTTCGTGTTACTCGTAAGAGTAACACTCCGAGAGGGCCGTCATGCCACACCGAGAATCGATAATGATTCATTATAGTGCTTGGAGGTTCGTGTTACTCTGAAGAGTAACACTCGGATTGTCCATGCCACACCGATAATGAGTACAAAATACAAGGATATGAAATTCATTGTTGCTTACATGCTCCACTCCTTTTCATGCATTCACGTAATGGGATTGTTGCTACATGCTCCATTCTTGGTGAATTAAGTGAGGAGTATCCGTCACTTATAAACGGCTTTATCTTTTACAAGATGTCAGCGCATGATTTTCTGGTTACTTATAAATTTAACCTTAAATGAAAATCCACCATCAACACCTGGAGAATCCCTGGTCTTATGTTAAAATAACATCTTTAATTTCTTGAGCATCCAAAGACGAGTAAGACTCAAGTTCTCATCTTCTGAAATACAAGGTTGAAAAAAGTTGTAAAATATCTTGATGAATAACGGGGTGAGAAGTAGTTGCAATACTATCAAAATGAGCGAAGAAAACATCTTCAATATCATCTCTAGAATCATACCAGATACCAAAAGGCCCTTGAATAGCTTGTATATTCGATCTTCTCTTATTAAAGCTGGCTAAAGAATAAAAATAAGATGCGTTTCTGTCTACTTCTAAAAATTCATCACCCTCTTGTTGCATAAAATATTCCTTTTGTATTGAAAGCCAATTACAGAAAGAAGTACTTAATCGTTGAACCTCGGGATTATGTGAAGGAAGATTATTGTCATAGCAATTCTGAAGTTGAGTCTCTATGTTGTGAATAGCAGCTTCAATATTACCAAAATTCATCCTTTTCCATTGTTGTAGTTGAGTTCTAGTGTACTTTAATTTACTAGAAAGTTGATAAGAAGGAGAACCCATGAAATGGTGATTCCAACTTTAATTAGTTGATGGTGTCAATACAAGAAGAAAATCTCAACCAGCATTTATATATTTTAAAGGGGGAGTCTTTAATTGAACTAGGGATGAAATGCAAACGAAAAGGATTATGTTTAGATGCAATGGGAACAAGATGTTGCAAATATGCATCATGATAACTATAAATCGATTGAGTGTTAACAAGAGCTAAACGCAATCAAGAAAAGTGTCTAGAGTTATCTCTCTCTCTCTCTCTGCAATTAGAACGTTTACAGAATCGAATCCGTGAACGTAATCACACACAAAGTTCTTGGACGGTACCAAAGACCAATGTCCAAGGATCAATTAAGTCGTATCCAACAAACTAGGTCGGACGTATCTACTATGATTAATTAACACACAACCTGTGATATTTCGATTATAAAGATAAACAATATAATACGGAAAAATAAATAACACAGATACTAAAAGTTTTGTTAACGAGGAAACCACACATGCAAAAAAAAAAAAAAAACTGACCTAGTTCGTTGAACACCAAACCAGATTAAGCCGATACGACACTAGCATACTACCCGAGCTTAACTTCATGGAATGTAGTTGAGCCCCGAACTTAGTCTCACACCGATTCGAATGGCCAAGCTCCTTACGCCTCTTGAATCCCAACAGATTCCGCGCAATTGATTCCCTTAGATGATGTCACACCAACTAAGAGTTGCTTCAACTCAATTGAAGACTTTAAACAAAATCTTCTTCCCACATATTAAGCCTATATAATTGATTTCCTGATTACGATACGTATGATCAAAATCAAACGTATGATCAAGCTGATGGAAATCGATAGAGATTTGACAAAAGTCTAGCTATCCTCAAAATTCGGACTTATGCAACCCGAAGTGCAGCCTAGATTATTATTCACCTCACAAGTATAAAACCTGTGGAATCACAAAGTTGAGACGAATAGAACTTTGTGATTTCTATCAATCTTAATCGATGGAGAAAGCTCTACAAACAACCAAGATCATGATACTCAAGTTATCAAGATAAAACATAAGTGAACCTGGATTTACGAATCCCAATGAAGTATTTATAATCGATAATACCTATAAGGGTTTCTGGAGAGGACGACTCTAGATACAACTAGGACACACCAAAAAGTAGTGTCAGGATTCAAAGATCCCAGTTGTGTAGAGTTCTCCTTTTATATACATTCAAAGCATAGGTTGCTTTTGGTTTAAGCTAAGATAGAGTTGGAACCAAGTAAACAATATTCACCGTTATATAAAACTTTGAATCGATTTACATAAGCAAGATATATACTCGGTTAGGTGATACCATAATCTGAACCGTGTGGAAAGACTATTTTAAACATGGTTAGCCGAAACTAGCCGGTTTAAACTCGGTTTCAACTTAAAAGCTTAACACTCATTTTCATGAACACAAAGACATTAATCTTGAGTCACAATCATGTGATCAAATAAGTCTAGTGTTTTAGAGAATTAATCAAATGCAAATTATCTCATAGAAATAATTTAATCGCATTGAAAATAATCAACATGGTTATTAATTGCACAAGCACAAATACCATAGCCGTTTGTGAATCGGTTGAGTCATAGTACGCGTCTTGGGTTTGTAAGATAAAGAGCTAAACCGAGTTCCGGAGTTAACGAGAACTTTTTCGGTTTACGTCTGGTTTGGAAACCTTAAGACTTTCACTGGTTTCGAGTCCACAAAACTTTTCAAGTTTGCGTACGAGTGTTTGGGTACTAAACGAGTTCAGAACACGAACTGTTTTGGTTCGCATACTGATGGTTTGCATACGAATATGCATACCGATCTGGATCACGAATCAAATAGATTCCTGATGTGCATACGAATATGCGCATCACAAATCTGTAAGTCGATATATAGCTACTCTGCTACGTGTATGAGTACATGTAATACGGCTTCAGATATATAACGGATTATCTCGGTTGTAAGACTGATAACACTGCCTTTGTATTCCGAATATAGTAGTTCTATATTTTTGTCTAAATCAATTCGAAACATTCCCAAATAACATCAATGACACATATCACTGTTCATTAAGCTTAGTCATTATATTTCGAGAAATTCGTTAACTAGAAATTAGTTCTCGACTTGAAATTCTTGTCTATGCATAATAGTCTAATTACTTATGCGACATCGTTTCAGATGATAGAAAGTGAATATAACTTGAGAAATTGGTGGTTCGGTTTTCACTTACCTTTTTTTGATGAAGTTCTCCAAAAGCTTCGGTTGATCTTCGCCTTCAAATGGTAGAACGCAATGATGTCTGATTCGTTTCTCAACTACCTCTATCCTAGACCGAGACTTAACTAATTGTAGACTTGAAATCAATATATAGTTTTGACAACAATCTTGAGATAGAAACACTTGTGAGTTAGACCGAGCAATGCTCTAACAAATATCACCCTGTGATGTTGAATTCTTTTTATAATTGCACATTTTTTCCTCACTTGTAATTGGTTTCCCCACATTGTTGCTTGGGTTGTTACCTCATGAGAAACTATGAAACTCACAGTGCAACAATATCTACAGAATTGAGAAATAGTTAAGATTCCATAAACAATCAGGTAAAACAAAACTAATTAATTGTATTCAACTCGAGGTTTCAAAGTAACACCACGGTTTCAAAACAAGCATAGCTTGTAGTTCCCATGGAAGAGTCATTTCTTTCTGGACAAGAACTTAAGCATATCACACTCGACAAATAGAAAGGCACTTAATGCATAACAAAATATAGAAAGTAAGTAAAATAATTGATATTTTTTCAACATTTTTTTTTTATTCATGGGACAATTCCTATTACACCTACGATCAATTCTAAGTCGTAGTAACATCTTATAACTGATGCGTGTCGTAGGTGCAATCAAATTAATTCAATATTTCCACTCAATTAAAAATAATATAATGGAAGTCAAGTTCGTTCCCACGAGGAGCAAGTGATCTTAGTTGTAAAAGTTGTCACGAAAGGGGGGTGTAAAAAGCAAAAAATAAAAATAAACAAAGCAATAAAAAGATAAAGTTGAAAACAATAAGAGAGACGAGATCAAGGAATCCTTCTTCGTTGCAAAACAATGATTAAAGTTATGTTCTCTTCTACTTGTTATTAATCACAAATTATCACCAACCGTAGGTAAAGCAGCTAGCTCAGTGCTAAACCCCTAAATCCCTTGTATCACCGGACACGGAAGTTCTCGACTACCGGATTCTAATCACCAAGCCACCTAGAATTAGCTCAACCTAGATGTAACTTGGCTCATGCATTAAGTTTTATGAATTTCTTAGGTTGATATTAGTAGTTAGACTCTTAGCTCAAGGTCTACTTGCTAACGTTGTTTCTACACACAATTGCTCCACGGAATCCTCCGCAAGGTCTCGTGTTTGCTACTTATGTAAAGAGTCAAGAAACGATTACTTATCTCCTAACTTTCACTAGCTTTAGATTAAATTAACAAATCAATTTAGCGTGCACTCTAAACAATCTATCAATCAATCATGAATGTCTTTAAGATCACTCCTATTAGTAAAAACAAACGATAATTATGTGAAAAACTTCAAGATAGAATTTGAAAACAAAAACTTAAATCATATGTTTAAAAACTAGAATTCATCCTCAATCAATAAAATTAGCTACTCATGTTTTTGAAATTCACACAAATAATAATAATTAAAAGAAGAATTTTCAAATTCACACAAATAGTTAAAAAGAAAAATCTTAGAAAAGCAAGCAAAACACAAGTGTTGTGTGTAGAGAGGTGTAGAGAGAGATGTGTGTAAAAGATGTGTAGAGAAAGATGTGTGTAGAAGTTGTAGAAAACTTCTCTATTTATAGGCTTCAATATTCTCCAATTCTTCTAAGGATTAGAATCCTTTTCCTTTTGCAATTCAATTTCCAAATCCAAGCTTTTCTCAACTCTTCCACCTTCTCTTTCCAAATTTGAGTCCAATTCTCCATCCAATTCCAAGCCCAAGTCTTCACACCCATGAGAGAAGTCCATAGAAATTTACGGAATTTTTGGCTCAAGGAAAACTGGGATTGTGGCCGGAAAACGTCACCGCCGGCCACCTGAAAATTTCTCCGTCAAGAGAATATTCGACGGAATATTCCGTCCGGTCCTCCGTTAGGACTAACGGTCAAAGGTCAAACTTAACGGTCGACTGTTAGTCAACCGGGTCAAGTCAGAGAGGAGTCAGCCAAGTCAGCTCCGCCTAATGGTCTTACTGGGTCTTACTCGGATGAGTTGCAAAGTTAGATCGGTCATCGGACTCGATGCCTGAACGGTCATCGGCGTCCACCGAGTTAACTCGCCAGAGTAGAGAATTGGCCGAGTTCCGTTCGGTTATAGGGCATTCCCAGGCCACATTCAGGCCGTTCTCAGCTCCATTCCCTGTTAAGAAATCCTAAGACATACATCTATTGTTTTATCACTTCAATTGCTGCTTCAAACAGCTTCCTGCAATCCCAGCCGTAGCTCCATGAACTCATTCCCTGCTATCTGTGGCAACACATCACTTCCACCAGAACTACTCATCTCCTCAGCCAAGCCAGCCTCCAACACCACCTGATCTTCATCTCAATCCACCAGGTCACTGCCACCATTTCCATAGCCCAAGCTTTATCTCAAGCATAACCACCAGCTCCAATAGCTCCATCTTCTCATATATCTTGCACAGCATCATTGCTTGCTTCTGTGTCACCACCTTGTCTTGACCTCTGCTTGCCTCAATCTATCAGTTTCTCCCTGAGCTTCACAACAGCGCAAGTTCACCCATCACACCTCATACACAAACCCCGGCTCTACCGATTCTATCACAATCTCTTTTGCAACTGACCCAACAATTCCATCAGCGCCATCAGAACCCATTCGAACTCGGCAACAGCAACACTTTCTCTTCAATACCCATCTCACCAAACAGCGACAGGAACCCATTTTCTTCTCTGACTTAACCCAGAAAATACCCACACTCTGCTCAAAGATCTCTCTCCCGGTTTCAATCATCACAGTCTTAATTTCCCGAGCTTTTACTTCCAATTCTCCAAACCCTTTACACGGATTCACTAGCAGACTCATTAGTAGAGACTAACCCACAGATTAATATCCAATGAATCATTCTCCAATTACAGCTACAAAACCTGAATCACCATCTGCATCTTATCGATTCCAATTCAGAAACTAACCCATCGGTTCCACCACAGCAGTGGCTTGAATTCTTCTCTGAGATTCTCGATTCACTGCAACATCAAACTTCTTCACAGATCGAACATAATCTCGATCTACTTCTCTCTGAGCTTCAATAGCAGTCGTCATCCTCTTCTTCTCTCGGTTTCATCAATTCTCCCCAATTTGAACCCTCAATCAAAAACCCATCTCCTGAGATTCAATCACAGAATCGATTCGAACCCCTTTCTGTTTCATTCAAACTCCAGCTAATTTCTTCACCACGAACTCACCTTTGTTTCATCTTCCACTTCCAATTTCTGGTTCCATGGCTGCCACTCCTCTCGATCAATCTCACTCTCTCGGTTTTCAGACAGCCTCTGTTCTTCTCTTTTCAATTTCAGTGTAGAGATGATTGAGAAACAATCTTCTCGACTTAGGGTTAGGTATAGGGTAGGATGGTACACCCCAAACAGGGACCACCCCAGTTGGGTGCCCATAATAGGATATCACTTCGATAAGGGCTAACCTACTTGGAAACCTCCTTAACCTCTGCGGGCCTGGCTTTAGTACTCCTCCAAATTGGGTTGCCCCTTAACCTTGACTGGGCTCCATATATCAATCGCTTGTGAAATGACCTTTTTGCCCTTTTTGGCTCAAATTGAGTGATTTCTTCTTCTTTTCCTCCGTGCAACTCCAAAGTAGCTACAAAACTCAAAATAAGCGTAAAATACATAATTTACAAGAAAAATAGCAAAGAAAGCATAAACTACTAGATAGTAAATTAGGTGTATTCTACACCTATCAAATTCCCCCACACTTAGACTTTGCTAGTCCTCGAGCAAATCAAACTAAAAACTCACAACTTCAAAGCGTTCAAGCGTCACAAGCATCCAAAGAGTTATGAGGACATAGAATTTCGATGCTAGTAATAAGAAGTTAGAAATACCAAAAAAAACATATTCTCATTCTTAAATGTTGAGCGAGAAATAACCACACCATAATGAGAGACTGCGTGTTTGAGAAACGATCAATAAGCATTTCGCCTCAACTTCTGCCTCACCAAATAAGATTTTATGATAATTGCACTCAAAAAGACAGCTTTTTTTATGGTTCTCACATGTGTGCAGTAGGAATGAAGAGAGAATTCTCGCAACACGTTGAATGGTGGGAAGGATAACTTCCGAAATTTTGAAAAACCCACATCTTTTAATATTTTGAAAAACCATTTTTCCGACGATCTCTAAGAAAGGAAATCAACCATTATTATCGAGGATGAGATTACTTACTTACCTTCACATCCGATCGCCAATTATGATAACACCACTCTCACGCATCCAATAGAAACGTCTTCCGCTCCTTATCTTGATCTTCATGGTCTTCTAAGTTTCAACTATTGATGATAAACCCTTGAATTTCATAAATCCTTAACAATTTGTAACCCTTTTTACCTTAAATATCCTTGTCGCTGAAACTTCCTTATAAATTTTCCTTCCCCACGCTTATTAAAAATAAGAACAAATATTTCTCTTGTTTTTCTCTCTTTTTTTTTTTTTTTTTTTTTTTTTTTTTTTTCAAACAAGAGAAATTAAATACAAAATAAACCATAGCCATGGAAGAAGTATTTTACCGCTTGATTCTTCACAACTTGTATCGTCTTGAAATCATAAACTTTCAAAAATTCTCACCTTTTAATTTTCTTCGCTTTCATGAATAAGTCTTCATACTTGGATATAAAATTACCTCATTGTATTGTAAGTCTTCAACATATATGTAAAAATCCGCTCTTTTGTATGTTGCTTTTACTTGAATTTGAAATTTGCTCTTTTTTCTCATTCCGTTGCTTGTAAACCTTAAACTTTTCCAACTTTCCTTGTAGATTTTGATGTCGCTCCTTGTTGATGATGAATGTGTTTCTATGGATCCGTTGTTGTCGAGAGAGAATGGTGCTAACCGCAAATCGAACTACAAGAAGGAAGCTTTCATCCATGGACGTCACCCTCATGATTGACAAAATTAGCACTCAAGAGATCAAAGAGTAGTGCTTTTAGTGGTGGGAGGTTGGGTAGCTCACCATTCTACCCTAATTTACTTACGGTGACACACACTCAAAAGAAGCTCTTTAGTAGATGGAAAATTTCTGGTCGGTGCCTCACATGATATGAATACGGGTAGTCTCCACTAATGATTGATCAAAGCAACTCTAATAATGCACTTCTCCCTGCACCAAATTCGCATCACCGGCATGATTAAATCCATTATTTAACACTCAAACAAGCAAGAAATCCGAATGTAGTTCTCTAACATTTCCAAGTTCAATTATGTCGGTCAAAATCTCTATGTAAACATACCTAGAAGTATGCTAGTGACTCTAAAATCTTTAAAAGTTGGAATTTTTAAGTAAAACCTTTTTTTTTTTTTTTTTTTTTTTTCAAATTTTTTTTTTTTGTAATTTTTGTTTTAAAAACATGCTTAACCACTCCCCCACACTTAAACCTTACATTGTCCTCAATGTAATTGAATCCTCCTAGTAAAGTCAAGGTGGGAAATTTTAACATGATAAGAAACAAGAAAAAGAAATAACAAAAAGCAAAAAGATAAGAAATACAAAACCGATGGGTTGCCTCCCATTAAGCGCTTGTTTTAAAGTCGACGGCCCGACTTGGCTCTTGTAAGATTCATTCCCCATATACTAACAATCTGAAAATTTGAGGATCCACCCATAATACCTGTTTTGCAAACAATAACTCCATACAAATATTAGCACAAGAAAATAATAATGAAATTATCGCCGATAGAAATTTCCCCCACACTTATTCTCGTCCACACTCGAAGTGTATAAAGAACATAGAAGTTGGGAACTTCCATGTATTCCTCTTGGCAAACCCGCATAGTGTTAGCATCAAGTGTTTCCAATGGTGGATATTTAGAAACAAAATCATCCAAAAATACTTTCAAGCACATACATTCAAACCAATAAGAGGTAAAGGAGAAGAATCAATAGGCAAAGGGTTAGACAAACCTTTCAAAAATTCTTGTATTATAGAATCCTCTTCATCCTTAAAAAATTCAATGAATTACTTACCTCTTGTATATCGTGGTCCTCTATTAAACCTTGCAACCACTCTTCGTCGTTTTCTACCTTAACCATAGTCTCGGTATCATCATAATCATTAGCAAGTTCAATTGGGTCTTCCACAAAA
The DNA here is from genome assembly GCA_023531295.1 of Papaver armeniacum. NCBI lineage: Eukaryota > Viridiplantae > Streptophyta > Magnoliopsida > Ranunculales > Papaveraceae > Papaver > Papaver armeniacum. Next base: position 166,645 of record JAJJWW010003721.1, on the reverse strand, counting down.
TCAATGAATGTGGTTTCATCCTCTAGTATCATCTCTTCAACATTCTCATCATCGGAATCGGGCCATTCACAAAAATGAATTTCATCGGTATAGATTGTAAGACCTTCTTGTGCGGTTGGTACACCGTTTATAACAATAGGTAAGTCACACCCAATCTCCTCCTTTTGAATAGGTGAAGGATCGTTATTATGATCCGGAGTTGGAATAACTTCCTCATTGTCGGAACATTCATACACTTCCGCGGACTCCCATCTTTCCTTAAGAAATTTTTGCCAAGCAATAAATGCATCTTCCTCAAGCTCGTCCTTTTGAATAGGTGATTGATCATTATTAAGATCAAGGCTCGAGTAATCTACACTAGCGTCATCAAAAGTCTCCAAAGGTTGGTCCTTTTCAACACAATCATCTTCATTTTCGGACTCACCATAATAAGAATCTTCATCGGTTTCATAACCTTTATCCCGACGTCGTTTAAGTTCCATATGAATAGTCCTACTAATTTCTCACGACAAGCTCTTCCTAGTCTCCATCATCTTCCAATTTGTATAATTTCTCGTGCAAGTTTCCCCGACGTTCACACGCTTTACCACCGTTGATAGAGTTTCTAGACGACATCTCCTCTTTTGGAAAAAGTGAAGGAAAAACACGATGAAGAGGAGTATATTCCAAATTCTCTGTCTGCACATTACTAGAAAACAAATTGTTAGATGCATAACTATCCTTCCATCCATGTGTTTGTCCACTTACATACCCGTCATAAGGTTGTTGATATGTATGAGAATATCCATAAGGTTCTGTAGGAAATTTATCATAGCCAAAATATTGGTTTTGATTGTATCCTAAGGATGGTTGGAAGTTGCCATAATGTTGAGGTTGAAAACCATATTGATTGTTGTAATATGCTTGCTCTTGTCCACCGTACATGGAAAACCGACACCTAAATAAGATTCAAAACCAAGTTAGATACTTTAATAGAATCCAACAAAGCAAGAATAAAGCAAAAAGAAAAATAAAAACAACTAAAATCATCCGTTGATCCCCGGCAACGGCGCCAAAATTTGATGCGTGTCGTAGGTGCAATCAAATTAATTCAATATTTCCACTCAATTAAAAATAATATAATGGAAGTCAAGTTCGTTCCCCGAGGAGCAAGTGATCTTAGTTGTAAAAGTTGTCACGAAAGGGGGGTGTAAAAAGCAAAAAATAAAAATAAACAAAGCAATAAAAAGATAAAGTTGAAAACAATAAGAGAGACGAGATCAAGGAATCCTTCTTCGTTGCAAAACAATGATTAAAGTTATGTTCTCTTCTACTTGTTATTAATCACAAATTATCACCAACCGTAGGTAAAGCAGCTAGCTCAGTGCTAAACCCCTAAATCCCTTGTATCACCGGGACACGGAAGTTCTCGACTACCGGATTCTAATCACCAAGCCACCTAGAATTAGCTCAACCTAGATGTAACTTGGCTCATGCATTAAGTTTTATGAATTTCTTAGGTTGATATTAGTAGTTAGACTCTTAGCTCAAGGTCTACTTGCTAACGTTGTTTCTACACACAATTGCTCCACGGAATCCCTCCGCAAGGTCTCGTGTTTGCTACTTATGTAAAGAGTCAAGAAACGATTACTTATCTCCTAACTTTCACTAGCTTTAGATTAAATTAACAAATCAATTTAGCGTGCACTCTAAACAATCTATCAATCAATCATGAATGTCTTTAAGATCACTCCTATTAGTAAAAACAAACGATAATTATGTGAAAAACTTCAAGATAGAATTTGAAAACAAAAACTTAAATCATATGTTTAAAAACTAGGAATTCATCCTCAATCAATAAAATTAGCTACTCATGTTTTTGAAATTCACACAAATAATAATAATTAAAAGAAGAATTTTCAAATTCACACAAATAGTTAAAAAGAAAAATCTTAGAAAAGCAAGCAAAAACACAAGTGTTGTGTGTGTAGAGAGGTGTAGAGAGAGATGTGTGTAAAAGATGTGTAGAGAAAGATGTGTGTAGAAGTTGTAGAAAACTTCTCTATTTATAGGCTTCAATATTCTCCAATTCTTCTAAGGATTAGAATCCTTTTCCTTTTGCAATTCAATTTCCAAATCCAAGCTTTTCTCAACTCTTCCACCTTCTCTTTCCAAATTTGAGTCCAATTCTCCATCCAATTCCAAGCCCAAGTCTTCACACCCATGAGAAGTCCATAGAAATTTCTGGAATTTTTGGCTCACGGAAAATCGGGATTATGGCCTGAATTGGCCGGAAAACGTCACCGCGGCCACTTGAAAATTTCTCCGTCAAGAGAATATTCGACTAATATTAAATCCGGTCCTCCGTTAAGACTAACGGTCAAAGGTCAAACTTAACGGCCAAACTGTTAGTCAACCGGGTCAAGTCAGAGAGGAGTCAGCCAAGTCAGCTCCGCCTAATGGTCTTACTGGGTCTTACTCGGATGAGTTGCAAAGTTAGATCGGTCATCGGACTCGGTCTGGAACGGTCATCGGCGTCACCGAGTTAACTCGCCAGAGTAGAGAATTGGCCGAGTTCCGTTCGGTTATAGGGCATTCCCGGGGCCATTCGGCCGGTTCTCGCCTCCATTCCCCATTAAGAAATCCTAAGACATACATCTATTGTTTTATCACTTCAATTGCTGCTTCAAACAGCTTCCTGCAATCCCAGCCGTAGCTCCATGAACTCATTCCCTGCTATCTGTGGCAACACATCACTTCCACCAGAACTACTCATCTCCTCAGCCAAGCCAGCCTCCAACACCACCTGATCTTCATCTCAATCCACCAGGTCACTGCCACCATTTCCATAGCCCAAGCTTTATCTCAAGCATAACCACCAGCTCCAATAGCTCCATCTTCTCATATATCTTGGGTACAAAGATCATTGCTTGCTTCGTGTCACCACCTTGTCTTGACCTCTCGCTTGCCTCAATCTATCGGTTCTCCCGAGCTTCACAACAGCGCAAGTTCACCCATCACAGACCTCATACACAAACCCTGGCTCATTGATTCTATCACAATCTCTTTTGCAACTGACCCAACAATTCCATCAGCGCCATCAGAACCCATTCGAACTCGGCAACAGCAACACTTTCTCTTCAATACCCATCTCACCAAACAAAATGACAGAACCCATTTTCTTCTCCGACTTAACCCGGAAAAATACCCACACTGCTCAAGATCTCTCTCCAGGTTTCAATCATCACAGTCTTAATTTCCCGAGCTTTTACTTCCAATTCTCCAAACCCTTTACACGGATTCACTAGCGAGACTCATTAGTAGAGACTAACCCACGATTAATATCCAATGAATCATTCTCCAATTACTGACTACAAAACCCGAATCACCATCTCGCATCTTATCGATTCCACCCGTAAACTAACCCATCGGTTCCACCACAAAGAAGGGCTTGAATTCTTCTCTCGAGATTCTCGATTCACCGCAACATCAAACTTCTTCACGGATCGAACATAATCTCGATCTACTTCTCTCCTCGAGCTTCAATAGCGGTCGTCATCCTCTTCTTCTCTCGGTTTCATCAATTCTCCCCAATTTGAACCCTCAATCAAAAACCCATCTCCCGAGATTCAATCACGAATCGATTCGAACCCCTTTTCTCGTTTCATTCAAACTCCATTAATTTCTTCACCACGAACTCACCTTTGTTTCATCTTCCACTTCCAATTTACGGTTCCATGGTTTGCCACTCCTCTCGATCAATCTCACTCTCTCGGTTTTCGGGCGACCTCCTGTTCTTCTCTTTTCAATTTCGGTGTAGAGATGATTGAGAAACAATCTTCTCGACTTAGGGTTAGGTATAGGGTAGGGATGGTACACCCCAAACAGGGACCACCCCAGTTGGGTGCCCATAATAGGATATCACTTCTGATAAGGGCTAACCTACTTGGAAACCCCCTTAACCTCTGCGGGCCTGGCTTTAGTACTCCTCCAAATTGGGTTGCCCCTTAACCTTGACTGGGCTCCATATATCAATCGCTTGTGAAATGACCTTTTTGCCCTTTTGGCTCAAATTGAGTGATTTCTTCTTCTTTTCCTCCGTGCAACTCCAAAGTAGCTACAAAACTCAAAATAAGCGTAAAATACATAATTTACAAGAAAAATAGCAAAGAAAGCATAAACTACTAGATAGTAAATTAGGTGTATTCTACACCTATCAATAACCCTTCTGAAGCAACATCTTCATATGTTTCCTCCTCATCTTAGCCTCAATTTTTTTTAAATCTACTCCATCTCCATATCCACCTACTCCTTCATTTGAGTTGGGTCGATCCCTTCCTTAAATCTTCATACGAAGATGGTCATCTCGAGCTGACCATCCTCTTTTTTCTCTCTTATTCTCATCATTTAGCATTCTTCAAGAACTCTACCTTCTTTTGTCGTAACTGTTGGATTCTTGCAATAATAAAAAACAAAGTTAGACGTATCAAATAATAATAATGAAATACTGAATACAAATAAATATACCAGAAATAACTCGACGAGGGAAGAATCACAGGTTCAACAAGTTATCCTTAACACATTAGTTCGCAGATATAGTCAAGAATGAGCAATGTTAAACCCCTCACGGTGAAAATGTGTCCAGGATAAGACTACCCGATATAGCTTGTATCATCACAATACAAGTTTCCCACTCTCTGAACTTAGCAACAAGGACTGGAAGGGAAGTAAGCAAACAAAGCGCAAAACAAACCAAGAAGAAGTAAAAAGATGGGACAATAGCCGCTTCTGGATGCAAGTTTCATCTATAAAAACATTAGTATTTATAGGAGAAAATAAACCATTAGGGTTTCAGGTTTCTTGTAAAGCGAGTTTTGTTTCTTGTAAAACAATTAAATGCGGAAAAGGAATTCTCCCAAAAATAAATACCAAAAGAATAATTGGTAAAACAATTTCCAAAAACAAATACTAAAAATATTTTCGGCAATAAATAGATAAATCTTGGTTGACACACACACTAGCCCAAGGCAAGTCTACTAACACACACGCGCAAGCCCAAACCAAAACCCATAAGCCCTCAAATTTGAGCATGTGTCATTTCCCCGTCGAGCCCGCCTACCCATATACCTATCCTTAAGAGTATAGTTATGTAATTGAGTTCCTATTTAATTTTCCCCAAGTGTGACTAAAGGTTCCATTTCATTCACTCGCAAAATGAGTAAGTATCCTTAGACACTTAATCAAACTGCACCAAGATCAAAAATCTTTAATTAAACTCATTTTCTAATAAAAGAACATGTTTTGCAAAAGCTTCTTTTAAACACATATCCCCCCATGATACACCAAATCCGGATCATGTATTAAACAAAAATTTCATGCATAATATGATTTTTTTCAATATGTCTAATAAACTAGAGTACCATGAAAAAAACCAAAGATAAAAATTATATAGGAATTTAGGGTTCATAGTATAGATACCAGATGTCTCATCGTAGCTCTCGCACTCATCATCTTTCCTCCTTGGATAAAGATGATTTCTTCAAGCAAAGTGGTTGAAATTGAGCAGAAAACTAGGATTTTGCAAAAACGGACCAAAGATGTCTCTCGAAGGCATACTTAAATTGATTCTTATTTCTTCAACTAGTCTCGAAGGTTTAATAGTGTTAAGATGGTGTAAAATTTTCTTTCAAAATTTTATAAGTTTGATATAATTTAAAAGCAATGAGTCCGCAATCAAACCAAAAGTCAGCGTTTTTTTTTTTTTTTTTACGAAGTCAAAAAAAAAAAAAAAATTACAAATCAGAAAGACTATTTTCTGGTAAGAAATTGGTCGGAAGCCTAGCAACAAGTTGAGCTCCTACAGCTTTTTTTTTTGTGTGTAAAGGAAATTAGCCGCTATTGAGGGGCAGAAACTTGAGCTACCTGGGGCATAGCAGCAAAACTTACTGTGGGAGTGTAAAGTCTTACTAGGATGTACAATGTGAAAACTACAGGGAGACCCATTTTTCCAATTTCTCCCACTGTGAAACCCACGCCCAGAAATCTAAAGGCGCGCACCCAGTTTTTAGGAAAAAATTATTCCCAGGCCAAAATTATTGAAATTGTACTCTTCTTCTTTCTTCTTCTTTCTTTCTCCTCCATCTCCAAATCCGATCTGATTTCATAAAAATCAGAAATTTCTTCAATGAAAACAAGTTTTAGTTGTAGATCTATGATTATCAAACCTTGTTTTACAAACCCATTTAAGAATTTTCTCTGAAAAACAGAAACATAGTGGTTTTAGCCTAATTTGGGTTACCCTCTGTGGATGAAGATGGAGAACAAAGAATCTTTAAGAGAGGAAACTTCTCTCTGAATTATAATCACAAAGAAGGGCTCTTGATGGGTGGGTAGTTGCTGACGAGTAATTGTTTTGTTTCCAAATGAAAACATAAAACAAAAAATCAAATTTTTCTTCTACTTTTTCCGTTTTTAGGTACCACTGAGATTTTTGTTGAATTTCTTGCCAACCCTAGTGAAATGAATGTGGTGGATGACAGATCAGGCATGGTGGATATCCCAGTCTCGGAGGAGGACATCATCTCGATTTTCCACTGGTTTTTGATTTCGGGGATTTTGAAGTTAAACTTCATGAGGAGTTCAGGAGAAAAGAACTGTAATGCAAAAAATAGGATTCTCTTACCGTGTCTTGCATTGAAATTTGTATCTGTTGTAACAATGAAACAAGTGATGCCCAGGGGATTCTACATCCTTATTTGTAGCCTATGCACGCTGCATGTTATTGCGCTTCCAATTATAAAGGTGTGTTAACTAATGGTCAAGAAATTGCTGTGAAGTTAATGGATTCGATTGGTTCGTTACAAGGAGAAAGAGAATTTCATAATGAATTAACATTAGCTGGTAAAATTGATTCGCAATATGTTGTTAATTTTTTTTCATACACCTAGAATAATAACTGCATAACATGTTATGCAGTCGTGAAAATTGATGTATAACCTATTATGCATCTATAAAACTTGTTGCCTAACCTGATATGCATCCGAAAATATGACTGCATATTGCGTTATGCATTGAGAAAATTGTTGCATAATCTTTTATGCATTGAGAAAATAGATGCATAACCTGATATGCATTCGTAAATATGGATGCATAATGCATTATGCATCAATTTTTTATATGTACGCGCTAAAATCAACCAAAAAAATGGTAATATAACTTGTTATAGATGCATAATTTTGTTATCCAAATGTATAATGTGTTATGCGGTGGAGAAAATGGTTGCATAATTCGTTATGCGTCATAGAATGTATTATGCATCGTTTTTGGATCGCATAATGGTTATGTATCAAGTTTTCAAAATTTTCCTAAAATGAGGATCACCTCCGATTTTTTTCGTGAAAAACAAAAATTTGATATTCTTGTTTGTACTCGTTGCGTAGCTCTTTTAAAAGATTTCCAACGATATAAAATTTATAAAATTAAAGGCGGATTTTTAGATATGTTATGTCTAAGTTAATTCTTCCAATTATACCCTGAAAATTAAAATAGCATAACGAGTTATGCGAAAGATAGTATGATGAAACGAGTTATGTATTGATTCATATAATAATTTCATATAATTATGGGTGTCACGGTACCAAAAATTAATTGTGGGCCTGACAATGAGAATATTATTTTTTTGGGTCTCCCCTTAATTTTCCCATGTACAATTAGGTAGAAATGGGCTTTAAAGCCCAATATGTTTTAATGAAATTTTAATAGGCTTGGGGAGCTAGCTTGAAGCATGGGTGTGTTGTTGCAAGCTGGCTTCTCCCCTGTGAGCCATCATGGCCCCATATAACAATCTTTCTTTAACCTGGCCTGGTTTCTCAATAGATTCTTTATTTAGTCGATAGGCTTCTCAATCCATGGATACCTGGCCAGGTTAAAAAATCTATTGAGACACTCGACCTCCAATTTGAGAGGTGAGTGTCCGGGTTGATTTTGTTTAACCAAGATAAACCAGACTCTTAACACCACACAAAACATATGTACATTGCTAGAAGGAAACACAAACAAATACAGGAAGAGAAACCTAAGACACCTAGATGATTTATCTATTGGATGTATTCTGCCTAATAGGAAGTTTCCGGTTCATATAAATTACAACAAACAACAAACAATTTATCTAAAACGTATAGGACTAAGAAAAACTCTGAGCTCACGGATCTCTTGAAAGTGTCACCAGCACCAACTTCATATGCATATTACCTCGACCATACTTAAGATTTTTCAAGATCTCCCATATTTGCTGGCAGTGGCTTCTTCCAACACTAGTTCCCGGTCTTGTATTTCTCCATAGCCCTCGGAGCTAACACACAAACAATTGTAAGAAAATTAGGCAACAGAAATGGATTGACGAAGCTAAGGAAACGTTGCTAACGAGCACTATAACTTTAGTGGCAGGCACATTTATGAACATTCCAGCGGCACAGAAAATTCCGAGTGGCCGTCTTACCGTCGGCAGTTTGCTACTAGTTGATAACCCTTAACGAAGTGAAAAGGGAATGAGACACTAGTAGTACTGCGGGCGGGGAATATCCTAAAACCATCAGTGACAAGATAGGGAACTAATTGAGAAAGGTGAAATTATAATGGGAGTCGATCGAAAAGTTGATTACAACTATTGTATGAGCTAAAGTGGATTTAGTGGGAAGTATTGGATGGTCGTAAATGAGAGCAATGTGAAGGATATCCAAAATGGGTTAGACAGCATCACATCACATCACATATATCTATTCATGTCGTCTAATTGAACTCTTTAACGCAGGAACGGTAATACGGAAAATGTGATTTACCCGTAGTAAGATCTACTTGATTGCAGTAATTTTGAAGCAGAAATCACAGAAAACATTTTTTTTTTCTCAAATGGTAAATAGTGGTATGTACCTAAACCAATTGCCTCTGAACCTTTCATGATCCTGAGCCTCTTACATGAGTTGATGAACATCCTGCAATGACAAAAAGTAAAAGTCAGGAGAAGCATCTATGTTAATAAGCGTTTGGATTCCGTGGCGTGTCGAAGCCAGGATATTTTGCTTCTAGAAGTCGTGGATACCCAAAAAAGTGACTAAGAGAGCGAAAAGAGTCACAAGATGAACAGTTTTCAAGAACTAGCTGGAAGCCTAGAACAATTTATCTAAGTTGTGCTGGGAAAGAAGCAGGAAATTTGTGTGCATATGGTTCTAATGTATACTTACTCCCAAGGAACATCTCCAACGAGCATCCAGTCGTCATCCCTGTCTTCGTATGCAAGTACATGTTGAGAGCCGTGGAGAAGATCCATCAATTTACTTCCACTCAGCACATCTTTCCCCGGGTCGCCATCTGAACCACACTGCCCTGTATGACAAAAAATCAACACAACCACAATTTACACCAAATCCTAAATTACTTTGGCACACTTTGGCAGTAATGTACAGCAAGTAAAAAATAATAATTTTCACTGTTTGTAACGGCAAAGGATCAGTTTTTACAAGCTTTTGATACTTGCAAATAAGATAATAATATTTCCTATTCAGTCCCAAACAGCTGATTTCACTTTTTAATATCTTTTACTGAGAATGCAACCCACATTTTGAATTGCATCCTATAGCTTGAAACTCATAAGACTAATAAAGTACCAGTATCTTACTTGCAAGTTATCCGTAACATGCGAGAAGTGGCGGAGCAGTATGGTGCAAATTAACAATAAATAAAAGGACATGCCTAGAGATTTTATTAATCAAAACATATGTAAATAGGCTTTGAGAATCATCAAGTTTGCAAGTGACTGGCAATTGCCCCACTTGTACATACGAGATTCCGCCTTTGCAAGCTACATTACAGACCAAAAATAACTAAAGAATTTCATAACGTTTGTTTAAGTAATGACATAAAGAAAAATTGTCTGCATTAGAGAAAGAAAAATTACCAATGGTAAAGCAGCTGAACATCTTCTCCAACCCAGAGAAAAGTTCCACATAATTGCAATAAGTTTTGAGATCAACTTTCCTCAAGTACGGAGCACCATCCATACTCACTTTCACATACAAACATCCCGAATCCGAATCGCTTCGAGCTTCGTCACTGTCTTTACCTGGATTAGTAGCCATTGTATTCTTCCGGAAAGATCGAATTGGCGGCCATCCTACAACCTGTGACCTGTTTTCCAATTTCACCAGCACTTCACTTACCAGATAAACTCTTACACCAATTTTACCAAATTTAGCAAAAAAAATAACCTGACTTACTTGGCTGAAGAACTCTGAGTTTGCTTCTTCTCCTGGTTAAGCTTCTGGGATGGCGGAACCATGTTTTCTTTCACTGAACCAGAGTTCTGAGCTAAATTAGAGAAAACCCATTTCTCATCAGGACCATTATGAATGGAATCATAGAAACCTCTTTTAAACCCAGACCCATAATTCACTTTCCCACCTAAAAATGAAGAAACCCCATCAACTCCTGATTTTCTCTCAGGAGATTTAGAACCAGGTAAACCAAGTCTAAGCTCTGTTTCTTTAACATTATCATCAAACCCAATTTTGTTACTAGTAGTAACAGTTGAATAAGAAGAAGATGATGAGTAGATTATGTTCTTATTCTTCTTCTCACCAATCTCCATTGATGGAATCCCAACTGATAAACCTATATAATCACTTTCCATTAAGAAAAACAGAGGAGTTCTGTAATTTTGAAAAATGAAACACAAGAAGAAAAGGAAATGAAAAGAGAGAAAACCCAGAAAAGAGGATTTTGTTAGATTAGAGAAAGATATACTGAAAATGGGATTTGTTTTGTATATGAGGTTTTTACTTTTCTCTTTCGTTTGTTGGCTCTGTTTTTATTTCTCTTTCTTTTTCTTCTCTTATTCGAGCAACGTCACACGGAGGCTCACTGAAAAGTTTCGAAAAGGTTTTTCAGAAAATATCAGTGGGTGAAAAACGGCTTTGACACGGTCGTGACCCCGCTAAAACGGTCCTCATAACATTAAGGTGTTAAAGACGACCACAACTTATAACCATACAAAAGAATAATACAGTCGAGCCATAACCCGGTTGGTGATGATCTTGTAGATAAAAAATAGGTATGACGAGTGGTTGATGATGATGCTGGTAGATCAAAAATAGGTATGACGAGCGGGTTGGTGATAATGTTGCTAGATCAAAAATATGTACGACGAGTGATTATAATTGTGAAAGGGGGTAAAAAAAGTTGTTACCGTCCCTTGAATTATACAAGATTTTGATTTGTGAACTTTGGCCTTTGAGTGAAGTTTAGTAAAAGGTGAGTGATTCTTTCTAAATCACCTTGAGGTAAGAAATTTAAAAAGGTGCATTTTTTTTTGTGGTTGAGTAAAGAACAGAAGCTTTGATGGCATGTGATCTGATTTTGGAAGTAAAATTATGAGATGTTATAGAGAGAGAATTGAGTGTGCTTCCCACGCACACTTCATTAGAATCATCACTTACACGAATAAGGTTCAGTTTGACTTGGTTATTTTTATTTTTTTCAGTTTCCATTTTTTACCATTTACCTTTACTTTTGACATGTTTTGATCAAAGGGTTCATAAAACATCATTGAAAAGTAAAAATAAAGAAATAACTGGGGTTCTTTTTCTTTTCTTTTTACCATTTTAATCTTATCAGGGTTTTGTTCCCCATTGCCATTTTTGTATATGATTTCGTGATGGGGGAGAATTCGGTCTCATAGACTTGGGTGTCTCCGGTTATATTTTGGGATTTGAAGCCACAACAAACTCGACTGAAATATCTTCTGGGCATGGACCTGGACTTTTCTTTCACAAGGAGTCAATCCTGCAATAATAAGGGTCATTTGCAAATATTCAGTCAATTTTTTCCGAAGAGATTAATAAAGTAGGTCTTTTAAGATTTTTTTATTTTTTATTTTTTTAAAGATTTATTAGGGTCAGATTTTGAAGTATAGACATAAATTTACCCATAATATGGCAAGCTCGACCAGTAAAACTCGTTACGCCGATCAATTCTTTATATAAAAACAGAGTTTATTCGAGCTATGTGGTTAATCGGAGCTTCTGGTTGATTCTGGCCCCACCATTCTAAATTTCAGCCAATAGCATTTCAGTAGAATCTTTTGGACCCACAAAATATTATCTGGCCTAAAACATTTAAAAAAATAATTTACTAAATTTACTAAATCTTATTTAATCTTAGAAACATATCAAAACAAATATACACAACCTCAACATTACCAAAATAAAACGATTTCATCATAACAAAATAAAATAAAATATGCAATGTTCATCGTGATTTCATCGTAAAATTAAATCAATCATATGAATAAAAAAAAATCTAATGTCCAATGTCCATTACAGTTTTTATAATAAAATCCGCTAATTACAACTCCAAACTACGAGTAAAAGAAAATATTTGCAATTACACTTTCAGTTGGAATGAAATACCTAAAAAAAATTCATAAGCATATACCTGATTAAATGAAAATATTTAAATCACCGATTAAAAGAAAATAACTGATTTGTGGGTGGCCCGTATGAATCGAGTAAAAGGTTTGTTAATCCTGTACAAATAAAAATAATACAAAATCATTAGAAGTATGATTTCCAGAGGCAAAAAAAATTATCAACAAAAAAATAATAAAAAAATGATTTCCTTTATAGATAAAAATAATACAAAATCATTAGGAATATGATTTCTAAAGGAAAAAAAAAATCGTAATCAGAACCAGAAAAAAAAAAGAAAAAAAGAATAGGAATATGATTTTGAAAGATATCAAAATAACAGGAAAGAAAATATTGGAATAATACACAATCATTAGGAATATTATTTTCAAAGGAAAAAAAAATCATAATCAGCAAAAAAAACAAAAAAAAAGGGATGAGAATATGAAATAACAAGAAAGAAAATATTGGAGTATGTTATTGAAATAAATGTGAATATCAAAATACAATGATATTATTTCCTAAGAAAATTTTATTTTATTTTTTTGGAGATTTTTTGGGTTTAGAAAAGGATGCTCAATATTTTTATACTGTACTAATATATTATAACGAGAAAACATGGTAATATTGGCGCATATTATTTCCTTAAGACAATTTTTCATTTATTATTTCCTTTGAGACAATTTTCATTTTTATAGAATTTCTAAATAAACAAATTTCTATTAAAATGTGTAAAATTTGCTCAATTTTTTTATGCAAATATATTGCAACGGGTAAATGTGTCCATCCTAATATCCAAGTTGTTGGATATTGTTTCCTAAGATAATTTTTTATTCTTATGGAATTTTAAGTTTAACGAAATCTATATAAAGGCTTGAATAGAAGCAAAATCGCAAGTTGTTTGTCATTCGTTTTTTTTCTTCTTTTTCTTTTCTTTTGTTGCGCTCTTGCAATTTGTTGTTTGATCTATTTTTGTATCCTCGAAGGTTGGCGCTAGGGTCGCGCAACGGGAGCGCATGAATGGTCTGCGCAATAGAGCTTATGATTTTTTATACTAGGTTATTTTGGAGCTTCATGATAAGATACAAAACTCACACAAGGTATATATAATAGCAAAATTTGTTGGTATTTTTAAGTTTTTTTCATTGTTCTGTTTTGTAGATGTTGTTGATGCTTCTTGGCAATGCTGCATGGGATGATATGAGCATTTTCTATGGGTTTCCTTGATTTTAACAATTCTTACTTCCGTTTTATGCCTCCCTTTTATTTGTCGATCTGGAATCAATCAATATAGGAGCTTAATACCTAAATGAGGATCAAATCGTTTTTCACTTTTCCTATGGTCTTCTCTTTGATTTTTGACTAATCTTCCAATTTATTTTATACCCATATTTTTATTTCTTCTTCGTTCATCGTATATGTCGTGATCTACTTATTGTTCTTTCTCCTACTATTGTTCGTGATTTTATTTTGCGAGTACGCTTTTGGCTAGAAACAATTCTCATATTGTAAATATCCTTTTTCTTTTCGGTTATTCCATTCTCTGTTTTTGTGTATCTTTTTTCACTCTAAATTGATGAACCCTAACTCTTTTATTGTTATAATAATATAGTTCTGGCGACTTGTGGATTGTTCCTGCTCTCCACAATTTCTAATGTTATCTGCAAAACAAAAAGAAACAAATATAAGATGTGACCTTGAAGAAAGAAAAAAATCTAGGAGAGCTACCTGTAGTTGCTTGTGCTCGACTGTAGAGCATTTTTCAAATGATATTTTTGTGTTGATGAAAGGAAATATTTTATAGTCCTAAGGGAAAGACATTGTTTTGATTATATAGAATATATATATATATATATATATAACCAGACATCTTTTCTAAATTTTTCCCAACCTCTAGAATCGATATTCACATCAATATATCTATCTAGGAACTTAGTCATATTATTTGTTAGACTATTACACGGTGTCCAAATGTAAATAAAAGAAGAACTAAATGAAAGATTTTTTATTAAATAATACTCTGGAATCAAGTACTTATAAATAATTTGGTGGATATTGTTTCCTAAGATAATTTTTTATTCTTATGGAATTTTCTGGATTTAACAAAATCTATGTAGAGGCTTGAATATAAGCAAAATTTTAGGTTCGTGTAATTTAGGATTTTGTTGTTTGATCTGTTTTTATATTATATCCTCGAAGGTTGGCGCTAGGCTGCGCAACGGGAGCGCATAAATGGTCGTTGACGTTGGAGCTTATGATTTTCATTGTTCTGTGTCTATCCTAATATCTACGTTGGTGGATATTGTTTCGTAAGATAATGTTTTATTCTTATAGAATTTTCTGGATTTATAGAAGCAAAATCCATAGAAAAGCTTATTCTCTACCTCTTAAATTCAATTAATTGCTCAAAGAAACACAGTAAGAAGCGCTTCCATTTTTGTGTTCTATCTTTATAGCTTAGAAACAACTCGGGGTTAGTATAGATTTTGGTGGTTTGTGATGTGGTTATCACTTTACAACATGCATATAAAAACATAAGCAATCGAGGGGTAAGAGATTCTCATTTATCATGTTTATGGCGTATAATGTCTATGGGCCTATGGCTTCTTCCAAGGCAATTTGACATTTAATTTATCACATCCACGTAGGATTTTTTACATCTTCTGTTGGAGATGCTCTTTTATCATATTTATGACATGCATATTTTTTATATTGTTATGTCTTACATTAGCATGGAAGAGGAAGAAGCACCAAGCAGAATTTTGAGTTGACCAACATTGCTCTAACATATGTACAGCATGCCATTGTGATTGATATGCACCATAAAACTGTTGATTTGGTATATGCTTGGGCCTCGGATACCCCGAATGTACCATACTACCAATGTTCAAAATTATAAGATGCTTTTTAAAAGTGTCTTGGCTGTTAGATTGTTACGGGCTATTTACCGAGCTATTTAGGTTGAAGTTGAAGCTGACTAAGATCGGCAATTAAGTCTTTTTCTTGCTTAAAAAACCACATAGACCTTGCACTTTTTTTATCCAACTCATTGTCCAATTTGTTACATAACAGATTCCTAAGATTTGAGTTTATGAACTGAGTACAAGATAGGAACTCACCCCCTTTCAAAATAATTGCTGGAATCATTGCAAATACTTGCATGTTATAAACGGAATACAAGATGACAGCGCACCGAGTTCGACATTTATCCATAAGTTTGTCTGCAGGATGCAGCGATGTTCCCCGTGTGCATTATAAAAAAAAATGTTCAACACGGGGCGGTGAACCAATAAGATTATGTGAATGTATTAGTACTTAAATATAGGACAACCCACACGGCCATGCCCATGATTTAACGGTTTCAGTTTTTGATCAATATGATTTCACATTTGCAGAGGGGAAAAAAATATGGAATACGATATCGATAGATATCAAAATAATAAAAAGAAAATAAGAATCTTCACCTAAATGAAAAAAAAATTCAAAATATTGTTTGATTCCATAATTAAAAAATTACAAAAAAAAAATTATTTCAATTCCATAATTATTTTTTATTTTTTCCCATGAAAAGAAAAATAAAAAAATATAGTAATTTTGGAAAAAGTTTTTTACAAGCAAACGGTAGCTATCCAAAAAAAAAAAAATTCATTCCACAAAAATGAAAAATAAAAGAGGATATTCAGTATTTTTTGGACAAAAATACTAAAACGAGTTAATATGATTATCCAAAAATATAGTAGCTAACCATGATTGTACGAAACTTTCCATTTTTGCGTGGCTACTCTCTCTCTGTCTTCTGATGGTTTTATTTTTAGGTTTTTTAAGATTTTGTTGTCGGTTACGGAAAGTAGCTGCAAATGTTTTCCCAATGCGATTCTTAATGATTGTCGTTCCATGGAGAAATTGGTAAAGCTCTTTGTCTCTTTTCAGATCTAAGTGTATTCATATTTATGATGGTGAAAGTATTGTTGTCAAGAAGTTTGCGCTGAACATATAACTCTTTCACTCTGGAATATATACCAAAATCACAGTTGCTACGGCTCTAGAATATGGTTTTCCATACATATTCTCTTTTGTACTAACTTCGTATATATATCAAAATAGTGTGATATGGTTTTCCATACATAGTTCATATTCCACTATGGAATATGGTTTTTCATACATATAACCTCTTTTCGTATATACGTGGTTACTCCTGTTCCAAATTTCTTATATACGTGGTTACTTCAGTTTTAGTACTGGCATTGACTACCTTAAAATACACCACGCCGGTACAATGTTCCAGCAGTACACATTGACTATCGACAGTGCCGGTACCAAGTACCGGCATACAAATGCAACCTAAAATGTATGCCGGTATTTGTGACAATTTTCCTGTATGTTTTAAGTCCACTAACGGCATGCTCGAATTATTACAAAGAATGCCGGGTACCCAAACCGGCATGCAATGCAACCAAATATCTATGCCGTGCGGTGACAAATTCATAAACTCTCTTGTATGTTTTAAGTCCACTACCGCATACACGAATTATTATCAAAGAGGCGCATGTACTAAAACCTTTGTATTCATCCTAGATTGAATGCCTAGGTAGGGAAACTTCAGTTTACGGTTAATCTAGGATTGGAAACCGTGATGTGTTCATAAAACCTAGACCGTGTTCATACAAATTTCAATCTTTGGTACTCTCGAGACTCAACTTGTTTGAGTTAGGGTTCGCGATTCTAACCTAAACCCATTGCTATAAATCGATTTAAACACCTATAAAGTAGTTTAAAATCACTTACCTTCTCACGAAGCCATATTTCTGAGTAGTTGATCGTCGAGAGAACGTTGCTTCTTCTTTTTCTTGCTCTTGAGCAATCTTAGCAATTTTTGCTCCTGTTTTGTTGAGCAATCGATGTTGAGTTCGATTGGGCATTTGGTTTCTTTCTTGGAGGCATTATTTATGATTCGGGTAGGTTAATCGACGAAGAAATTTTTGAATCGACGATTAATCGACGAAGAACGGATGAAGAACGATGAAGAAAAAAAAATGGTTTGGTTTTTTATTTTTGATTTTCAGTGCCGGAACTGATTTGAGAATGGGGATAAATGGTTTGGTTTTTTATTTTAAGTTTAGTAGAAAGGGCATAATAGTCTTTTCATAATATTTTTTAATTAACCAAAGAATATTTTAGTATTTTTCATACCCAAAAATCACCCTTTAACACACACCATGGGTTGGGAGAACTAATCAATATCCCCAATTCCTTTTTATATCCCCAATTTCGCGTTGATATTAACCACACATAGTATAAGCATAGGAGGTGAACAACAAACAGGGTTTTGCAAACTGACAATCAAGAACAAGTTGGATGGAGTATATTCTATATTTCACTATTACAAAAACTGCAATGGCATTCAATAATTGTCACATACTTAGATAAAATACTCCAAACAACATGGTATTAGTAATGCATTTCCATAAGAATATTTTTATCCTTTGGGATATCTAAATGTTTGGATGGTAACTAATGGTATTCAGTTTCTGATACATGGATTTCATAAAGAATATCCAATCCTTGTCAAGGTCCATCTTAGTTTGTCTGGATTCAAGTTTCCTTCCAAGTCAGATGAGAGTCTGTTGTTAAGAATTTTAGAGGTCCATTTTTTATCAAAAATACTTGTAACTAGAATTCCCGCTTTTTAATTATTTGGTTGATTAATTCGGCAAATACTTGTGTATCATACTAAGCCAAGCTCAGTTAGAGTTAAAGTTTCCCCTGATATCATTTAGCGAGCCAATTATTTATGGATTGTCCATTACCTACTACTTCCCACACCTTGTACTTATGAATAAGGAGTGTGCCTTTGTAAATACACTTCTAAATCCAAGAAGTTGTTGTGAGAATTTTCAAATGGAAAATAAATTTTTTTTTTGAAATATTTTGATTTTAAAACAGAGGCACAAAAAGAGGTAGGCTGCTCCACCCATGATCCGAGATATGCTTCATTAGAACCAGAGTTTTCTCCTCACCAAAACTCACACTTTTCCTACCATTTTTTTTTCGCAGGAGGAAACATCTTATCTGAAAAGTGGCATGCTTGACAGAACAAACTTATTAAGCACCATTTTACTCGTTTGTGTTAGAAATTTTGCTTTCCAAACTTGTATTTTTTTTTTTTTTTTTAATTCCATTTTCTTCACTATCGTATCAAAAATTTGATTTTTGGTCTAACAATGAAGAGAGGTGCTAGATATCTTTCTATAGTGTGTTGTGCATATACTAGTATTCTTAACAATACTAACAGATTATGTGGCAAAAGAGTCACGGTCATTCCAAAAAAGTGAAATACCTTTCTTTATCGTGCCCATTAAGCTAGATAATCAGCTAACCATCTAGTATTAGGCTGAGTTTGGTAATGCTTATTTTTTTTCAAAAGCACTTTTAAAACCTATATATGTCAATAAATTTTGAAGTTGGTGTTTGGTAAAAAAAAACTAAAGTGCTTTTATCCAAAGCACTTCCCAAATTCCTATATTTTTAAAAGTCGGGGGAGGAGGAGCTTTTAAAAGGCTACAAAAGCATAAGTGTAAAATATAAATTTAATGCTTGATTTATCTTTTTTATCCCTACTTTATTTTATAAATGACAAAAGTTACCCTTAAATTTATATACAATCAATTTTTTACTATTTCTTATATTTCATTCTTTAAATATTATTATTTTTTATTATTTCGAACTATTTATATACCATTTATTTAATTTGTCAACAAGTAGAAATAAAAACAAATATTAAATAATTACTTAATTTTAGTTTCAGTTTTTGCTTGAATAATTACTTAATTTGTCAACAGTAAAAATAAAAATAAATATTAAATAATTACTTAATTGTTAAGTAAAATAATTTCTTAACAATCATAATGATAGTGCTAATTAGTATGAAAATTAATATTATATAGTAAAAAAATTAATTATTTTTAAACCCAATAAAATTGAATAAAACTACCATGAGTGATATGTCTGTTTTTGTCATTTGTTACAACAATAATGGTTGAATCTGAAATTTTACCAAACACATTTTGATTGTTTTTTTAATCAGCTTCAACTTTAATTAATATTTTACCAAACGTCTAACCTTTTTTTTCTCACGGACAAAGACAAGAACAACGCACGAGAAAAAGTGCTTTTACAAAAGCTGCAGCAATACCAAACTAAGCCTTAATTTTGAACGCGCGATTGGGATACTTATATTAATGGGGGATATAAATTACTTTCCCCAACCAATAGTGTTTGTTAAGAGGTGTTTTTGAGGGGAAAAAAAATTAAAATACCCTTCCCTCAAAATAAAAATCTAAAAATTTAAAATCAAAAAAAATAATCATATCCCACATTTCCATCTTCACTGTCGGCATTCTCGTTAGGGTTAGGGCTTTGAAGACCATGCCGGTAGTGATGAAGACCATGCCGGAAGTGATGAAGACCATGACGGTAGTGATGAAAACCATGCCAGAAGTGATGAATACCATGCTTGTAGTGATGAAAACCATGCCGGTAGTGATTAAGACCATGCCGGAAGTGATGAAGACCATGTCGGTAGTGATGAAGACCATGTCGGAAATATTTTTTTTTTACATCGCCGGTAGTGATGAAGACCATGTCGAAAAATGGTGCCGGCATGCTTGGTAACTGTTGATGGTGGATTTTCGTTTAAGGTTAAATTTGTAAGTAACCTGAAAAAATCATGCGGCGACATCTTGTAAAAGATAAAGCCGTTTATAAGTGACGGATACTCCTCACTTAATTCACCAAGAATGGAGCATGTAGCAACAATCCCGTTTCGTGAATACATGAAATTCCTCAGGGTTGGAGCATGTAGCAACAATCCCTTCCTGTGAATTTCATATCGGCCTTGTATTTCTGTACCCATTATCGGTGTGGCATGACGACCGAGTGTTACTCTTACGAGTAACACGAACCTCCAAGCACTATAATGAATCCATGTACGAAATACCCGTCTGGTGATTCTCGGTGTGTTATACTAGCCCGAGCCCTCTCGGTGTGTTATACTAGTCCGATTGAGCCCCTCTCGGTGTGTTATACTAGCCCGATTGAGCATCCTGGACTTGACCGTATCGATCTCCTGATATGATCGATCGCAGTCATCCAACTCCACAAGCATGATTGGATGACCACAGATCAATTCCATCACCCCAAGCGGTATGGAATACACACGGCCTTAGCACCGCCAAATACGATCTGATCGCGGTCATCCAACTCCACAAGCATGATTGGATGGCCACGTATCAATTCCATCACCCCCAAGCGGTATGGAATACACACGGCCGACCCACATGGTCGACCATTGGCCTTTGCTTGCCAAGAAACCGTCCATACCAAGCATTATGGACGGAAAACCCTAAATTAGGGTTTGCGGCATATTACATGTGCCGCAAAATTGTCTCAACCATCCATCTTCGCAGGTATAGATGGAGGGTGTAGATGTAGACTCAAAGGGCCCTGAGCATGTCGACACAATCACCATGTGACCGCCTACACACTTGGCCAATCGGTCAAAAGCCAACCGTGGCTGGTTACAACAAAACCGTCCGCCCAAAAGAGCATGGCCGCGCGGCTTTGAATGCCAAAATTAGGGTTTCAAGTCATCACGCGCGTCCATCTTCTCCTGATGCGAATGGAGGGTCACAGATTGGATTAACTAAGGCCGGTCATACCAGCATGACCACCGTGGGCCCATCTACCTCCTCTTGCGGTCGGCCAAGGCACATCATTCCCTGGCCAACCCAAAACGCACGCCCAAACTCGTGCGGTTACACTCCCAAATCCTAAAGCCGATCTCGACCGCTCAACTTCACCGGATGATTTGAATGGCTTAGATCACGTTTTCATGGGATAATCGGTATAGGTGTGAACACCAACCTACCACCTACACGGTAGTGTGATCGACCAAAACCAACCAATGTTGGTCGCTTCAAACGCGTGCCCAAACTAGGAAATCACGCGGTTTCCAACTCCTTTGCGGCAAGGGATTTCTGCGCAAACCGATCTCGACCACTCCTCTTTACCGGTCAAATTGAGTGGCCCAGATCGCGCTTTCATGAGGGAATGGAATACGGCGCCTACACCATCATGCCGTCAACACGCATGTATGGTCGGTCTTCTCAAAATCCTCCCCATGCTTGGTTTCGACCAAGGCCGAAGAGTGATGCTTGCACACCTCTTTAAAAACCCTAATTTCATCAACGGTTGCGGATGAGTGTCTCAAACATCATCTCATCCGTCCGACCTCACCAACTTGGTTATACAACCACGGTCGGGAGTTATTTGGTTAGTGAGCGTCATTACACATCACTTTACCACACCGTAATGCGATACACATAAAATACACACGATCTTTGCACAAGTATCGACTTTACGAATAACGCAGTTATTCAATTCAAAGATTACATGCTATCTTTCGTGGACCCACGATCCACATTCAGACATCAATCATGTCACAAACGGGGATACTTACTGGGTATTGGTCCGGCGGTTTACGGCGTGCGGCGTGCAACGCGCCATCACAAGAACGTGTTAGGGAGTCATGGACGGTTAGAGATGAACCGGAGAAGTGGGCAAGACTGGTCGTGCGTTACCGACACACAACTCCACTACTCCATCATTCCACTACCTCCACTTCCCACGAAACGTGAATGAGGCTCAATGACTTGTATAAATAGGTTCTCCGCCCTATTTTCAAACGGCGTGAGGAAAACAAGGCAGAAAAATCGACATCCAGAGCCTCCTTACATTAACCGTAAGCTCCGCTCACTTTTCTCGTCACAAGTCATAAGCAAGCCAACATCTTCACAATCTCAACACCTTCTTCGCTTCCCTCCCTAAGATCAACCCCATCTCCTTCACTTTGTGACCGAAACAAGTCCGGAACGCCATTTCTTGGTTTAGGCCGGACTTGCACAGATTGATCTCTCGAATCTACAAGCACTCACCGCGCAGTGCATTTGTTGTAGGTTTAAATTCATTCCTCATCACACCCCAAATTACCAAATTCGGCAGGAGTAATTTTCACCCATCAACAATTGGCGACCACAGTGGGAGGTTGATCTATCGGTTACAAAAAAAAATCGAATTCTCAATTCTTCGGTTTTCGGTTTTCGTCTCACGATGTATCCTCATCCGGAGTCCACAGGTGGTTCAGATATCATGGGAAGCATAGCTAGAATGCTGGAGGATGTCTTGGCAAATCAAGCCGGTATCACCAGAAGGCAAAGCGAGACATTTCGCCTCTTGAATGATATAACAGCACAATTACAAGAAGGGTTGGCAGGCGTCTACTCAAACAAAGTGTAAGAAACGCCGGATCCTCGCCAGTCACACCTTTACCGGTGGAAACGCAGAAAGAGCACGTTATCACAGGGGACTCAGGAGAGACGGACAACATGGTCCAACTGACGACGAAGACTCGAGGCAACTCTACAGAGGAAAAAACTTATCCGGAATACTACCATGCCTGCCAGATAAAGAAAGGGAGACTGCAGCCTATGGAGCCCTGCTAGAGGATTTATATCTCAAAACTCTTGCCGGAGCCCGGAAGACTGTCCAATCCGCGTCGACTTTTCAACCGACTGAAGAGATGCTTGAGGAAGGGGAAATCAATCAGAAAATGCCTGAATACGAGAGGATGGGAACGTTCAATTCGGTCACTCGGCGGTGACATTGCGACATCTTCCACATCCCTCCGCCTAGGCAAACGATCCGCAGATGTGATGACACTCACGAATCTTCCAACTTCATCTCCTCCTGTTCCACATCAAAGCCACGGAGAGACATCACAACGCCCACTGCCAGACTCAAGGTACTTACACTTTCCCTTCCCAATGAAGAAGATTCTGGAGCTACTGGAGACGTGGATGCAAAAGGGAGAGGTGGAGTTACCCCGGTATGGCGTCCGCCTGCGATCAAGAAGTGATGGACCCGAAATCATCATTACCACCGGTTCCTTCATCACCCCACCCGGTGAATGCAACGCTTTGAAGCGCATTGTTCAAGAAAAACTCAGTTCAGAAAGATAGCTTGCGGAGGATTTTCTTAGAGAAGCTACTCCGGTTTAATATAGTGAGGCTTCAAAAGCAAGTAAGTTCTACTCAACAACTTTACAAGAGATAGTTTAGAATTCACTGGGGACTTGGCATCCACATGTGGAAAAAGAGGCTCGGTGATCAAACGCCGTGTTTTGTTTTCATTCGTACCTCCCTTTTACATGACATTTGCAATTTCATGCGCAATCATTCATGACCAAGATGCAAATTTCATTTAACATAATCCCTTTCAAAAGGTTGTTCACAAAACTATCTCAAAACAAACTAGTTCAATTACCTACTCAAAACCAGAAATCAAACTACGAAAAGAAATCCTCACTATCACTCAAAAAAGAAAAACATCTAAAAGAAGAGGAAAATGTATAGCACGAATACTTCAAGGAAAGTCCTTCAAAGAAGAACTCGTCATTCAACGCAAGAGAGACTTTCATCCTTTGGAGCACGGCTGCTTGACTCCAGTTCTTTAGACAACCTCTCAACCTCTTCTTCCTGACGAGCAACACAGCCTGCGGAAGGGACTTCATCATGTAGTTTCTGGAACTCCTGAATCTTGGAGAACCCTTCGAAGAACCAAGGAGCATTAAAGCTGTACTGCGCAAACACGTCCAGATGGCACCTCCAATCTTCAATCACCTCTTGACTTTTTCCACCAATCGCAGGCGCTCATCCCACGGATAGAAACTAAAGCTTCTTGGACGCGGTTGACCAATGCAAGACGACTCTTGAGCTTGGCGGTGGTAGCAATATGTCCGTGTTTCTCCCATATTGCCGTGTACAACTCTTCAAATTGAACCGGCGCTGAATCCACCAACCAATACATGACCTGGATAAGGGACAAGTAAAGGAGGATCGAACAAAGCCCCGAGCCGCATCACCGTGATTCGGCGACGACGGGAGTCTTGTCGATTGCGGAAGCCTTTCGTAAGAAGTCACCACAATAGCCATATGGTCCTGAGCCCTGTTCAGGATGGATGTCAAGGGGAGCCGTCTCAACTGCAGCGGCCACCGTCTCTCTTGCATTCCTTATGGCATCTATTTCACTCTGGGTGTTGATTTCCGTCACAACCCCGTCGACAAGGTCACTAAGGAAAGCGCCTTGTTCAACCGAGCTTGCATCATCTCTCGTCATTGTCGGAAAAAGGAGCGGTACCGCCAGAGACTTCTCGGCATGAAGTTCCATACCGTCGGACTTCTCAACGTGAAGGTCGGTATGCGCTAGACTTCTCGCATGAAGATCCGTACCGCTGGACTTCTCGGATGAAGTTCCATACCGCTGAGACTTCTCGGCATGATGACCGATCACAGGCCTTCCCGTTTTGGATGCGTGCCAACCTTGTGAAGGCATTATCTTTCGAAATTCCCTGATTCAAAACAAGGATCGTTTTAGAAGAACTTACACTGGAGAAATGAAAGAACCGATGGGAGGAGGTTTAAATACCCGCATATTAGAAGAATTGAGGATTACCGGGACCGCATGCTTGCCTCTTAGGTCTCTCTCCTACTTGGGGACTGCAATCCTCAGCTCTTGTCCGTTTGGATGGAAGTGGCTTCAACCGGAAATGCTTCATCAAGACGTCAGAAGACGGCTCACTATGGAATTCGTCACAACACTCTTCGAAAATTTCGGAAGATCGACAGTTGTTTCCCCCAAAATTCTTTATACCCGTCGGTCTGGGGTTTCTCCCAATAGGCCGAAGGGAAGGCTCACCCTGGTCTAAGAACACATTGGCGTTAAGAATTTGTGGAAGGAATTCCTCCGGAGCCCCTAGTGGACGGATAAATGGGACACCACGATCAAATCCCATCCGAGCGACCACCCTGTCAATGTTGTACGGAGTCCAGAAAAATTCTCCGTCGAATAGAGACGGGACATATCCTGGGATGCAGGCTGCGCAGGTAAATAATTTCCCCAGATCTCATGGTCTTGACATGATGCGCAACACAACGTCGGGATCGTCGGCAAAGGTCTTTGGGTCGAACGATGGAAGAGTGAATCGGCCCCCATGGGCGAAAATCTACGGAAGAAATATTGTCAAATACCTCCACAAGTCTCGCACCGGCTTTAGGACGCTTCTTATTCCATCGGAGTATTCTCGAGCCGCCGTACAAGTTAACGAGTGAAGGTGCAGGAGTAGGAGCATAACTTCTGAAGTGCTCCCATAAGAGCGCCTGAAGAAAAGCGAAGTGAACGTGCGACTCCACCTTCTTGTACCCGTTAGAAACGTGCATATCCATTACTAAAGCGTCCGGATGAGAATACGGCTGATCCAAGGAACAATGCACCTAGAGGAAGAACTTCACCTACGCCAGCCTTATAGCAATCTTAACAAGCTCACCTCTTATGGTCTTTTTCCCTGAACCATCATCAAATATATCCCTGGATAGCCATAAAGACAGGAACGCAATCACGCTGAGCTCTTGATTCAACTCTGGGTCTGCAGAAGACCACTCCGAAACCCACCAAGTATAAAAGCATCTCGCATCCTTTCTCTCCTCCTTGTCCAGACTCTCGAATCCCTCCGCCTTTTGAAGTATAGCATCATAATTACTTTGTTCGCATCGAGAGCTCGTAAAAAGACTTCCGCGACAGGCAGGTTCATTAATGCGGCTACACTCTCCAAAGTAATAGTCATCTCTCCCCATCTAGATATGGCTGTGTGAGTACAAATACGCCACCGAGAAATGAAGGTGATCAAGCCTGCGGTGTCTTTCCTAATTTCGAGGGTAGCAGATGCCATGACCGCATCGAGAATTTGTGCTTTGGTCAAATTTTCCTTAATGCCCTTATTACTCAACATGCGTCTCATCCATCCTTCATAAGAACCCAGTGGAGCATGGCAAATCTTGAAGTCAATAGGAGAAGGCGGATATTCATTTCTCTGGAGACAAAACCTCATCACAAGTGCGGAAGAAGAGAATGGATCAGCATCCATATTTTCTGAATCGGAAAGCAAGACTATCTTATGAGAAGGATGTTTCCTATTATTTGGAAAAGACGAGGTGAACAACTCATCATTGATGTTCGGCATATCCTTGAAACTGTCAACACTTCCTGACGCGGCACCAGCATTACCTTCGAAGACATGTTGATAGGAGTTCTCTTCTTTCTACCGCAATAAGATAAAAGACAGAGTTAGAACTTGTACAAAAGCACATGAGAAGTATAGTCACACGGCAAGACACAACTCACGAGCGGAGCATGCAATGGCCGGTCCAAATACCATTCAAATCAAATACAAAATTGATCGATTTCGATGCAGTGCAATTTTAGTCCCAGACAAGTTTCGATCTCAGTATTGATTTCAAGTTCTCGGTATAACTTTCAAGTCGGTATAAGTTTCAAATTTCAGTCAAGCATATGTGAATAAGACCCACGTTCGGCATACACGGCGGGCCGCATTCATCCGCATACATCACAACACAATTTTCTTTATTCATGGGAATTGTGTCTACGGGATTCAAGCTAGATGGCGGAAAAAGCTAAGCATGCACATATCTTACAAAAGTGTTTACCTAACAAACTAGGGTTTTACTTTCTAAAAAAAAAAAAAAAAAAAAAAAAGAAATAGAACTTACCTTGGACGGACGGCGCACGGTAGCGACTCACGGCGGCAGGCGTCGGCAACGAAGGCCCGGCAACGATGTTCGGCGGCAACAGCAAAGTCACGGACAGGAGCTGCTTCGACAACAAAAAAAAAAAAAAGAGAAAATTCGTGAGAAAAAAGAAAAGGGGTTTGGCTTCTTTTATATACAAAAATTAGAAGAATCCCAACAGAACAAGGATTCCTCTTTTGTTTGGTTTCCTCTTCTGATTCAAATACCCAAAGAAAGAAACCGGCCCCACCAGGGATTCCATGCAAGCATGAAGGCGTGGAAAACTAGCAGTCGGCCAACACTCTTCCTAAAACTCCTTTTATCTGTCTTTCTCACGTATGCATGTCACCATCTCATGCCTACCACACAATAGTGTAACCATTATATGCTTTGGCGAGGGGGACTTAATGTTGATGGTGGATTTTCGTTTAAGGTTAAATTTGTAAGTAACACCGAAAAAATCATGCGACATCTTGTAAAAGATAAAGCCGTTTATAAGTGACGGATACTCCTCACTTAATTCACCAAGAATGGAGCATGTAGCAACAATCCCATTCAGTGAATACATGAAATTCCTCCCGGGTTGGAGCATGTAGCAACAATCCCTTCCCGTGAATTTCATATCGGCCTTGTATTTCTGTACCCGTTATCGGTGTGGCATGACGATCGAGTGTTACTCTTACGAGTAACACGAACCTCCAAGCACTATAATGAATCCATGTACGAAATACCCGTCAGGCCGATTCTCGGTGTGTTATACTAGCCCGAGCCCTCTCGGTGTGTTATACTAGCCCGATTGAGCCCCTCTCGGTGTGTTATACTAGCCCGATTGAGCATCCTGACTTGATCGTATGTCGGTCTCTGGATATGATTCGATCGCAGATCATCCAACTCCACAAGCATGATTGGATGACCACGGATCAATTCCATCACCCCCAAGCGGGTATGGAATACACACGGCCTTAGCTCGCCAAATACGATCGATCGCGGTCATCCAACTCCACAAGCATGATTGGATGGCCCGAGATCAATTCCATCACCCCCAAGCGAGGTATGGAATACACACGGCCGACCCACATGGTCGACCATTGGCCTTGCTTGCCAAGAAACCGTCCATACCAAGCATTATGGACGGAAAACCCTAAATTAGGGTTTGCGGCATATTACATGTGCCGCAAAAATTGTCTCAACCATCCATCTTAGCAGGTATAGATGGAGGGTGTAGATGTAGACTCAAAGGGCCCGGAGCATGTCGACACAATCACCATGTGACCGCCTACACACTTGGCCAATCGGTCAAAGCCAACCGTGGCTGGTTACAACAAAACCGTCCGCCCAAAAGAGCATGGCCGAGCGGCTTTGAATGCCAAAATTAGGTTTTCAAGTCATCACGCGCGTCCATCTTCTCCGTACGAATGGAGGGTCACGGATTGGATTAACTAAGGCCGGTCATACCAGCATGACCACCGTGGGCCCATCTACCTCCTCTTGCGGTCGGCCAAGGCACATCATTCCGGCCAACCCAAAACGCACGCCCAAACTCGTGCGATTACACTCCCAAATCCTAAACCGATCTCGACCGCTCAACTTCACCGGATGATTTGAATGGCTTAGATCACGTTTTCATGGGATAATCGGTATAGGTGTGAACACCAACCTACCACCTACACGGTAGTGTGATCGACCAAAACCAACCAATGTTGGTCGCTTCAAACGCGTGCCCAAACTAGGGAAATCACGCGGTTTCCAACTCCTTTGCGGCAAGGGATTTACCAACCGGCCGATCTCGACCACTCCTCTTTCTGGGTCAAATTGAGTGGCCCGGATCGCGCTTTCATGAGGGAATGGAATACAGGCGCCTACACCATCATGCCGTCAACACGCATGTATGGTCGGTCTTCTCAAAATCCTCCCCATGCTTGGTTTCGACCAAGCCAAGAGTGATGCTTGCACACCTCTTTAAAAACCTAATTTCATCAACGGTTCTGCGAGATGAGTGTCTCAAACATCATCTCATCCGTCCGACCTCACCACTTGGTTATACAACCACAGTCGGGAGTTATTTGGTTAGTGAGCAGTCATTACACATCACTTTACCACACCGTAATGCAAAGCACTGCATAAAATACACACGATCTTTGCACAAGTATCGACTTTACGAATAACGCAGTTATTCAATTCAACATTACATGCTATCTTTCGTGGACCCACGATCCACATTCCAGACATCAATCATGTCACAAACCGGGATACTTCTTTGGGTATTGGTCTCGCGGTTTACGGCGTGCGGCGTGCAACGCGCGCATCACAAGAACGTGTTAGGGAGTCATGGACGGTTAGAGATGAACTGGAGAAGTGGGCAAGACTGGTCGTGCGTTACCGAAACACAACTCCACTACTCCATCATTCCACTACCTCCACTTCCCACGAGAAATGTGAATGAGGCTCAATGACTTGTATAAATAGGTTCTCCGCCCTATTTTCAAACAGCAAAGAAGGAAAACAAGACAGAAAAATCGACATCCGAGCCTCCTTACATTAACCGTAAGCCTGCTCACTTTTCTCGTCACAAGTCATAAGCAAGCCAACATCTTCACAATCTCAACACCTTCTTCGCTTCCCTCCCTAAGATCAACCCCATCTCCTTCACTTTGTGACCGAAACAAGTCCAGGCACGCCATTTCTTGGTTTAGGCCGGACTTGCACGATTGATCTCTCGAATCTACAAGCACTCACCGCGCGATGCATTTGTTGTAGGTTTAAATTCATTCCTCATCACACCCCAAATTACCAAATTCGGCAGGAGTAATTTTCACCCATCAACAGTAACTAACATTCAATGCCGTAACTAGATGCCGGCATGCTCGATAGAAATCTATCAATGCCGATAGTCAAGTGAAAAAAAATTCAATTTTCTGGATACTTTACATCATGTGCCGGCAAAGAAATTTAAGCAACATACTATGCCGTTACCAGTACCAGCATGCTCGAGAATTAACTGACTGTGTCGGCAGGGGACTGATTAAAACCATTAAAAAATTCAAAACGGATAGTGGCAAACATTTATGAAAATTTCCAACAAATGCCGGCATGGTTTTTGTGGTTGAATACAATGCCGGCCTGCTTTCAAAATGGGGATATTGTTGGCGGCATGGACGTAGTATGAATACAATGCGGAATGCGTCGCCGCCATTGTATTCATACTACGTCCATGCTCGGCACCGAGCTATTTCATTTACAACAATGGTGGATTCAAAGAAAAAAATCAATTTTTCAACACATTGGCACCTTTACCTGAGTATTGGGAGTGCTTGTATGTTGGACTAGTTTACTCTCTTGGGTTTGTTCTTCAAGAAACTCTCCATGCTCATAAAAATCATGATACAAGGGTGTTGGTTCCACAAATACTTGCAATTGTGACTTGTTGTCATTAGCATAAGATTGAAGATATGCTTCTTATTGTAGTTGAGCTAAAGATTCAGCAGCAATTCTCTCTTCACAATCATCCTCCATTTTTACCAAAAAAAGTTCTCTCTCAATTTTTTTCCCTCCTTCTACTTTCACCTCACTCATCCAAATACAAATAAAAATACACAATACACACTAATCATTTATCAAATAATCTTATGAATTTACTAATTATAATTAAGCACTAAGCATGATTAGTGAGGGGTATATTAGGTATTAGGTAAAATACTTAGATAAGGGGTGACCCAATCGAGCGTTCTTAATTTTCTGCATACTTAGATAAGGCTATTTAAATATTTAAATCCAGTTTTTGTCCTTTTCCTCTATCCCCAATTAGTTTAAGTATCCCCCAATCGGGTGTTCTTAATTTTCTGCATACTCTTTTATAATATGTTAATTTGATATTTTCATTTGATTGGTTAGGTTCCCAAATCCCACTATTACGAATCTCTCTGTCTTTGTATAATTATCAATTAAATCAAAATATTAATTCAATCTTTTTGTCAGAAAAAGAAGTTAATTAAAAAATAAAATTTAGATGCCAAGCAAACACTCGGCAGACGCAAACGCCCTTTTCTGTTAGAGTATCTCCAACAACCAAAAATCTCGCGTGGAAGTCTTATTAAGACCTTCATTCGGGATAGTTTACACATCAAGTAAGTGTAGGACTTTTTTTGATGGAAAGATGAATATATTAACTAGCAAAGATAGTACATAAGATTTACAATTTCGTTTCTATCAAAAATATTAGAAATACTGCTAGAATGCTCGATTTTTTGTTGTAATTTCGTAGACATATGATGAAGATTCTTTATTCTTGCTTCCTTGGCGATTTGGTCGGCTATTTGAATTATATTTTCTCATTGTAAATTTTACGAGCTTGAGGAAGATCTTTTAAGATTTTCTTGTCTTCTTGAACCTGTGTTTTCTACATCCACGAAGGGTTTGTGTTTTCCTTCTTGATGTTGTGCGCAAGGCTTTACAATCGATTACTATTGAAACGCTAGACAAAACGTTGTCCCTTAGTCATGTAAATCGCTTTTAATAAAGATTTAACCCAAAGCATGAAAGGGTCAAGTAGTTGTCCCGAGCTTTCTTTGAAATGTGCATAAAAGTCTGGTGGTCTACTGAATAAAGGCAGATTGGTTGGGGGAAATAATTTTGTTAAGAATAGGCTTTAATCTATTTGCGAGTATTTTTGAGATTATCTTGTAGATGGTGTTACTTAGACTTATTGGTCTAAAATCACCCGGAGTTTGAGGAGTTGAGATTTTTGGGATAAGAGTAATGAAGGAGTGGTTTAATTCAGTATCAAGAATACCAATTTTAAAGAACTCCTGAACTGTATTAACAATATCCGGACCAAATACTTCCCAATTAGCCTTGAAGAACCCTGGTTGGAATCCATCGGGTCTGGAGCACCCCATCGATTCATGTTAGATAAAGTGAGCCAGATTTCATTTTTAGAAGGGATTTCTAGGAGCGATAGATTTTCCTCAACAGATATACAGGGCTTTATGATGCTGGACATGTCAAAACTATAGTTGTTTACTTGTCAAAACTTTCCTTGCCGATGTTGTCTGCCAAGGCTTTACAATCAGTTACTATTGAAACGCTAGACAAAACGTTGTCCCTTAGTCATGTAACTGCTTTTTGTAAAGATTTAAACCCATGAAAGGTTATAAGTAGCTGTCCCCGAGCCTGCTGAAATATGCATAAAAGTCTGGTGGTCTACTGAATAAACGATGTGTGTGTATCCCATTAAAAGGTCTTCTTCCTTGAAAGAAGCATCAATAAATATTATCCAGTCTGTGTTTATATCCGACCATTTGGTGTTAATCTTCATTGACTGATTGTTATCCAGTTCCTTTGTGTTCTTTTGATGGATGGATTGCAAAAATCTGTTGATCTGATCAATTAGTTGCATTGGATTTGGGGTTAAGTTTTCAAAAACCACCAAGCATCTGTATTTCCATATGAACCATAATATGGTTGAGATTTTTCCTATCAAATTATCCAGATCTGGGTTTAAAAGCCACCCTTTAACCCAAGTTGTAATCGGATCTGTATTAGCCAAATAAGCTAAATTTCCTAGCGAGTAACGGAACCAAATAGCTTTTGCGAAAGGGAAAGATCCGAATAGATGATTCTCTGTTTCCTGCGCTTGCGAATTACATAGATGGAAGATTGGGTCAATTTAGGGTTATATAGCCCTAGTCACGAAGATGTAGGCAAAGCTTTCCGACTAGTTTCCATACAAAAAGTTTAATTCTTGGTATTGCTTGAATTTTCCATATTCTCTTCCATGGGAAATCTAATAAGGAATTGTCATCTTCTTGATTTTGATTTGCTAAGAAATTATAGATGTTTTTTGCCGAGAAGAGTCCTGAATGGTGGTGTAACCATTGGATTTTGTCTTCTTCTTCTTTTTTTGGGGTAATCGCTTTAATTTTCTTTCTAGCCTCCATACTAAAGTAACTGTCTAGTTTTCCTTGATCCCATTTATTCTCTACAGTTATTAGCTCTTGAACTCTTTTTGGAGCCGTGTCTTGCATTTCTTGTGGTTGTGGTATTATTTCCGAATTTGGAATCCATCTGTCTTCCCATATTTTAACCGAAATTCCATTTTTGACTTGCGGACAAAATTTCCTTTGATTAAATCTAGATCTTTTCGGATGCTTGTCCAAATCCAAGATAATTTAGAAACTTTAGAAGCTTCCGGAGGATGAGAACTTGGGAAATATTTTGCCTTGAGAATTTTTGCCCATAATTGGTCTTTCTCTAAAATTAATCTATTTGGCTAGTTTAGTGAGAAGGGCTATATTAAACTGATGAGGATTTTTAATACCTAAACCACCTTGAGCAATAGGCTTGCATATGTATTTCCAAGCTCTGATGAAACCCCCTTGTCTTGTTTGCCCTTCTTTATTCCACCAGAAGTTTCTTTGTATACGATCTAATTGATTCAAGGTTTCTTTCGGTAGGGCAAGCACCTGCATTTGGTACGTTGGGAAATCTTGAAGAATTGATTTTATCAGAACTGTCCTCCCCGCTTGAGATAGGAGTTTGGATTTCCAGCCTTGTAAAGTGGAGTAATACTTTTGTAAGAGTGGCTCGAAGTTCGCTTTCCTATTTTTATCAAAGAATAGAAGAGTGCCGAGATATCTATCATTTATGGTCATCAGAGGAACTTTAAGAATTCTGGCTATAAAACGTCTAGAAGATATTTTGCTTCTCCCAGATCAGCTTTTGTGAAGAGGAAACAGTCGTCTGCGAAAAATAGATGGGAAATATTTGGAGCATTTTTTTTTGATTCGGAGGCCTGAGATTTTCTTCTCCATTGTCGCATTTTCTAGAAGCCTGGATAGGATTTCCATGCATATCAGAAAGAGATATGGGGAAAGGGGGTCCCATTGTCTTAATCCTCTCGAGGTTTTGAACTTTTACCCAAGGGATCCATTGAGGAGAACTGAGAAGGAAGTAGTGGAAATGCATTGTAGTATGATATCTATCAACTTTTCATCAAATCCAAAGCTAAGGAGGGCCCTTTCGATAAAATTCCACTCCACTCTATCAAAAGCTTTAGAAAGATCTAATTTAAGTGCTAAATACCCTTTTGTCGCTTTCGAAGTTTTCATAGAATGGATGAGCTCATGTGCGATTATAATATTATATGTGATTTGTCTACCCGGGAGAAAGGCAGATTGGTTGGGGGAAATAATTTTGTTAAGAATAGGCTTTAATCTATTTGCGAGTATTTTTGAGATTATCTTGTAGATGGTGTTACTTAGACTTATTGGTCTAAAATCACCCGGAGTTTGAGGAGTTGAGATTTTTGGGATAAGAGTAATGAAGGAGTGGTTTAATTCAGTATCAAGAATACCAATTTTAAAGAACTCCTGAACTGTATTAACAATATCCGGACCAAATACTTCCCAATTATCCTTGAAGAAACCACTCGGTTGGAATCCATCGGGTCTGGAGCACCCCACGATTCATGTTAGATAAAGTGAGCAGATTTCATTTTTTGAAGGGATTTCTAGGAGCGTTAGATTTTCCTCAGCAGATATACGGGGCTTTATGATCTTGGACATGTCAAAACTATAGTTGTTTACTTGTTTTGTACCAATGTGGGTAAAATGGTTTACCGAGAGAGAGTAAATTTGCTCCTGTCCAGAAGCCGGAGGCAGGGGTTCTCACGAGGGTGTTGGAATTTATTCTTTTCCTATTGGATGCGGTGGCATGGAAGTATTCTGTGTTTCGGTCATATTCCTTGAAGAATTTATCTCTAGACAACTGATGGTAGTAATCGTTTTTGATTTCGTACCATTTTCCTAGTTCTGCTTGGAGATTTTTTAGCTTGTCTATGTCTTTGGAAATATTTCCAGATTTGTGGATGCTCTCGATTTTATTATTTAGGTTCCTAATATTTTTATGAATATTTCCAAAGATGTCTAAGTAAGTGTAGGACTCAAAGCTAATAAATTATCTTTAATACTATAGGATTTGACCTTAGATTATCGTATGTAATATAATATTAACCGTTTAATTTTACTTTGGATAATTACTAAAAAAGAAAGTTAAGGGAAAAAAAAGACGTGGCGAAATCCAACGTGTTAACACTATGGTAACGTGACCAAAGTTGGCTATAATTAAGGGTTTCTTTATTTTGGAATTGTTTGTATTTTAGGAAATATGTTAGCCTGCAGTTCAAGCTAAGTTTGTATATATATATATCCTATGTATACTCACGTTTAATATATACCAATACAGTGAATAAAACTACGTCTTCTTCTTTACCTATTCTGTTCTTAAAGTTAATCAAAACCTCTTAGTTTTAGCTTGGTATCATCCTAGTTGATCCTCATGTCTACCGCTGCCTCTACAAGTTCTGTTATTTCCACTGTCATCAACTCATCTCAATCAATGATGGCTTCCTCCGTTTTCTCGCAACCTCATCACATCATCACTGTCAAACTTGATGACACAAATTATTCTCTATGGCGTGCTCAATTTCTACCATATCTTCAGGGTTATGATCTTGATGGTCATGTCACTGGAACAACTCCACCTTGCCCACGCTTTGCTCTTCTTTGATGAATCCCCAAATCCGACCTTTGTCTCATGGATGAAACAAGATAAAATTTTGGTTAGTTGGCTATTCTCTTCTCTTACTCCCCGCTTGTTTTTCGTCATGTTCATCGACTTACAACATCCAAAGAAATCGGACATCTCTCGAAGCTCAATATGCCTCTAAGTCGATGCTCAAATACATCATCTTCACTGTGAGTTGCGTACTCTTCAGAAAGGGTCTAAGACTATGCGCGACTACATCAACCATGCTCGGCACTTAGTCGACAACCTTGCTGCTGCTAATACAACAGTTACAGATAAGGAGTTCCGTCATTGTCTTCTTGCTGGTCTAGACAATTCTTATGATGCCATCGTTACATCTCTAACAACTACAATGAGCTCTCTATCTGTTGAAGATTTCATTACTTTCTTGCTGACTTTTGAACTTGAATTGAGAATCAACACAAAACCCTAGCTGCTCAAATTTTGCTAACGTTGCTAGTTCATCCGTGGTATGTCTTCCAATTTTTCTCGCTTCTCTGGAAACTCAAGCGGCCCAACTCACCTTGCTTTGCATCTTCTCGACCAATACTCCATCATCCTACTCCAACAAAGAACTGCCCAACTCACTGTCCTACTCCAAGTTTTTCAAAGATAGCAAAGAACCGTGGTTCCCGTCCAACCAACAATGTCGGCTCTACCTCTGCTTTGTCTCTTCACCGAGTTCAACCACAACGATGTCAACTTTGTGACCGTCCCAATCATGAAGCTTCGACTGCTGGAACCGATTTGATCGTGGCTTTCGTCCTCGCGTCGTCAACCACCGGCCCGACTGCAGCGTGCTTATCTTGCTCATCTTGGATTGTTGCCAACTCCTCCATGGACTCCCCGACCGGTGGTGCTACGGATCATATAACTAATGATCTTTCTCGTCTTCACTTTTCAACGAGTACACCGGTCCGACCCGGTTAAGATGGGTAATGGTTCTTATTCCAATTTCGATGTGGGATTCTCTGTTTTGGGTACTCCGTCGTAAGTTACAACTTATTAATGTTCTCTATGCACCACAAATTTCTCATAATCTCTTATCAGTTTCTCGCCTTACTACTGATAACAATGTCTTATTTGAATTTCATCCGAATTTTTGTCTTGTGAAGGATCGGTGCACCGGGAAGGTCCTTCTTCGTGGCAGTAGGAGGGGTGGTCTCTATCAACTTGATGCTTTGTCTAAATCTCCCAAAGTTTGCGTAGGGGAACGTGCTAGCTTACAAGACTGGCACTCTAGGTTGGGACATCCAATGATGCGTACAGTTCGTAAAGTTGTCTCTCAGTTTTCACTTAGGTTTCCGATCAACCGTTAAGTTTTGTTCATCTTGTCATGAACATAGGAGTCATAAATTACCTTTTCATCCTAGTAAAACTATTTATTTGAATCCATTAGATTTAATTGTCTCAGATGTATGGGGACCCTCTCATATTTTATCTAATGAAGGATACAAATATTATATAATTTTTATTGATGCGTTTAGTCGTTTTACTTGGATGTTTCCTATGTCTCAAAAGTCGATGTCTTCTCTATATTTTTTCATTTCAAAAGCATGTTGAGAATCTCTTTAATAGAAAAATTAAAATTTTTCAGTCTGATAATGCACTTGAGTATCGCAAACTTACTCCGCATCTTCAGAAACTTGGTATTTTTCATAGATTTTCATGTCCACACACTTCTGAACAGAATGGTTTAGTAGAACGTCGTCATCGTCATATTAGGGAAACTGGCCTTACGATTTTAAACATGGCTTCTGTACCATCCTCATATTGGTATGATTCTTTTTACACTGCTTGCTACTTGATGAATCGTGTTCCTTCCACTTCTCTTCACGTTACCATAGTGTTAACACAACGTGTAGTTAAGAATTTCTTTAACACTTTTATATTTAGCATCTCATCCCTCCGAAGTTAAGAATTTCTTTAACACCTTTATATTTAATTAGCATCTCATCCTTCCGAATTTGTAGGACTTAAGAAATGAATTTACGCTAAGTAGTGATCTAAAATGTTGTATGCCATGAAGAAATAATATTATCACCCACTATTGGTTTTAAAGAGAACACACTCGGTCACACTGTAGACAAAATCGGACTCATATATTTACGGCTAACATTGTGGGAATGAAGTAAAATTTGTCTTGGCATCTTCCATGACTGCATTTACCCTTTACCTTTTTTTTTAACACGGAATTGCAGGTCTTGGCCATGACTACACCTGTGGAATCAGCTGAAGTTTTGTAAGAAATGCTTCTTCATATGGTATAGACTTTAGATGTTCAAAAAATTGGTATTTGGTAACTGCCCGACATATCTATCATGGATCAGTGGAGTTTAAAATTTTTGTTTGATTCTCTAAAATGGAGCTAAATTGAGGAAACTAAAGAGGATTCAAATTGGACGTTAAGACCAAACTAGATGCCCGAGAGAAAAAGAAAAGGTGTAATATGCTGGAAAGCTGACATAAATTTGAATGTGACAGAAGAAGCTGGTAAAATAGCGGCAGTTATAAAGCAGATACGTTTGTCTGATATTGTCCTTGTGAACTGAAGATATTCAGATCAGACTGGAAATAGACTGACTGACTGACTGACTGAGTGGTAATTTTCAAGCTTCAGAACTTTACCCCAAATCTGATTTTGATCTTTTAAGAGAGAAATTTGTTCCAAGAAACAGATCTTTAAACGAGTGTCACAAGATTGTTACTATTACTGGATCAGCTTAGGCTTAAAATATTCTCATATAAACCTAGTATGGTATATTGGTATGCCACTTTTCATGCTTGTCATTCTTTAGTGATGGCCAGATGAAACGCAACAAGTCCTAACCTGTGCTGCACACCAAATTGTACTAATTTTAGATGATAGAACTACACACTTCAGTTGTACTAACTTCCTGTGAAAGTATTGCACAAGTAACTTTCTGGAATCTGAACTACTACTTCTACAGTTTAAGATTCCACTTAGAGATGTAAATTTGAGTCAATGAGTACTGTCAACGGTACAAAATTTTGATTTTCAGGTGTGGCTGACACTTTTACGGATGATTTCTATCAGTAGATTTATTTTTACTGCTTGGGTATTATTTTTACCTTTCCCATGTGGTTGGTCAAATCCTCAATTCTTGTTGATATAATCGGCGAAAATGCTAGCTTGACCGATTTTTTATCCCGACCAAAAATCCCGCCTCTAACAGATGGCTGGGCCCCACTTTACCCCACTAATGATCCCGTCCATTTCCCTCTCTACCGATTTTGCAGGATAAAAAATTGGTAGGTGTGGCATCTCCCTATAATTGGAGGTACATTATCTGAATTTCAATACCTTTTACTTTAACTTTTCCTTATATTTCAAGAATGGTTAGCTGGAAACATCATGAATACATATGGATGAATGGAAAATTCCACACAATCAACTACAATGACAGAGAACCATACAACATAGGAAATGACTACCAAACCTGAATAGCAATCTGCAGTGGAATACCACTAGTTCTGCATTCAATTTCAATAGAATGGTTGGAAAAAAAAAAAACTTATAAGTTTCGATTTTTCGAAAGATTAACTCACTGGACATCAGATTTTTTTTTACAAATGAAATCCTGTCCATCTTCTAAAACTAGTAATGTCATTACCTTGAGAAATTGCCATGCCAATACCACTTCTTCCTCGACTACTAATGCCTCTATAATACAATCTCCATTCATCGGCATCACCATCCATTTGAACTAAACAAGGGTGTCCAACTTCTTTATTATCCCATCCATCTTCTTCAACACTCCGCTTTAAGACAGCACCATGCGCACACTTGTTCCAATCTTTTAACCCATCTGACGATTCCGCAAACCCTATACTCTTCTCTCCATTAGCTGCAACACCTTCATATGCCATTAGATACCCTCCGTTTCTTTTCCGTACTACACTCGCACTTTTCACACCGAATTCATCAAAAGAACCTTCATTTCCTCCACTCATAATCTTCCCTAACTTCACCCATTTCATTCCATCTCTTGATCTTGCAATTCCAATTGCAAATTTCCCAGACTCTACATCAAATGAGTGATAGTACATTCTCAAATCACCACTTTTATGAAAAACGACTTTGGGTTCTGCAATAAACAAAGAATCCCACTCATTTGCTGCTCCTACATCAAACAACGCTCCACTATGATGGTCCCCTTCTATTCTTGCCCAGTGCCTCCCATCTTGACTAATTGCTAATCCAGGTAAAGATCTAAAAACATCATTAACAGCACCCTCTTCGCCATTTCTCTCTGGGTTTTCAACACGCACTTTCAGCGTACCAGGGACTTCAAGTCGTTCCGCATTGAACCCAGTATAGTAAAGCCAATAAACAGCACTAGAAACTCGAACTTTAGAACTAGACATAATCACAATCTCAGAAGGTCTTGTACTTTCAGTATCAAATGCCCACCAATCTTGACTACAATTCATAACACAACCCACATCGGAACTCCACTGAACAACTCCACCCCCTCTTTCCCAATGAATCCCATTACTGGAAACAGCTAATCCAACTGTATCCCCATTCGACGAATTTCTTCCATGATACCACATATACCAACGTTCTTCTTCATCACTAAGAAATCTTTTCACAACTGGGGATCCAATTTCTTGACTATCCCATGAATTTTCCATCCCTAAATCAAAAAACCAAACCTCTAGATGATATTGAAGAAATGGGTTTCTCATTTTGAGATAAACCTGTGGAATTTTTCTGTTGATTATCTAAATCTAAATCACTTTCATCAATTGAACTGTTCTTCTCAATTGCATTATCACTACTATCAATGTCTGGTTTAATAGAGCATCGATTTATAAAACGAAAATCATTTCTAGGGTTTTGTATTTGTGGGTAATTTGGATGAGAAAATGAAGTTGAAATCAACGAGAGACAATGAGATGAAATGTTTACCTTATTATTTGAAGATGGGTTGTTTGTTATCTTTCGTGATGTTAAAGCATTTAGAGTTTGGAACCCTGAAACTGCTACTGCTGACATTGATACTGCTTCCATATTGCAATACAGTGGGAGTGATAAGATCAAGAAATTATTTCTCTTTTCTTTCTTTTTAGAATAAGCGGAGGTACATTATCTGAGAATATCAGGACCTTTTTCTTTTCTTTTACTTTTTTCTTTATTTCAAGATGCTCTGCTGGAAATTGTAAACATTTGGGGAAATGACTACCAAAACCGGAGTGGCAATGTGCAGCGGAATAAGCTAAAACATGTTCGTTTGTTTTTTCCTTAATCCGACTTGTATGGATCTGACTGAGATTACCTGACTCGTTTGAAACTGATTCAATGTTTTGTTTTTTGAGTTAGATATAGCTCAACTGACTTAAAAATATGAGTTAGTGGTTTAGTCTCATGAATCAGTGATGTTTTGTTCCCTGACCAAACGAGTCCTAGACATGGGTTAGGTCTGAACCACATAGCGAGTCAGGTCCGATTAAAACTAAAAATCAAACAATCTGACCCATGACTCGGCGAGCCAAGTCAGATCTAGACGCCGAGTCGGAAAAAAAGAAACATGATGTTGGTCATTGACTTCATAGTCTCATTAGTCTTAGACTAAGTGAATTGGCCAAAAAAAAGATTCACCTGATTTTTTCGATAGGTGTTTGTCGATTGATACGTCCATTTATTCAAAGGTTATCTATTTATTTATCCTTGTTAAATATCAATCATTCAACTTCTTTTAAGTGTTCACCTATTCAAGGTTGTCGATCGACGATATAAAGGCTGGTGCTCCTTCAACAAAAATCGAACATATGGGGGAGCATGAAGAACGTAGAAAAACTTTTGATAGATCAATAATAATCTTACAATCAAGAAAAAGAGGAATCCCTCAAACTAGGAAGGAGGAGTGTGGTTAAGAGTAAAAATCCCGTGTTACAATTGGAACCGCCGAAAAGAGAATTAATTGTATCTAAATAATTTACGGGAGCAAGAAATAGGAGTTCCAATGACTAAGTAAGTAGTTGGCACTCCATGCACATATAAAACTTGAAATAAGATACTCTCAACCACATGGTTTCACTAAACTATTTTTCAAATTAGCAACATTACGTAACTTAACCCGGATCTATTGGAAGAAATATGTGCAATGCTAACCGCATAGCGTTGAAATTCTGCCCGGAAATCTTGATATCTAGTGAGTTTTGCCAAGCCATGCATAGCAAAACCAAGATGCAACATCATAAAAACACGAAGAAACCTCAACCATTCACTACTTAAAACGTTCAACTTCGTAAATTGATAACATCATGCACTCTAGACTATATAATCACTTTTCGTGCCATAAACACCAAAACAATAAAATCGGGAATCTAAGATCTAAAGCACTTTATGTCACCAACTGTTAGTATCGGTTGAGTGATAAATACGCACAAATACATAACATGTTATATTCAATGCAAAGTGCATAGGAATCATAAACAAGAAAGGTTGACCAAAAGAACCTCAATTGGATTATTATTTATTTATAAAGAACCA
This sequence comes from Papaver armeniacum, assembly GCA_023531295.1. Taxonomy (NCBI): domain Eukaryota; kingdom Viridiplantae; phylum Streptophyta; class Magnoliopsida; order Ranunculales; family Papaveraceae; genus Papaver; species Papaver armeniacum. The sequence goes on along the minus strand of JAJJWW010003721.1, from coordinate 124,409 downwards.
TGAGTTAATACCAAGTTGAACATATGAATAAATAAATAAAAATACTAACTACATAGGTAGAGAATATTAAACTACTACTAATTTCCACTCATTTATGCGTCCACTTGATACCTTTTCCACCACTTTCTTCATTATCTTTGGCACTAAACTTGATGCAACCTTTAGATTTGTAGTAATGCACTAGGAAATAATTGCATATTGCAATAACAGCAAGACGAACGTTCATATAAAAACAACATGCTTATCCATCACTATAATCACCATGACGTACACAACAAACCCCGCTGGTATAGAAATTGTGACGCGCAGAACGTAAACACCTAATAGAACTTTATAAGGTCCAAACAAGTTTGGATTCTTGAGCCTTAACCTAATAAAAGACGTAAACTCCAATATAATATGCAAGACATATCATAAATTAGTTGCACAAATAATATTATCAAAGTCTAAGAATGCAACATAAAATGAGATCGCATTGGATGATAAGATTCCGTCCCTATCTTTAAATTTCAACACATGACTTCATGGTACGAATTTCCTTGGTTCGTATGTTTACCTATCTTTTACCTCGGCATGGATAGCCGTGATCGATGGATCATGGGATCATTACCCTCTACGTTCTTATAAATTATCAATCGTCGTTAGCATGAAACCAAGTTCCATCTACCGGAAAGACATGAACCCATTTTATTTTTTTAAATCATTTTTACAAATAATTCTCATAAACTATGGCATGGAATCATATGATAACCAACATGTATTTCTTTTAAGCATTTAAGCAAGTAAACTAATCTGAGACATATTATATTATATGTTTCATAGTGATAACTTAATATGACCGTCTTCAAATTAAACGAGAACATATATGAATCAATTAACAACAATATATCCAAAATTTACAATAAACTAACGGCTCAAACAAAAGATATTGATTTTATATAATCATCCTAAAAAAATGGGCAGATTATATCATGTTACCAAAATATTTATAGAATTCATAATAGTCTGCAAATCCAAAGCATATTGAAAGATAAGATACAACTTTTGTTAGAAAAAAAATCATTCTAATATCATCGCGATTGCGAAAACACCTGTTAAGAACAAATAAAATGTAACTTTGAGAAATATCGAAATCATCGCCTAAACTAAAATGAACATTTATCGGTGAATATGAGGTGGATTATCCTCAATTTTTAACTAGAGATACCTAAATATGTTATTTATTAACAGGAGAAAGTTGATCATCAATCGGATATTTATATATATAATAACTTACTGAGATTTAACAATACAAAATCATTCAAAATAGAAATCAAGTAAAGTAACCCATAGACAAAGGGATCTAGCGCATTCTACCTTTAATTAGCTATAGTATCATATATATTATCCATAGCCTTCTTTCCATACAAACGGTAGCTCCATCTTCTTTTCATTTTTTTCAGCCTTTGGTTTTCCAACATCTAAGTTGTTTCTCTCTATATTAATACAAGACTTATATATTAATACTAACATATGTATTATTATGTTTAATTTTATTTATCTTTTTATTTATCTTCTTATTTATTAACAAAATAAATTAGCTTGACTATTTACACCCTTAGCTTATAGCTTTCTAGTTCAAGCAACCTAGCTAGGCTAAGGCAAAGGAAACTACCTAAATAACAAGATCATCGGGTATTATATTTTACCACCTTTAAAAAGAAATTTAGATCACGAAATTTAAAAACATATTATAGCCTCAAAATTTCACATCATTTAAATAATATAATAAAAAAACACGACAATACCCATATATACAAGAAACATAAGAGAAATAGAAACAAGAGATTATCATACCAAAACAAGAGATCAACTGACTTATTATTATCAGTATGAACAACGACACCTGATCAAAAAAGAAAAACAACCAAAAGTATACATATATCTATCTATCTATAAACTCAAACAAAACCACACTATTGATCAAAACCCAAACAAAAAAAAAAAAAAAGAAAAAAAAAACATATCAAAAGAACAAAGAACACATAAACCCACTTTCAGTTTTGAAAGACTTAACTAGTATTCGTAGTATTAGTACACATAACTGAGATATATTAGTATACCGAGTACAAACAACAACAAGACTAGTTTCATGAGAAAACATGTCATATCTATACATATCAAAACATGACTACTTTACAAACAACAACTCAAAGAAAGATCAAACGCACAGAATAACCAAAAGAACTTCATGAGAGAAACAAGAAGAGCAAAAGGAAATAGTTATACATGTTATCCTTCTGATCAACTTTCCCCTTCCCAAACCTCTGGCTAGCTCCATTTTTTTATTCCTAAAGAGTTCTCACCTTTTCTGATCAAGCTCTCTCTCTCTCTCTCTTAGCGATGTTCTCACCAAACTCCCCCTCACTGCTCTTTTATAGACAAAGGGCAGCTAGTGATGTTGACATTCAGTTGTTTGTCTGCTCTATGCTTTCAATTTTTATTTTGTGGGTAGGAAAGACATAATTGATGGAAAAGGGTTAAACTCCGAGCTATTGAAGATTTATAATTTTACTAAAATTTTACTAAAATCTTAAGTTGAAGATTTACTCTCCTCTGAAGTTATTGGAAAGACTAATGTTAGTGGAGATGATGATGATGAATTGAGAGGTTTTGGTATCGGAACTGGAGTTAATTGCATATACCCTCACTTTAGTGCATCCCTATTGGGTTGGAGTTTAGTTGTATACTTATTTAATTTTAGTCAGTCATATTGGATGGAAGATCACAGTACACAAAATATAAACTAAATTTATTTCTCCCAATCTCTCAATTCTGCAATCTCTCATGTCATTATCGCGCACTTTGTTGGCAAGAAGAAAAGAAGTAGGAATATTCAAAGGAGCAATACACCACTAGACGTAACAAGAATAATATCAGTGAGACCATATCATTGGAGAAGTCTTCACTTATCAGGGCATGAGAGGGAGGACTAGGAAGATCGTTAACATTCAGCGTACAATCAATGATCCGCTTTGATTTGAGTGTTGTTTTGTTTCATCTTATACTGGCTTTTTTGGAATTCATATGAATTTTTAATTGTGCGTTGGACTGAATTTTTGTGTTGCTTATTATAATTTATATTATGTAAAATTTTATTTTATTTACGTTTTATTTATCCTTTCATTATCTTCTTATTTATTAACAAATAATTACCTTAATGTTTCTAGTTCAAACAACCCAACTAGGCTAAGGAAAAGGAAACGACCTAAATAACAAGGTTAGCTAAATTAGAACTCGATATTATAAAAAAAATAAATATCGGGTCGTGGAAGAACTAAATGTCGTGAAGTCGATAGCCAACATTCCCGGTATCTCATGTGCCCAACACATGCTATGTTTGCAAGATTGTAAAGGTAGGTGCTTGAATGTTGATATTTGTTATATGTCACTTTACTTGAAAATCAGCTTCCATAACTAATTTTTGTTATACAAAATCTGTAATCCTAGACTTAAAGATCAAAGAGGAAGAGTTGAAAGAGGTCAAGATTAATTTAAAAAAGATGGAGGATGAAATTGCTAATTTGAAGGTAACCTTTTCCCAAAAAAATATTAAATTTTGCACTTTGTCACACCTTAACGTCTCGGTTGATTTTTTCTTAGATGATTTGTAAGAAACATAAAAATTCATAGATGCATTGACATGTCTCTACAATTTAATTGGAAAACGTTTAGTCGGAAGTTTGATGATTAACATATTTTTCTTTAAACAGTAGCGTCAAATTGAGTTTTACTAAAACCCAAAATTCGTGTCTATTTAATTTTAGGTATTTCCATTAAAAAATATGATATTAAATGGGATCATGTAAACTAAACCAAGACCAACATCAAACCATCCAAGAACGCTTAATCCCATATAATTCACAAAGGATAACAATATGATATCTATCAACACAATTAACCTAAGATGCGGGCGGCTTTGAAAGAATGATAATCTCGTCCTTCAAACATTTTACCATCATAACTGGATATGCAAAATTATTTAGGAATCCACTGAGATTTTTCAATGAACCCCTCGTAGAACCCAAAAAAGAACCAAAAGCTTCAGATGCCCAATAAAGAAAAATAGATGATGGTTCAACTGATTTTTGATGAGAAAGAAAGAAAAAAGATGATAATTAATTCAATTGACTTTTTGATAAGAAAAAAGAAATGAAAATTCAATTGATTTTGATGAGATTAATTATTTCTCTTGTTATCGAGATATTGTTGTTATATCTTCTTTCGCGTTAATTTTTGTCTAACTCATCATCTATCTACTCCGAAATCTCTAGAAAATTTGAACGAAAAGTCTAATTAAGGATATGTGTATTTATAGATAATATCGAGAGAGCATGAGAAATTTACTCAAATTATAAAACTGTAAAGCACTAGTAATCTGAATCTATCTTTAATTCTGTTTAGCTTGTTAATGAGGGATTCTTATTATTATTATGAATCTTTTTGTGTTTAGATTTAGCATTGATTGTTGGTGATTGTGACTTATTATTGCAGTCACAACAACTAAAAAAACATTATGATAATGCAAATTTGTCGACAATGCATAGTTCATGCATAGTAGTGTCTTAATTAATTAACAAAAAGGTGCACGCCACGGTATATGCTACTAAATCAAATGTAAGTACGTGTGGGAGACAATCCTAAAGCGATTACTTAAGCAAAAACATTGGCTAACTCATTTATATCATGTGAAAATCATCATAAAATTCAAAATATGAACACTTTTCTCTAGCTTTTTTAGCTAAAGAGTGTATTGCATCATTAGTTGGCTTATTGATTTTCCTAAAAAACCATGATATATAGTTTTCGAGCCGTGATTATCCAAATGAACTAAAGACCTAGCATTATATCTAATACAAAAATGACATTACGAAAACTCCAATCTTACTCACAAATTGAAAACATCCACCATGGTTAACACTTGGATATTCGCATCATATTTTGGGTTTACTTCTTCATCAACATATCTTCATTTTTCTTCATAGCATTTACATGCACAATCACGAATAATCAGGCTTGTACTTATTGTAACGGTTTCAACAACAAAATACGGATCCATATTTATTTAACAAAACCAGAATCAAGATGCATTAATTATTTTCCTATTTCATAGCACTATTATTAGTTCCACATTCATAATTCAACTATCAATACATTTATTCGCAAGCAGACAAATTCTACTAGAAGTAATCTGCCAATTAGGATTTTGATTTTGGAAAAACTTTGCATACCTATGTTTCCATATATACCAAACTGCAATCACCAACATGTAGAGATAAGACTCGAAAGGTGTGTATAAATACCCTGACTGTTAGTTGTTTCTCCCAGCTTGGCTAAGGTAAAGGAAACAACCTACATAATAAGGTTAGCTAAGTCGGTATAACCAGACCCGTTACTGTAAATAAAAATTTCGGGTATTACATTATATTATAGATAAAAGAAACTTCATCCCGAAATTTAAAACATACTTATAAACTCAAGATATAAATAATACAATAAACAATGTGACAATTCAATCTAACACACAATTAACAATTCGCATGTCTGATTTGAGTGTTGTTTTGCTTGTTTCATCTTACTAGTGGATTTTGTGGACTTCATATGAATAGGTACTTTTGTGCTGGATTGAATTGTCGTGTTGTTCATTATATTATATATATTATGTGAAATTTTATTTACTTTTTATTTAACTTTTCATTTTCTTTTTGTTTATAAGAAAATGAATTATCTTGACTATTTACAACCACAACTTGTAGCTTTTTAAGTCAAGCAACCCGACTAGGTTAAGGCAAAGGAAACAACCTAAATAACAAAGTTAACTAAGTCGGGTATAACCCGATCCGATACTGTAAATAAAAATACCAAGTATTATTGTTTTTACCAAAACTCAAAAATAAAATCCATTTAATTTTAGTATTGCCACAAAAACATGATAATAAGTAAGAACATAGAAACTAAACCAAGACCAAAAACAAATCATCCAACAACACTTAATCCCATATAATTCACAAAGGATAACAAGATATGATAATTATACTCATAGTTAATGTATGATGAAGCTGACTTTGAAAAAATAGTATATTCTCGTCCTTCAAATATTTAATCATCATAACTTGATCTGCAACATTATTAAAGGGATCCACCGAGAAATTTTTGATGAACCCATCAAAGAACCCCAAAAAGGACCAAAAGCTTGATCCCAAATCACATAACCATTGTTACCTCGATAAAGCGGTGACAAGTTTCACGGTGATCAGAACTTGGACATGCTCCATATGCATTGGAAGATTAAGAACCCTAGGAAAGCAAAAAACGTCCATGTGCAACTTGAATTACAGGTTCTTCTCCGAAAGAACCTCCTGAAACTTAAACAAAAAAATTTAAAAAGATGAGAGGTACCAATGTTAGTTACTTCACGGATGGTTTTGGACGTCTAGAGCTTTCAAATTTGATTTCAACTAGCTATATTTTAGTACTCATCACCACTGCTGCATCCAAAGAAAGAAAGAGAGATAATAATTTAGTGATCCTGATAGAAATAATAAATAAAAAAAGATGATAATTCAACTAATTATGGATGAGAAAGAAAGAAAAGGAGATGATGATGATTCAACTGATTTTTTGATGATAAAGAAATAAAAAAAGATGGAAATTCAATTGATTTGATGAGATTGAGGCTGCCATTATATCTTCTTTCACACTAATTTTTTTTATTTATCTACTCTGGAATCCTTGGAAAATCTGAATAAAAAAGTTTAATTAAGGATATGGGTTATTTATAGATAATATCGAGAGAGTGTAGGAAATATACTCAAACCTAAAATGGTAAAACACTAGTAATCCGAATATATTTTTTATTATGTTTAGTTTGATAAGGGAAGATTCTTGTTACTATGAATCTTGTTGTGTTTAGATGTTGCAAGGATTCTCGATGATATGACTTATTATTGCACGGTCACGACAACTAAAAACATTTTGTTGATACAAATTTGTTAGCAATTCATAATTCATAAATAGTGATTTTTTATTTAATTATCAAAGAAGCACGAGCCACAATAAGTTTTACTAAATCAAATATAAGTACGCGTGAGAGCCATGTCTAAGCCCATTACTTTGCAGAAACATAGGCCAACTCATTTATATCAGGTGAGAAATTATCATAAAATTCAAACGATGAGCACTCCTCTCTATCTTTCTTAGCTAAAGAGTGTAACACATCATTAGATAGCTTATTAAGTTTCCTACAAAACCAAGATAGTTCTCGAGACATTTTATTCTTAATATTTAATCCCGATTAGCCCGATAAACTAAAGACTAATAACTGTTAATTGATTTAATAACAACCTCTCACTATCTAGCTAACTCAAAGTTGACATTGTGAAATCTAAAATCTTATGCTCAACTGACAACATATACCATGGCCAAATACTCTAGCTGTTTTGCAGCTTATTCTGGGTTTACACATTCATTGATAGGGTGTAGAATACATCCTATTTACTATCTATTGTTTATGCTTTCTTTGCTATTTTTCTTGTAAATTATGTATTTTACGCTTGTTTTGAGTTTTACAAACTACTATGGAGTCGCACGGAGGAAAGAAGAAGAAATTATCAATTTGAGCAAAAAGGGCAAAATTGTCATTTCGGGCGAACACTATCTTGGAGCTCGGTCAAGGTTAAGGGGCAACTTTCTTTTGGAGGAATACTAAATACAGGACAGCAGAGGTTAAGGGGGCTGGAAACTTTGGCTAGCCCTTATCAGAAATGACCACCTAATATAGGCACCCATATGGGGTGGCTCTTATGTTGGGCGTATCGATCCCAGATTATTACACAACCTAAAATCGAGAGACGTTTCCTCTCAATCATTCATTCATTCATTTCCCTAATCTGAGAAAAGAGAAGCAATGATTGTTGTTGTTATTGTTTGTCCGAGAAATCTAAAGAGAAATTCAGAGGTAAAATCAAAGATGGGTTTGTGGCTGGTTGTGAAAGAATTAGGTCATGGAAATCAAGAACAATGAAAGCTGACGATGGTGTTGAATTAGAAGGATGGATGTTGTTCAATCTGAGATGTGGGTTTCTTGCTTAGAATCGAGAAACGGAAGATGAAGAAGAATTGATGGAGTTGTTGATGTAAAGAAGATATTGAATTGAAGAATGGGTACCGCAGAAATGATCTAAATCTCATTTGTGTTTTGATTGATGAATCAGAGAGGGGTTCTGGTGCTGTTGGTAGCTGTTGATTGAAGAACTGAGAAGGAGAAGAGCAATTGTTGCTGCTGATGTACCGAGAGATCGGACTCAGGGAAATTTAGATGAAGAAAGAGGCTGTTTCAGACAGAGAGATGAAGATAAAACAGATGGGTTCAAATTGGCTTAAGGGTTGGACCTGTTGCTGTCAGGGGTTGTGGTGTTCTTGAAGCCAAGAGATGAGAATGGGGAAATAGAAGAATGATTGAGCTCAGGTATGGTTGATGACAGATGAAGATCGAGAAGCTAATGGAGCTATAAACAAAAGAAAGCTAGCTACAGGAGATTACCACAGAAGATGATGAATCTGCTTTGCTATGAATGGAGATTAAAATGGGTTTTAGGAGATGGTGTTGTTCTTTGCCACGGGGAATTGATGAAACAATAGATGTATGTTAGGCTTCTTACAGGAAAGAAGAATGGCCTGAATTTGGCCTGTGCAAGTCGTATAAACAGCCGAGACTCGGCCGGACTCTGGTTTTGGCGAGTCAACTCAATGATTCAGATGATCGATCCAGAAACCGATCCAACTCAGCTGAGTAAGACCAGTCAGCCAACTAGGCAGCTGACTCGAAGCTGACTCAGTGACTGACTCACTCTGCCCCTTTGACCATTGACTAACAGCTTGACTATTTGACCGTTAACTTGGACGGTGCCGTGACGGAATATTCCTTTGACGGAGAAGAATATTCCGGCCATAATACCAGCTTTCCGGCGACCAAAATTACATATTTTTGTGTGGATTCCTCTCATGGGTGTGAAGACTTGGACTTGGAATTGGATGGAGAATTTGGCTCAAATTTGGAAAGAGAAGATGGAAGATGAGAAAGACTTGAATTTGGAAATTGAATTATTATGGAATGAGGATTCTATTCCTTGGAAGATTTGGAGAACATTGAAGCCTATAAATAGAGAAGTTTTATACATCTCTCAAAACATCTCTCTACACACACAACACTTGTGTTTTTGCTTGCTTTTCAAAATTCTTCTTTTAATTATTTGTGTGAACTTGAAAAATTCTCCCTTTAATTATTTTTGTGAATTTCAAAAACATGAGTAGCTAATTTTCTTATTGATTGAGGATGAATTCCTAGTTCTTAACATTGTTTGAGTTTTGTTTTAAATCTACTTTGAAGTTTTTCACATGATTATCGTTTGTTTTTACTAATAGGAATGTTTATTCATTCATTCATGATTGATTGATAGATTGTTTAGAGTGCACGCTAAATTGATTTGTTAATTCAACCTAAATCTAGTATAAGTTAGGGAATACGTAATCGTTCTCGACACTTTACACAAGTAGAAAACACGAGACCTTACGGAGGGATTCCGTGGAGCGATTGTGTGTAAAAACAACGCTAGAAAGTGGACCAAGCGAACCGAGTTTAACTACTAGTCTAAACCTAAATTCATAGATCTTAATGCATTCGGGAATTACATCTTGTAAGCGAACCTCAAGGTGGTTCTTTTGAATCGAATCGATAACTAAAGCGAGTTGTTACTCGGTGAAATAAGGGATTTTGGGGCTAGCTAAGCGAACCTTTGCTTATCCTACGGTTGGTGGTAATCTGTGACTAATAACATGTGGATGAAAAACATAACTTGAATCATTATTTTGCAACGAAGAAGGATTCCTTGATCTTGTCTCTCTTATTGATTTCAACTTTATCTTTGAATTGCTTTGTTTATTTCCTTTTGCTTTATACATTCCCCCATTTTGTGACAATTAAGACAACTAAAACCTCTTTCTCCTCGTGGGAAACAGAACTTAACTACCACTATATTACTTGTTAATTAGGTGGAAAAAAATTAAGTAATTTGTTGTGGTTACGACACACATCAAATTTTGGCGCCGCTGCCGGGGAGCAGCGGACGATTTTAGTTGTTTTTATTTTTTTCTTTTTCCTTTATTCTTGCTTTGTTAGATTCTATACCGTATCTAACTTAGTTTTCGAGAATCTTGTTTCAGGTGTTATACCTTTAGTGAATGCTTAAAAGGAAGACCGAGGTCAATACGTCTTCGATCCGGCACTCAACTAAAGGATTTCATTCGAGCGGTTAACACTCCACTTCCTCCTTCTTCATCAAGTGAATTCGCGATTCGGACAAAGAAGAAGAAAGCAATGGCGATCGTACACTCAAGGACCTAGCTTCTCACAGGGCTTGATACACAACAATGGTGTATCCAAACTAACTCAACCTTCGAGATCAAGCGGGGTTGATTAGAGAGTTACCAAAGTTTCATGGCATGGTGAATGAAGATCCAAACAAACATCTTATGGACTTCTATACCATAGTTATGACTATGCTTCCATAGGAGACTAATGCGGATGGGCAATGTTGAAAGCTTTCCGTTTTCTTTGGCGGGCAATGCTAAGGATTGGTTATATTATTTGCCTTCCTAAGTATCACAACATGGAATGGGATGAAGAAACTTTTCCTCGAGAGTTATTTTCCCGCATCAAAAGCTACTCAAATTCGCAAGGAGATTTGTGGGTTGAAGCAAAATGTGGGAGAGTCATTGTATGAATGTTGGGAGCGATACAAGAGGTTGGTGGAAAGCTGTCCACACCATCAATTCAGCGATGTTATGATACTCCAATACTTCTACGAAGCTCTCCACCCAAGTGATAGGTCTCTTCTTGACGCCGCGGGTGGTGGTGCACTAGGAACAAGACGGTGACCCAAGCTACCCGAGTTGATTGAAAGTATGGCTGCAAACTCGCAACAATTCTACACAAGAGATGAACCCATGGTTAGGCGTGCATGAAGTTAGTGATTCATCCTCACATCTTGATCAAAGGATGGGTAACATGGAGATAATGATTCAAAGGATGGCGCGGTAATTATTCCTGGATGGTGAGACCGAACAAGTAAATGCTTTATATCCAAATCAAAGGCCAAGTTCGATCCATATTCCAATACGGTAGAAACTCTTTTAATTAATACTCGATTATTTAATAAACTCTCTTAAATAATATTTTTGGCCGGTCCCGAGTCGGGGACAACGTGCCAAATTAATAATTCGCTAAAATTATAAGATAATACATTTTTGATGACCTATGTAGACCCCATACGAAATATAAATTAATAATGCACATATTTATTTAATACATTAGTGATTTGGGAAGACTTTTTGAAAAATGATTTAATTGTCTTCAGTTTTTTTCCTAAAATCAATATCGCATTGAATTTCATCTCTAATTTTTCTTATCATTGTAAGAATTTTTGGTGTTGTTTTCTCATAGCTCAGCAAGAAATTATTCAATGTGATTGCCGCTTTAATAGTCTCGTTTCGTGAAGGGGCTCTATTTTAGAACTTTCGTCATCTTCTTCCACATCTTTATCAGTTCCCATAACGCTGTTGATTATTTCTTCATCAGTCAACAACTGTGTAACTTCATTTTCTTTCGGATAATTTAGGACATCTTTGACATTCATTGAATTGCGATAGCTCAATTTCTCAATCGAGTTTTGCAAGTCTTGAGTGATTTTACTGTCTGTATGTTCATCCAAATTGTTTAAACTTGTGTTATCTGTTGATCGAAGTTTACAGTGACGAAAGCATCAATTTTGTCTAACTTATGATATGAAATATATCTATAAGTTAATAAAATATTAATTAATATATAAATTAATAATTATTAATTTATCGGTTAATTAATATCTCGTTTAATTAATATATTTTGATGGTCCCGACATCATTAATTTATAGAGTTTCTACTGTACTTACAATCCCGGTTGGAAGGATCATCCTAACTTTAGTTATGCGAACAAGCAAGCGGCGGCTCCTAATCCATATGCGCAACAAGGTGGTTTCCAACAATCACGCTTCCAACCTCAACAACAAGGTGGTTCTCAACAATTCCAACCACAACAAGTCAAGGAGCGTGATTCTTTGAATGATGACAAGCTCAATGCGTTAATGCAAGGTATGCAAGGTATTACTTATATGTTCCAACAAAGCCAACAAAAGAATGAATCGGCCATCAAGGATTTACAAACTCAAATGGGACAATTGGTGACCGATGTGAACCTATTAAAATCTCAAGCATCCACAAAACTTCCTTCACAACCATTTGTGAATCCAAGAGAGAATGTTAATGCGGTTACTTTAAGAAGTGGAGGGTCAAAGTCATTATGAAGAAGCTATTGAAGAGGTAGTCAAAGACAAGGAGGAAGCCGTACCAAAGGAGATTTCAACATCAACCGACCAATCCAAGGAACCGGTTCCTACATTCACTACTCCACCTCCTTTTCCTAGTCGTTTTGCTAAATCCAAGAAAGAAGCTCAAGACAAGGCACTTATGGATATTTTCAAGAAGATTGAAATCAACATCCCATTCATTGAGGCCATCAAGATAATTCCAAGGTATGCCAAGTTCATGAAGGAATTACGCATCAAGAAGGATAGGTTGCTTGATAATGAAATTACTAAAGTTGGCGAGAGTGCGTCGGCTATGCTATTAAAGAAGATGCCTACAAAGTGCACGGATCCCGGTGGTTTCACGGTGCCAATTATTATTGGTAAGAAAAGATTTGAACATTCTCTACTTGACTTGGGTGCTTCCATTAGTGTGATGTCGGCCGAAATATATGACTCCTTGAATCTTGGACCTTTGAAAGAGACAAGAGTTATTATCTAATTAGCAAACAAGTCTAATATATATCCAAAGGGACTTGTAGAAGACGTGCTAGTGCAAGTAAATGAGCTTATTTTTCCGGTTGACTTCTTTGTGGTGGATATGGACAACAATGAGAACCGGTCATCTACTTCTTTACTTCTTGGGAGGCCATTTATGAAGACCGCAAGACGAAGATTGATGTTGATAAGGGTACACTCACGATGGAATTAGGCAAGGAGATAATACACTTTAACATATTTGAAGCCAAGCGCTATCCAAGTGATGTGCATTCCGTTTACTCCATTGATGTGGTTGATTCATTAGTGCAACAAATGGTGGAATTGAATCAAGAGGATGAACTTGATGTGGTGTTGCAAAAGAGCATTGAATTGGACATCCACGGCTTGTCTAACTTGGATGTTGAAATCTCCAAGGAATTGGTGGAGATGTGTGGTGCCTTGGCGACATTGCAAGAAGCTAAAAAAGGTAATGTTTCATATATTTCTTTACCCGTGAATGATGAAATAATTGTACCATCTATTGTGAAGGCGCCCAAACTAGAATTGAAGCCACTTCCGGACCATTTAACGTATGCTTTCTTGGGAGATGGAGATGAGCTTCCAGTGATTATTGCAAAGAACCTCACACCGGTACAAGAAGACCGTTTGCTTAGAGTCTTGAGAGAGCACAAAACGGCTATTGGGTGGACAATTTCGGACATTAAAGACATTAGTCCATCCATGTGCATGCATAGGATCTAATGGAAGAGAACGTGAAGCCGGTACGTGATGCTCAACGTAGGCTTAATCCTCCCATGATGGAGGTTGTGAAGAAAGAGATACTCAAATTGCTAAGTGTGGGGGTAATCTACCCAATTTCCTATAGCAAGTGGGTTAGTCCGGTACAAGTTGTACCAAAGAAGTCCGGTGTCACGGTTGTTCGAAATCAAGACGATGAACTTGTTCCTACAAGAGTTCAAACCGGTTGGAGAGTGTGCATTGACTATAGAAAGCTTAATTCCGCAACCCAAAGGATCACTTTCCTTTACCTTTCATTGATCAAATGTTGGAGCAGTTAGCGGGGCATTCTTATTATTGTTTCTTGGATGGTTATTCGGGATACAACCAAATTGTTATTGCACAGGAGGACCAAGAGAAGACCACTTTCACTTGTCTGTTTGGAACGTTTGCATATAGAAGGATGCCATTTGGCCTTTGCAATGCGCCGGCTACTTTCCAGAGATGCATGGTAAGTATATTCTCGGATTATGTGAAGCGCATCATCGAGGTATTTATGGATGACTTTAGTGTTTATGGAAATTCTTTTGATAGTTGTTTAAACAACCTTGAACTAGTTCTTAAATGATGCATAGACACAAACCTTGTCCTTAATTGGGAGAAATGTCACTTTATGGTAAACCACGGCATAATACTTGGTCACATTGTGTCCTCTCGAGGGCTCGAAGTGGACAAGTCAAAGATAGATTTAATAAGAAACTTAAAATATCCCACTTGGTGAGGGAACTCGTTCTTTTCTTGGCCATGCAGGTTTCTATAGGCGGTTTATCAAGGATTTCTCCAAAATCTCCATGCCGATGTGCAAGTTATTACAAAAGGAGGTACCTTTTGACTTCAACAAGGAGTGCAAGGATTCTTTTGACAAATTGAAGGAAATGTTGAAAAGTGCGCCGATTATCAAGTCACCGGATTGGAATCTTCCATTTGAATTAATGTGTGATGCTAGTGATTATGCGGTTGGAGCCGTTTTGGGTCAAAGAGTGGACAAGTTGTCCCATGTTATCTATTATGCATCTAGGACCCTTAATGATGCACAAATAAATTATTCTACCACGGAAAAGGAGTTATTGGCTATAGTTTTTGCATTGGAAAAATTTCGATCATACTTGGTGGGTACAAAGGTTATTGTGTATTCCGATCATGCCGCACTAAGACACTTAATAAAAAAGAAAGAAGCTAAGCCAAGATTAATCAGGTGGATCCTATTGTTACAAGAGTTCGACATAGAAATTCGAGACAAGAGAGGTGTGGAGAATACCATTGCGGATCATCTTAGTAGACTTGTTATGTCTCAAGAAGAACTTCCATTACAAGACCGCTTTCCGGATGAACAACTTTTCTCCATGGAAGAATCAACATCTTGGTATGCGGATATAGTGAATTACTTGGTGACAAGGAAAGTACCTAATACAATGTCCAACTTCCAAAAGATGAAACTTAAGAAGGTAGCTAAGCAATATGTGTGGGATGAACCATACTTATGGAAATATGGCGTTGATCAAATAATACGAAGGTGCGTACCTAACTCCGAATTTCAATCCATTCTCTCCTTTTGCCACACTTTTGCTTGTGGTGGCCATTTTGGTTCTAAACGTACCGCTCTCAAAGTTCTCGAGGGTGGATTTTATTGGCCCACCTTGTTTGAAGATTCATATGTTTTTTGCAAATCGTGTGATAGATGTCAACGAATCAGGCAATCTCGGGTGCTCGAAATCAAATGCCACTCACACCAATTCTCGCCGTTGAGATTTTTGATGTGTGGGGTATTGATTTTATGGGCCCTTTTGTCAATTCGAATGGAAACTTTTATATACTTCTTGCCGTAGATTATTGTTTCGAAATGGGTGGAAGCTAGAGCCACCAAAACTAATGACTCTCAAGTTGTTTGTGATTTTGTAAGAGAAAACATATTCAATAGGCATGGTACACCAAGAGTGGTGATAAGCGATGGGGGCTCACATTTAAAGAAGGCTTTCCACGCTCTCCTCTAGAAGTACAACATAACACACAAAATTGGTACGCCTTACCATCCGCAAACTAGTGGACAAGCGGAAATTTCAAATCGTGAGATCAAGTCCATTCTTGAGAAAACGGTGAATACAACAAGGAAAGATTGGAGCTTTAAGCTCAATGATGCACTTTGGGCGTATAGAACGGCGTATAAGACACCGATTGGTATGTCTCCATATCGGTTGGTTTATGGCAAGGCTTGTCATCTTCCGGTTGAACTTGAACATAAGACTTATTGGGCGATAAAGAAATTCAACATGGAGTATGATGAAGCGGGGAAACAAAGGAAGTTACAACTAAATGAGCTAGAGGAGATACGTAATGATGCTTACGAGAGTGCCCGGATTTACAAGGAAAAGATTAAGCTTTTTCATGACAAGATGATTTCTCGAGAAAAGTTTTGTTGTGGGGCAAAAAGTTCTTTTATTTAATACTCGTTTACGTTTATTTCCTGGTAAGCTTAAGTCCGTTGGGTGGGACCATTTGTTGTTACTAATGTTTATGATCATGGTGCGGTTGAAATTGTTAGTGACAAAAACAGGACAACCTTTGAAAGTCAACGGCCATAGGTTAAAGCCATATTATGAAAACTTTCCAACGGAGCATGTGGACGTAATTGGACTTCAAGATTCACTCCTCTGAGGAGTAATGTGCAGCAAGAGCTAAGTCGGGCCTTCGACTTTAAAACAAGCGCTTAATGGGAGGCAACCCATAGGTTTTGTATTTCTTATCCTTTTGCTTTTTATTTTTGTTATTTCTTTTTCTTGTTCCTTATCATGTTAAAATTTTCCACCTTGACTTTACTAGGACGATTCAATTACATTGAGGACAATGTAAGGTTTAAGTGTGGGGGAGTGGTTAAGCATGTATTTTTATAAAAAAAAAAAGTTTTACATAAAACCTCCAACTTTTAGAGATTTTAGAGTCACTAGCATACTTCTAGGTATGTTTACATAGAGATTCTGACCGACATAATTGAACTTGGAAATGTTAGGGAACTACATTCGGATTTCTTACTTGTTAGAGTGTTAAAAATGGATTTAATCATGTCGGTGATGCAAATTTGGTGCAGGGAGAAATGCATTATTAGAGTTGATGATCAATCATTAGTGGAGACTACCCGTATTCATATCATGTGAGGCACCGACCAGAAATTTTTCCATCTAACTAAAGAGCTTTCTTTTGAGTGTGTGTCACCGTACGTTAATTCCGGGTAGAATGGTGAGCTACCCAACCTCCCACCAATAGAAGCACTACTCTTTGATCTCTTGAGTGCTAATTTTGTCAATCATGAAGGGTGACGTCTATAGATGAAAGCCTCCTTCTTGTAGTTCGATTTGCAGTTAGCACCATTCTCTCCGCAACAACGGATCCATAGAAACACCATCATCATCTACAAGGAAAGTTGGAAAAGTTCAAGGTTTACAAGCAACGGAACGAGAAAAAGAGCAAATTTCAAATTCAAGTAAAGCAACATACAAAGAGCAGATTTTTACATATATGTTGAGGACTTACAATACAATGAGGTAATTCTATATTCAAGTATAAAGACTTATTCACAAGAGCGAAGAAAATCAAAAGGTGAGAATTGTTGAAGTTTATGATTTCGAGACGATACAAGTTGTGAAGAATCAAGCGGTAAAATACTTCTCCCACGGCCACGGTTTGTTTTTATTTTCACTTTGTTTTATTTCTCTTGTTTTCAATTTAAAAAAGAAAAGAAAAAAAAAAAAAAAAAAAACGAGAGAAATATTTGTTTTGTTTTTATTTATTTAATAAGCCGTGGGGAAGGAAAATCTATAAGGAAGTTTCAAGCGACAAGGATTATTAAGGTAAAAAGGTTAACAAATTGTCAAGGATCTACAAAATTCAAGAGTTTATCACCAATAGTTGAAGCCGAAGACCAAGAAGATCAAGACGAGGAGCGGAAGACGTTTCTATTCGATGCCGTGAGAGTGGTGTTATCATAATTGGCGATCGGATGTGAAGGTGAGTAAGTAATCTCATCCTCAATAATAATGGTTGATTTCCTTTCTTAGAGATCGTCGAAAAATGGTTTTTCAAAATGTTAAAAGATGTGGGTTTTTAAAAATATTTCGGAAGTTGTCCTTCCCACCATTCAACGTGTTGCAGAATTCTCTCTTCATTCCTACCTGCACATGTGAGAACCATAAAAAAGCCTTCTTTTTTGAGTGCGGTTATCATAAAATCCTTTTTGGTGAGGCGAAGTCGAGGCGAAATGCTTATTGATCGTTTCTCAAACACGCGTTCTCTCATTATGGTGTGGTTATTTCTCACTCAACATTTAAGAACGAGAATATGTTCTTTAGTATTTCTAACTTCTTATTACTAGCATGCAGAAACTCTATGTCCTCATAACTCTTTGGATGCTTGGGACGCTGGAATGCTTTGAAGTTGTAAGTTTTAGTTTGATTTGCTCGAGGACTAGCAAAGTCTAAGTGTGGGGGAATTTGATAGGGTGTAGAATACATCCTATTTACTATCTATTGTTTATGCTTTCTTTGCTATTTTTCTTGTAAATTATGTATTTTACGCTTGTTTTGAGTTTTACAGCTACTATGGAGTCGCACGGAGGAAAAGAAGAAGAAATTATCCAATTTGAGCAAAAAGGGCAAAATTGTCATTTCAGGGGCGAACACTATCTGGAGCCCGGTCAAGGTTAAGGGGAAACTTTCTTTTGGAGGAATACTAAATACAGGACAGCAGAGGTTAAGGGGGCTGGAAACTTTGGCTAGCCCTTATCAGAAATGACCACCTAATATAGGCACCCATATGGGGTGGCTCTTATGTTGGGCGTATCGATCCCAGATTATTACACAACCCTAAAATCGAGAGACGTTTCCTCTCAATCATTCATTCATTCATTTCCCTAATCTGAGAAAAGAGAAGCAATAGATGTTGTTATTGTTTGTCCGAGAAATCTAAAGAGAAATTCGTGAGGTAAAATCAAAGATGGGTTTGTGGTCAAGTGAAAGAATTAGGTCATGGAAATCAAGAACAATGAAACCGACGATGGTGTTGAATTAGAAGGATGGATGTTGTTCAATCTGAGATGTGGGTTTGCTGTGAATCGAGAAACGGAAGATGAAGAAGAATTGATGGAGTTGCTGATGTAAAGAAGAGATTGAATTGAAGAATGGGTACCGCAGAAATGATCTAAATCTCATCTGTGTTTTCATTGATGAATCGAGAGAGGGGTTACAGTGTCAAGTTGGTAAGTCATGATTGAAGAACTCGAGAAGGAGAAGAGCAATTATTGTTCTTGATGTACCGAGAGATCGGACTCGGGAAATCGAGATGAAGAAAGAGGTTGTTTCGGTGAGAGAGATGAAGATAAAACAGATGGGTTCAAATCGGCTTAAGGGTTGGACCTGTTGCTGTCAGGGGTTGTGGTGTTCTTGAAGCCAAGAGATGAGAATGGGGAAATAGAAGAATGATTGAGCTCAGGTATGGTTGATGACAGATGAAGATCGAGAAGCTAATGGAGCTATAAACAAAAGAAACTGCTACCTGGGAGATTACACGAGAAGATGATGAATCTACTGCTATGAATGGAGATTAAAATGGGTTTTAGGAGATGGTGTTGTTGCTGCACAGGAAGTGATGAAACAATAGATGTATGTTAGGCTTCTTACAGGAAAGAAGAATGGCCTGAATTTGGCCTGTGCAAGTCGTATAAACAGCCGAGACTCGGCCGGACTCTGGTTTTGGCGAGTCAACTCAATGATTCAGATGATCGATCCAGAAACCGATCCAACTCAATTGAGTAAGACCGCCGACCAACTAGGCAAAATTGACTCGAAGGGCGACTCGATGGTCGACTCACTCTGCCCCTTTGACCATTGACTAACATCTTGACCGTTTGACCGTTAACTTGGACGGTGCCGTGACGGAATATTCCTTTGACGGAGAAGAAGATTCCGGTGCCAGATTCCGGCCATAATACCAGCTTTCCGGTGACCAAAATTACAGATTTTTGTGTGGATTCCTCTCATGGGTGTGAAGACTTGGACTTGGAATTGGATGGAGAATTTGGCTCAAATTTGGAAAGAGAAGATGGAAGATGAGAAAGACTTGAATTTGGAAATTGAATTATTATGGAATGAGGATTCTATTCCTTGGAAGATTTGGAGAACATTGAAGCCTATAAATAAAGAAGTTCTATACATCTCTCAAAACATCTCTCTACACACACAACACTTGTGTTTTTGCTTGCTTTTCAAAATTCTTCTTTTAATTATTTGTGTGAACTTGAAAAATTCTCCCTTTAATTATTTTTGTGAATTTCAAAAACATGAGTAGCTAATTTTCTTATTGATTGAGGATGAATTCCTAGTTCTTAACATTGTTTGAGTTTTGTTTTAAATCTACTTTGAAGTTTTTCGCATGATTATCGTTTGTTTTTACTAATAGGAACGTTTATTCATTCATGATTGATTGATAGATTGTTTAGAGTGCACGCTAAATTGATTTGTTAATTCAACCTAAATCTAGTATAAGTTAGGGAATACGTAATCGTTCTCGACACTTTACACAAGTAGAAAACACGAGACCTAACGGAGGGATTCCGTGGAGCGATTGTGTGTAAAAACAACGCTAGAAAGTGGACCAAGCGAAACAGAGTTTAACTACTAGTATTAAACCTAAATTCATAGATCTTAATGCATTCGGGGAATTACATCTTGTAAAGTTTAACCTCAAGGTGGTTCTTTTGAATAGAATCGATAACTAAGCGGACTTGTTACTCGGTGAAATAAGGGATTTTGGGGCTAGCTAAAGCGAACCCTTGCTATCCTACGGTTGGTGGTAATCTGTGACTAATAACATGTGGATGAAAAACATAACTTGAATCATTGTTTTGCAACGAAGAAGGATTCCTTGATCTTGTCTCTCTTATTGATTTCAACTTTATCTTTGAATTGCTTTGTTTATTTCCTTTTGCTTTATACATTCCCCCATTTTGTGACAATTAAGACAACTAAAACCTCTTGCTCCTCGTGGGAACGAACTTAACTACCACTATATTACTTGTTAATTAGGTGGAAAAATATTAAGTAATTTGTTGTGGTTACGACACGCATCATTCATCAACATATCTCCTTTTTGCTCTACAGAATACCTATACAATCACGAATAATTATGCATATGCTTATTGTACATGTTTCAGTAAAAAAATATGCATCCATATTTATTTCACTAAACCAAAATCAAGATGCATCCATCATTTTCCTATTGCATAGAACTATTATTAATTCCATATAATTAGTACAAATACCAATGCATTGATTTGCAAGCAGATAATATTCTGCCAATTAGGATTCTGATTTTAGAAACGAAAATGATATAAGGCGACCACTTTTGGTGCACCAAGTGCACCAGGTGTTACGTGGCACTCTTTATAAGATCCCATTTAAATATTATTTTTATTTTCTCTTATACTCAAAACAGTATTGTTTGGTTCCTTCTTCTTCCCCACGATCTGAATCTATTGTTGGTGTTCTTGATGGCATTATGTTTACATCAATTTCTCTTAAGAATAATCTTGTTTCTTCATTCCATATCTAAGATGAAATCCATAAATTTAAGAGAATCGTAAACTTATGAGACAAATTAAGGTTTAAAGAGATTTCAAGATCTTCAAAATCACAGATCTGTTATAGCATGCGCAATCAGATTGTTGTAGTTTAAGAAATCCCGTAAAAATTAACTTTCTAAAAGACTAACCAAAATCCTTAAAAATCGAAAAATTTGTTTGGGGTGTAAAGAAAATATCCAGATGATTCAATTAGTAGTACTATTAGTCTTCTGATGATAAATCAAAATTGGTGAAGAATTACTAGACACTTAAGCAAAAGGAGGTGTTAGATTTTATTTTAACGGACTATCAAATCAAACTTAATCCTAAAATGTTGACGGATATATTCTCAGCGGGTAGTATTTGAGAGTTTTTTAAAAGATTGAAGACATGTAGGTGCCACGTAACATCATGTGCAATGTGTGCACCAAAAGTGGGCGCCATATATCATTTTCATTTTAGAAAACCTTTACACACATGTGTTTCCATATATACCAAGTTGCAATCATTAACCAGCAGAGATAAGACTTGGGAGACATGTCAGAAGTACCCTGACTGTTGTTGCTGCCAGCAACACATTTAGGCTAAAGTAAAGGAAACAACCTAAATAACAAGGTTAGCTAAGTTGGTATGAACTCACCCGATACTGTAAATTAAAATATCGAGTACTACATTCTACCAGCCTTAAAAGAAATTTCGTCCGAAATTTAAAACATACTTATAATCTCGAAATTTCACATAATATGAATAATATAATAAACAACACTGATAGTTCAATCCAACGCATATTTAACAATTCACATGTCTGATTTGAGTGACATATTGCTTGTTTTATCTTACTAGTGGCTTTTGTGGAATTTAAGTGAATTGTTACTTGAATTGATGTCCATTGTGATATAGCACAGCGGAAACCATTTGTATACAATCGACATACGGAGAATCCACTCCGAAAACAAGATGAACAACTCCAATCCAAGAGCAAAGTACCGATCAAAACTATCAAACAAAGAGACATAATGGGTTATAAACCAAATAATACTTTTATTAAAAGTGAGATGCGGCTAAAAATACAATGATAATGGAAATGGCTATTTATAGCATGCAAATTTAAAAACCTAAAAGTATAAAATTACTAAACTACCTAGGAGATTATATTACTCTCATAAAAACAGGATTAATCTAAGAAAGAGATTAATTATCCTAATAGTTAAAATACTGAAACTAATAGATATCCAAGATTTAGCCAAATCTTGGAATATATGAGTATTGCCAAAATACGTGGCGGGCGAGACTATATATCTCGATAGATACTCTGTCTTTCATAACTTTTTTCATAATGGCGTTGGCCAATTGTCACACCCCATAAGAACCGGCCTAAGCTAGTCCATAATCTATAGTCTCATGGCTTTTTCTGGAATTAAGAGGGTGTTTGGAATCTTTGGAAGTAATTTTCTCGACAATTAGAAGTAAAAAAGTTGGAATTAGGTTGGAACAAAATTTGAGAACGATTCTTAAAAGCCAAAAAGTTAATTTTTTGTGGAGCAAAATTGTTGTGATTTTTACTTTTGGGATTGACTTTTGATCTTGTTACACTTTGAGAAGTTACTTTTCGACTGAATTAAGTTGAAAAGTTAGAATTTAATTTTAAAACAAAAATTCAGAATAACTTTTAGGAGCAAAAAATTACAAATGAGAATTGACTTATGTAATGTAGTTTTCTTTCTTTCGACGAATAATAAGAACCCACAACCCACGCAGAGTTAGTTGTGAAATAACTTTTTTTTGCGGTGCTTAGGTATTCAAACACCCCGTAAACCACTTGCCCAAAAAGGAATCACTTGGATTCCTCTCGTAGTTTTCCTCGTAGGTGCGTAACGATTGATACTTAGGTTATCTCTTAACAAAAATTCTGAACGGACAACATTAAAAAAATGACCCAAAAAACCAATATAATATGAGTGGGACTCATCCCAAAAATGGGACATCCTGCTAACATCGGGAGAACAGGTCCCACTCCAATTTGAGTGGGACGGTTATTGGGTCGTTTTTAATGTTGTTCGTGGATAATCTTTTATTTCTTAAACAGAGTTCAAGACTTCTCAAACTTCGATGATATGACCACGGGCGAAGCCAAGGGTTGACTAACCTTGGCTCTAGCCCGCCTCAAAATCATCAAAACCATTAAAACCCCATGTATTTATCTAAGATTTCATACTTAGTCCACCTATTTTTTTTTTATTTAGTCCATTAAAATCCATTTATTTATACAATTTTTTTTGGCCCCCTTGTCTGTGTATTATCTGGTTCCGCCACTAGATATGATTGACGTGGAATCACCTACCCAGTTGAGTTCTTAGCTTTAAGATCAGATCAGCCCTCAGCTTTCTACGTTTGGAGACTATGACAAGGAGAAATCAAGCCCAGGTCCGCATGATTTATAAAGGGGATACCAGTCCTACTAAGTGTGGATACCATTTCATATAGGACAAAAGAATCCCATCAATCCTGGTCGTTGGATCGATGAAATGGTATCAACACTTAGTAAGACTGGTCCGCTACAAGAAACCAAAAACCATGAACCCGTGACGGTCATTTTTATTTTTTTTTGCCTTGCCTTGAGATATGTTAAATATATCCTTGGAGTAGTTTGAACCATGGTCAGAAATTTGTGTTCTCCGCTCTCAATACTGTCAAGAATGCAAAGCTGACACTTTTACGTCGGACTTCTATCAGTAGATTTAATTTTACTGCTTGGATATTACCTTTACCTTTCTCTTGTGGTTGGTCAAATTCTCATTTTCTTTTTGATATAATTGGAGGTACCTTATCTGAATTTTGATACCTTTTCTTTTGCTTTTTCCTTTATTTCAAGATGCTTTGCTGGATATTTCAAGATGCTTTGCTGGATATTACACACATACGGAATGGAGATGTTGCATTCAACTACAATGACAGAAGCTTATAAAACTACAATGACAACAGAAACATATAACATCCGAGGAAATGATTACCAAACTTGAATAGCAGCACTCTGCGATGGGATACTACTGCTAAGTGCTAACTACCTTTGGAATATATGGTGGGATTTTAGTTGTTTCCTTTGGATATTCAAAAAGTCATCACAAGTGTTTCAGTTATTATTCCATAAACAGAGTTCAGACTTCTCAAACTTGGATGATATGATAGATGTGAAATCACCCACCCGGTTCTTAGCTTTAGGATCAGATCAACCCTTTGCTTTCGATGTTTTGAAACTACTACTAGGAAATCAAGTCAATCAGCTACATCAAAACCAAAACCCATACAACTAAGAGTCCATTTTTAGCCTTTTGACATGAAATATGTTGGCGTCAGAAAGTTAACAATGAACACGACTGATTGGTAAAACTTCTTTCGAATTTAAAGTGGCGCAAAAAAAAAAAAAAAAGAATCACCAATTCTTGTTGTACATCTTCTTTTTTGAAAGGTAGAATATACATTAACAGAGTGAGTAGCTATCAAATTATGCCAAAAAAAGGAGAATTTAATAAATGAAGGGGCTGTCACTAAAACTAAGAATTAGTAATATTACACGTTAAAAAGAATCTACCGTACTAGACAAAAGAAGAGGAGAATCAGTTATTCAAAGGGAATACAAAAATTTAGAGAGAGGTAATGGAATCTCGCTCACCTCCATTTCTCATTCAGTTCCTTCTTCTCAGACATCACCCACGTAACAAAAATTGCAGCAATCAATGCCACAATCGTAAGCAGAAGTAAAGCATAGCTAAAATCGTCCGTGAGTGAATCATAGATACGTGAGGGTGCAATTCTTGTGAAAAGAGATCCACTCCGTATGAAAAGACAAGACTAGTAGATTCCAACTTTGTAGGAATAGTAACTATGCCGCGTAGACCTTCCACTAGAAGTGAGTGTGTAACAAAGGACTGCGATAACAATTGTCGGATTAGTATATGTGAAATTATCATCAAAGGTATGAACGGGAAATGAATGATAATGCAAGTAATCAAATGTTCCACTATCCAGTTGCAGGAGTTCAAAGCTTTTCTCTTTGTTATTATTGGGTGAATGACCCATTCACATACTAGATATTTATCAGTGAGGCTGGATATGCTTGTACTACTTTGATGTGAAAACGAGTTTCCTCAACATGTAGGGTCAATGGAAATTGGTGCCTCCATCAAGTAAAATACTTAAAACTTCATGGACAACTCATTGCACAATTAATTTCATTATATATTGAATCGATAGGGTTAACAGTGTATGAATTTGGATCATTCTTTGCAAGAACAATTATGTGGAGACCTCCTTACAACATCAACCCTAGATTCATTTTCAAGCAGACATAAATATGTTGTCAAATACAGTAAAAAAGGCTTAACAATATCATATATTGTTATACTACCTCCGTTTTAAAAAGGGAGATACCATCACTTTTTCAATTTGGCCTATTTTCTTAAAACGGGGGGGAGTATTATACTTGACATATCTACAGACTGTAGGCGTCATTTTCAAGCAGACCTAAATGTGTTCTAGAAATAGAGTAACAAAGGCATAACCCCTATCATATATATTTATACTAGATATAATCTACAGATAATAGGTGTCATGTGCATGAGAAACCATGATAAGAATAAGAGGAAATGGACATGCACCTGAGGAATGATTGGTAATGCATCTGTTAGAGGTATTAAACCTTCTTCTCTCTCTGCTGGTGTGGGATTGGGAGTTCGGCGAGGATCTAAAAATCTCTTGTCCAACGCCAAGACCTACAATAACCAATTGTCAGTCACTGTCAGATATAAGCCAGGAACAGCTTTTTCTCTTTTTCTTTTCTTTTTTTCCTTTTTTGTGTGATGAACATGTATACTACATAGCAATTAATTGATTTGGAAATGTTATCTGATATTCACTAACCTGATCCCCAATTGTGCCGATTAGAATCTGCTTAGATGTTATACCCTTGGCTGTTGATGAAACTGCCATTGCTTTCACAGAGTGGGTAAAGTAATAACTCTGTGATTTGACCATCACTTCTGGTCGAGTACGATGAAATGGGTGAACTAAGATCATGCTTTCCAAGAATTAGTTTCCATATATCTTTGTTTTCCTGTGAAAAACAGTCAATATCAAATTAAAAAGATGCATTAAATCAGATCAATATAAATGAGAAGGAACTGATTTCCATGGACTTTACCGCTCGAGATTGATCATAGATCTCAATGACAGACATCTCATATCTGTGAGCTCGGAGATTGAAATAGTGGTAGATTACCCAGTTCTCACTAAAAACCTTCATATGGAAGAGAGAGAGAGAAGTCAGTTCAAGTTATCTAATCAATCCTCGATACTGACAATGATGGATAATAACTACTTACAGCATGAACAGGTGCCTGTGCAGCATGGTGAGACACACGGTGAAGTATTCGACCAGTTATGGTATCAATAAGATACACAACCAATGAAGATTCCTCTGGGGTGGCTGATCCAATCTCACCAGCACCCTTTGGACTAACAGTAGCTACAAAGATCATATTCTTTGATAAATACTTATACATCGCATCATGATCTACCACTTTTGCTTGAGTGTGTACCACCTAAAAACAAAAGGAGAAAAAACTTCAGCCTTCACATCTACACATGGTTAAGCATGAAAAGCAGACCCAAACTATCATATACATTTAGACAAAATAAAAAGAAATGGAAATTTTTCCAAGATTTAAGAATTAAACAAAAGGTGGGGAGAAGGTTCAAAAAACTCAGTATAAAAGGCTTCAGAATGTCCTCCTTAGGTCAGGTATAACACTCACTTGGTTTACAAGCTTAAACTGTAGGAAAGTGGAGTTAAATTTGTATTTAAGGGTATGGCAGTCGGCTATTTTCAAGTCGAGTAGCACTCTTCCATGTGAAGGTGTTTAGATCACATCCACGAACAATAGACTGATATAATGTCAGTTGTCTACATTTACTTCTACCATATGCCAATTGGATTCAGATATCTTTCTAAAACAAGCAGAAGAGAAGAAGAGAGTACTAGATTTTAGATTCTATGAAGGAGCAATATGAGATAAAGCATTGGGGAACATTATGAAATCAAGATAGTGTAGCCAAAAGGGTCCACATGTAAAGAGAAGATATAGAAAAAGAGCAAACTATGGTGTCTGCAACAAAAAATACTCATATTATATGAATAGAATGCAATGCAACAAGGGTAAAGAGAAATAAAAGCAAACCTCGTTCATGTTTCTTGTAGCAGTAGCAACAATCTTCTCTGAATCTGAAGGAAAACAATTGACCACAACTCTCTGGTATCAAAGCAATATTCATCCGCACCTTCAAAATTACATGTTTTGCGCAATGTATGCCCTCTAATGATGTCTTTATCGGCTTCAATTAGGTACCAGTATATATTGGGGAGCTCAACTTGACATAGCTTGAGAGCCTCAGGTGTTCTAGGGTATA
The DNA here is from genome assembly GCA_023531295.1 of Papaver armeniacum. Classification (NCBI taxonomy): domain Eukaryota; kingdom Viridiplantae; phylum Streptophyta; class Magnoliopsida; order Ranunculales; family Papaveraceae; genus Papaver; species Papaver armeniacum. The sequence goes on along the minus strand of JAJJWW010003721.1, from coordinate 96,628 downwards.
AGAATGCATGTCCCTTTCTGTCTAAAAGAAGGTGAAGCCGCTGTTCTGTTGAATCTGTAACTGGGAGTGGAATAATGTGATCAATGGAATGACCTAGGGTTAAAGAGTCGAGTTCCTTTCCAGTATGAGTATCAACAAATGAGAGAACACCCGGTGCATCGGAACCTCCACAACTACCAACTACAAGAACAGATGGATTCTCATCCAAAGCATGGTGATGAGGAACCTGCCACTGGTATAAATTTAATCCAGTAGGATTCGGGCAGGCTTCTGATTTCTTAAAAGAAGGAAGCAAAAGGGACCACACAACGCGCCCATCACCAGTGTGCAGAGCAAATATCTTCCCTGCTCTTGTGAGCACAATCAGCAGCTTTCTAAAGCCATTGTGGTCTCTTGTCATTTTGTTCTTTTGGGAGCTTTTTTAACCTCATTCCTTGTATGGCCACTACGTCTTCAGGAGTTGCAAGCATTAGAGTTCCTTTAAGTTTCAGCAGATGTCCCTGGGATAAAAGCTTGAGTCAGGACGCAACTGATAAAAATATTTGTCTTCATATACACAGTTTGAAAGTAAAAATCTTCACAACGAAACAAGGTTGTTTGTACATGCACAAACAAGCACCAGCAAACTAATTTGGATTTTGCTTCATTACAAATGAACAAGTTTGACGCTGGGTATTTCTAGTAAGCAGCAGTGTGTACAAAAGGTTTAAACAAATGAAAGATGCTTTCGCTTTTCAACAATGTGTTCTCCACGGAAAACGAGACACTCAAAGATATAGAATACTTTTAGCTACAGGGAAAGTACATCCAGTGCAGTTAGGTAATTCGGTGTTACTGACAGTCCTAGTGCCGTTTGTATACGTAAATACATATTGTCTTTGTAATAGTTATGGTTGGGGTTGGGGTTGCCTATCAACTGGTGTTTGGATTCAAGTGAGGGGTCCCTTACTGCTTAAAGACCTGTATCTAATTGTAAACCTCGTGTTCACTTTGGTGCAATATGACATAACATTATAATTCCTCTACCCAATCATATAAAAGGTAACCCAAAGGTAATTACTAAATAGCCTATAATATATACGTATATATATCCTTATTGGGAATCCAAAATAAAATGTGCAAACACAATAAACAAACTCATGATTTTTAAGGGGTTGATTGTTTGTTCAAATAGTAAAATTTGAGTAGTGCAGGTCTTGATTAATACCTTGAGCCACTCAAGCAGGCTGTGCTCTACTTTAGCAACAGATACACCCTCCTTTTCAACTGGAAGTTCGGATGTAGTCATATCAAGAATTGAAGCAAGCCCATCATCTCTGCTCCAGACAATCTCACCTTGTTGTAGCAGCAATAATGAATGATCCTCCATGACAATCAAAGCCCTACATCCATAACTCCTTTCTGTTCGAATATAACTGTTTATGAAAACACTCTCCACATTCCCTCTTTGTTGGTCCATAACAATCGTTTCCTTCAGCAGATTACCACTACTCCAATCATTAGCTTGTTTCACCGTGATACTAATCTTACTTTCACCGTTTTGAACAACTGCAAAAGCTTGTTGCCCTTCTGAGACAGAGAGAGGATCACTAATAGCAGCTGGACTATCAATTTTTTCTACCACTTCTAATTCGCGAAACCTGTCACTCTTACAAACACTATAACTGAATTGAATTTAAGAGCAACCATGCTTGTTAGCTTTGAAGGTATAATTGAGGCCATTCCAGAAAAATTCTCAATTAGATCTGAGATGGCAGTCTGGTGAAAGCTGATCTGACCATCCCCAAAGCGTATTGAAATTATAGTTGACCCAGTAGTATCCAATGCCACTAGCATGTCGTTGAAACATACGATAATTCTCCCGGAAAAGCCACCCGGGAAGGTCTTGCTAGTGTGTTTTAGTACCTCGCCGCTTCTGGCATTAATTTCATATGTAACAAATTCTGACCCAACAAATCCTATAGCATATACAACATCACTGCCATGAGGCTGAAGGACTTGCTTGATCTCCAAACTGCGAAACACAAAAGAGAGATGTGAATTACATGTAACACGAGCTGAAATAACTTGAATGGTAAATTCGAAGGTCACGAACCTTTCAGCAACTAAATCTTTTCTCCAAATAACTTCACCGTCTATGCTTGATATGGCATGGAGAGAACCCATCCCAAAAACAAGAATTATGTTGTCTTTGCCATATTTCAAGTTCGACTGCAGGACAAGAAAAAAACTACATTACGTAATTATCTAATTTGATCCATCCTTCCTTTTTGTGATTAGATGTCTATTATTTATGGATCTTTTTTCCAAGTAAATGCGCATAGCGCACTTGGAAAAATCATGCTTGTGAGGAAAGGGAAAAGAAGATACGGAGCGACACAACATAAAGGAGAGAATTACAGTCTTGCAAATAAGATACATATTAGAGCTGATAATAGCTACCATCTAATGATCTTTGAACCAAACCACGGCCTTTCAGACTCATGAGCTTAGATAACCCAGAAACTGATACCCGTAATTGCCTTTTGGTGGATGAGTTCACTGAAGGTTGTCCCAAATATGGGATAACCAGGCTAAGTGAGACTAAAATTGCTCAAGCTACTGAACCTCCCAACTCATAACCACCAAGAATTATCTCAGAGAATAGGATGAGACTTACAAGCATGGTGAAAGAAACCCAAACACGTACAAGAGATAGAAACACATTAGTTTCATAGAAAAGTGAATATTTGAACAAGATAAAACGTAAAATCAGCATGGGACTCACTGGTACACATAAGATTGACTTTGAGGACATTGAGCCTTGAAGATAAGACTCCCACACCATCTGCCCATCGGGAAGATTCCATGCTCTCAGAATACTGCCTCCTGATGAAAGACTAAACACGTCTGAAAGTGATAAACCCGTGAATTAGATAAGTAGCATATCTTTGTTGAAAAAGTACAACAACAAAAAAGACAGATAGAATGCATGAACAAAGAGATCTGCTTCCAAGCAACTCTTATGTATTAAAATACATTTGTCATGCTCTCCAGCTATATGTTGTGATAAACATTCTCCCTTTAACTTGACCAGTGACCAAGGCACGCGCATAAACCAACCAATGTGTACACACAGAAAATGTCAGAAGCCCGACTACATGTTCTTGACATGATGCTTCTCAGAAATCAGAAGCCATATGCTACATATTTGACAGCACTGTTGCTTACAAACACAACATTAACAGGAGTACCTAAGAACACTTGAACTTAGAAATCAGTTCACATCATGAGATGGATCATTATCATCCTTCAAAATGTGCCTAATGCAATCTTAATATCTTATTTTACAGTCAGGCCACAACCAAAGGGACAAAATTCTGTCAACTCAATTTCACTGTGATTACATCTAACCCACTAACAAGCTAACAACCATACTCAAACTAAAGCATTAGACTGTCATTACATCTAACCCGCTGAAAAGCTAACAACCAACCTCATACTAAAGCATCAGTAAGTTAAAGTGACTAACAACACAAAGGACGAAAAACAAAAAAAAATCTTACATTTGCCAAAGCCGATATCCAACTCGTCAATAACATCACCACTCCCAAGAACATGTCTCCAAACTGCGATCATCACAAGAATACGTAAACTATGGCAATTCTATTCAACGAGAATAAAATAAACAAAAAATGAAAGTTAAAGAAACCAAGATTCAAGTTAGAACCCTACATATATCTCCTCTCCGGAGATCCAGAGAAGCAATAGCATTTTCCTCAGTAGATACAACAACACGCTTTCTTCCAGCTTTCTGAGTATGAAATACTGCTTGCTTGACTTTCCCGATATATTGTTGATGCCTATATCAAAATCAAAATCAAATCAATAGTATAATTTCTAAATTGTTCTCAAAATTAGTTCAATGCAAGTAAAATAATAATTGGTAGAATTGGAATCGAATTTGAGATTGTTACCAATCCATTAATCCAACTTGATCTTCGTATATAGCAAAACTTGGGATTGAATAGAATGAAACTAAAAGGAGAAGGAAAACCCTAATCACCATCGCCATGGTGACTTTCATTGTTTGTGAGACTCTTTGTTTTTCTCTCACTCTCGTTCCCTCTATATGGTTTCTGTACTGCTCTTCTCAGCAGAGTAGATCTGAGAGTAGCCGGCTCTGGGAAGGTCACCCACCTTATTGGAGATTCATTGGGATTTAAAGGGCGTAATACGCACCCACAAGTTTAGTTTCAATGGAACTCTATTAACATGCGCCGAAAATCCAAAGCTGCTAAGAGGGGTACCAAATTGCTCGGGGGTGTACCAAAGTACACATAAGAGAAAAACATGCATCGCCTTTGGGTTGGTAAACCCCCGAGCAATTTGGTACCCCTATTAGAAATCTTGGAAAATCCAGCTGAATGGAGGCTCAAGAGCAAGGTTTTAAAAACGTCCGTTAAAACGTTCACACCCATATACCGTGGCCGTGAGGGTTCCCGAACCCCGTGCCTTTATTAGGCCGATAAATAGGAAAAAAGCAGCGGTTTATAGTACCGCTTTTTCGGTTTTTCATATACGTTGTAACCGTTTTTCTAAAATTAGTTTGAATATTTTTTCTTCTAAATAACATTTTAACGTGCGTTTTTTAGAGCTGTTTTCAGAGTTATCACGCACGTTATAACGCAGGTGTAAATAACTTTCTTACCATTTCTTTTGATTTTTTTCTTCTCTGGATTGAAAGTGAAAACTTGAATTAAATATTTTTAAATGATACAAGGAAACTAACTACGAGTTAAAACTACAAATTTAAAAAACATAGGATTGTTAAACTAGTATTCATCATTTAAAAAGCTACGCGAACCAACTACGACCACCACCTTTTTTCAAGTATTCTTTATTTTATCGACGGTTCCTTTCCACATCATAGTCGTCGTTGTCGGGTAGTCGGCTATCTTCGTTTGCATAAGTATCATCATCATAATAACCATCATTATCGTTATCATAACCTCCTTCAATATCATCATTATTGTTACATACTTCATTATTATTATCAATATTAGAATTATATCCTTCGTTCATATGTTGAACACCATGGTGGACGATCGGAAGTGTAACGAGAATCATATGTTGGATTCACATTCTCATAACATTGTGTATTGTCCCCAAATGAAAGATTACCAAAGTCATAAACAAAGTCACTCACACGGGTAACCTTTCGTATGAGATTTGAACTTAGGATCATGCCGGTTGTATGGTAGAGGGACATGCTACGGATTATTAACGGCCTCCTCTTCCGAGTATTTAACCCTTTGTCCTTCTTGAGGTAAAACGGTGTTTCATCTTCCTAGCTATCCAGTCAAGCATATTGTCATCCCTCAATAGACTATGAACGTCGTGAACATCACTGTTATGTCTCCTTGCTTTACCTTTAATTCTTTGTTGCTCCAACTTCAAATTGTCTTTGGACATACACCCGAGATCATTTAATCTCGATGAAAGTAAACGATTGCGTAGTTTGGTGTGGATTCTTTCAAACACACTCCATTCCTCTACGATCCGCACGATGTATTTATTTGACTTAATATCTTTACCGCAATCTTTTGGAGGGATGGATACTCGGCACCATAAGATAACCACCAACTTAGGATCACCATGTTGAGCTGCAATACGTCTTGATGGTGATCCAAATTGTTTCTGCATCATTAGCATTTCTTCCTGCTACAAAGAAAAGTACAATTGTTACTAGAAATTCAAATTACTTAATTATACATATTTGGAGATAATATTAGTAATTTTGTACCTATAACATGCATTGTTCTTGTTCTTGCGGGCCACATAACCATTTTTGATATTACTTGATGCAAGACAAATTTGCCGGCTCGAAATATCATTATTGATCAGATTAGTTGTTGGGTTAAATATGTAATAAGGATTAAGAAAATACGATGCAGCATGAAGAGGAGAACTCAACTGACTTTTCCATCGTTTCTTTATTACACCCACGATAGAAGCATTTCGATTTGATCCCAAACCCATTTGTATAGTTTCCACACATGTAGCAAGTGCATGTAACAAATATCCCATGGTGGGTTTGTCGAGTCCAAAAGCGAATCATTTTCAATAAAGGACCAACCATTATGCATGCATTTTGACACGTCGTCAGAACATCTCATTTGAAATAATATTCTTCACTTGTCTAGCTTGTTTAGTTCTTTCCTCATCTGATTTCAGAAGTTCCTTGTCCAGAAAGAGGCTCTCGATAGCACTACGTTGATCAATGATACTTTTGATTGCAATAAAATTCGTTGAAAACCTTGTTAAGCCAGGGCGCAATAGATTGCGTCCTGCATAATGTTGTCGAAATCTAGCAAGAACCTAACCATGAATGTAAATAAATTTGCTAATTTTTCTTGCTTCTCTGATCACATCTTTAACAAAGGGGAATTTTTCCATATCTTCCAACATCAAGTCCAATACGTGAAGCGACATTGAGGAACCCGAGAAAAATGTGCCATATTAAAATGCCAATCTCTTACCTATTCAAACAAAAATAGAAAGAAGTTAATGATTAATATATTCCCAATATATATATAAAATAAAATGAAGTTATTCTTAGTTACTGCTGACTTTGAATTGGGATCCTTGATCTGTTACTAATGGAACAATATTTCTCGGACCGACATCATCTATAACGGGCTTGAACAAAGTAATTAAATACTACATTGTCAACCGATTATGTTCTATGTCGATACTTTTCAAAAATGTAATTCCACTACCAACATGTAAACTAGAAAGTTTACAATCGTACGGTTGTTTTTGCTTTTCCAACCATCGACATGAGTGTACAACCATATTCTCCCCGAGTAATGTCGTTGAGCAGAGACACCCCCATCTTTTTCAATCCTTTGTTTTTAAAGTTAATATGGGATTCGACAACTTATAGTTTGATGAAACTCTATAGGATTGGCCGGAAATTTGCAAATGCATCGAATGCCTCGTGAATGCTGAGATGAGTTAGCCACATTGAAGGGAATATCATTGGCATAGAAAAAACATCCAACAGAAGAATCAACTTTTTCCCGACACGTTTTGCTTTTGCCAAATTTTGCCATCGAAGGTTGAGAATCCCTAGAAGGGTTATATTGTCCTCCCATATCCACAGACATCCTAAGTGGTTGTGATGGTCGCATAGTAGACCTAGGTATTTCTGCAGAGGCTTGGGGACCGTGCGATGTACCCTAGCTAATTGTTGCCGACGAAATTTTAGTGGCTATAATTTAGCGACACGAATTTTATCAAACTTTCGTAAATTGTATAGTGAAAATCATTTTAAAACACCTATGTAAAGAATATAAACATGACTATCGAATTATACACATTTCTTATACTAACAATAATCAAATAAAATGGTAGTATTAGAATTTCTTAATGATATAGGTCATCTATTAGTTGGAAAAAATTTAAAAATTAATAGGTCATCTATTTAGGGACGTGGGGAGTAAAACGTTTTCACGCACGTTATAACCGTTACATAGGAAATTCAGATCAATAATTTTTTTTATTTCCTATGTAACCGTTACAACGCCCGTTATTTTCAAAAAACGTCCAAAAAACGCGTTTTTTGACTATATAACTCGTTTTTGGCCCAAAACGTGCTCACACCTGAAAAAAACTTACGGTCACACCTAGTGTACGTGACCTGAGCCGTGACCCGTTTTTCAAACCTTGGTGGGGAGTATTAAAAAATTAAAATATCTTGTAACAACGTTTTTTAGACTCGTTAAAACATTTTCACGCATGTTATAACCGTTACATAGGAAATTCAGATCAATAATTTTTTTATTTCCTATGTTAGTTACAATGCTAGTTATTTTCAAAAAACTTCCAAAAACGCGTTTTTGACTATATAACAGCGTTTTTTGGCCCAAAACGTGATCACACCTGAAAAAACGCATTATAACGGTCACACCTAGTGTCCGTGACCTGAGCCGTGACCCGTTTTTCAAACCTTGCTCAAGAGTCGCAAGACAAGACTCACAACTGTGTTAACAGAACTAGTCATAAAAACCCAAGGTGACCAAACTTGTGGTACAAAAACCCAAGGTGACCAAACTTGTTGGGATCCATTAAAACTCCAAATTCTTAAAAATTGATACAAAAACCTCAAATTTCAAAATTGATTTCATCAAATTTTACGATGAAACCAATTTTGGTTTCATCAAATTCTATGATGTTTCATCAAATTCTTTGGGGTTTTTGTGTTACTTTTGTTTTTTGGGGGGTTTTGTGTTACTTTCGTTTTGATGGGTTTTTTTTGTGGATGGATAGTGACACCTTTTGGGTTATAACTCATGATTTGTTGTGTTAATGTGAAATTACGATATATATTTTTACAATCCGATTAGAGGCGACCAACGAGCTCGGTCTGATGTGCCAGTAATCTAAATTTTAGATCTGTGAATGGTGATTCTTTTGATAAGTCGGGGGTCCCAGATAAACATCCATGAACCACAAATATAATTTTGGACTCACTATGGACTGTCTTTTTTTTTTGGTAAATTTTTTTTTGCCAAACGTTTTACTGTTTTCGATATTCTTACTTGTGAGAAGTCCTAAAATTATCTCTAGAAAGATAAAAATGAAAATTTTAGGGTAAGATTTCGGATCGCACATGAACTTACATGTATTATAAGTAGTTCAATCTCCAAATGTTTCATTTTGCAGTTATGATTTGTTTCTTGATCAGTAAATAAAATATTTATTGAAATAATGAACTAAGTGCAGAAAGAATTATACTTTACAAGGACAAATCATTTACCAAGAAAAAAAAACTAAAAAAGCACAAAAAAGAGAAATAATTTTTGAACAAAAGAACCACTAAGAAAAATTAAAACCAACTAACAACTACAGCCGCAAAAGGTCGATCTAATGGATTCAAGGTGGTTGAAGGGGACAATTTTCAAATTGATCATGAACTCATTGAGAGAGATATTGTGGAACTCGGGCTGGAGGTATAACCAATACGTAATTGTTTATCTGAGGGTCCAGATTATGGCAGTTGGTAAAGCATGCACAATAAGAGATTTTCCATTTTTGGTGGTTTACCATTAGATCAAAGACTATTCTGAACCAAATAAAGGTGTTGGGAAGATGAGCAGTGGTCATTAATAATGAATACGAGTTTCATATATCGAACCCAGGAGATGAACGACTTTGGTACCACCTAAAACTACTTTAGAACCCTTGAACCAACCAATATAAGCAGTTCTTTGAAAAATCAATTTCAAAGATTCATCAATTTAAACAAAAAGAAAAATTGACTGTGAATCTCCCGGTCGAAGACCTTTGGAGATCTTGAAATACCTATTCAAAGACTCATTACAGAGCACATAGAAGTTAAAATGAGAAATAGCCGCCGATACACTTTTACTAAACAAAGCCAAATGCACTATTTGCAAAACATAATCCAAGAAGGACCATGCAACAACGTCATAAGCTTTTTAAAAGTTGATTTACAAAGAATACCAGCTTGATGAAATCTTTGAAGAGAGCTTATGCATCCATTTGGAGCGATCAGAATATTCATAATTTTTCTTCCTTCCACATAAATTGATTGTTTGTGGCTGATAATTTTGGTGAGAACCTTCTGAAGTCTTGAGGTCAATAATTTTGAGATGATTTTGTTGATGCTGCTCATGAGGCTAATGGGTTGAAAGTCAGTAATGAAAATTTTATACTTTGGGAATGAGCATAAGAAATATGGGTTTGAGCCTCCAATCAATGTCTTTGTTGATAACTAATTCAACCATCACCTGCAAAATGTAATACTTCATGAAATCCTAAGAATTCTTAATGAAATGACAAGGGTACCAAGTAAACCACAATTTTTTTGGTATCAACCTATGTAAGACACACCTTGTGTAATCTAATAAAGACACGAACTGTCAAGAAGATTACTTAAACAAGAAGTACACTTTGTATATAATATAAATTCTGAACTGAACCAAACTATGGTATCAAACCAAGTGTTTGATTAACGTATTGTGTTATTATTTTAATTATAACTAGAACAATAATTATAATGTGAAAAATAATGTAAAGGCACACAACAAGATTTTGTTAACATGGAAACAACTAACGCAGAAAACCCCGAGACCTAGTCCAATTTTGAATACTCTCAGGAATTAAGCCATTATACAAAGGCTACTCCAACTTCGTATAGTTGAAACCAAGTAATTTAACTCCAAGTTATTTAGTTCCTTCAGTATCCATGCGCCTATAAAATCCGGTATGCGCACGTGAATCCTAAAATACTCATCAAAAAAAAATATCCTAAAATAGAGTTCACTATCTTAAGTCACATCACCTGCTGTGAAGACTTCAACCGCTCAACTCCCTTGGATCGTATTTCGATACAGTAAAGGAAAATTTTAAGATGATGAAATTTTTAAGTAGCCGTGGAGACTTAAATTTTAAAGTAAAAAAAAGTTCCTAAAATAGAGTTCACTATCTTAAGTCAATTCACCTATTGTGAAGACTTCAACCGCTCAACTCTTTTGGATCGTATTTTGACACGATGGTCGTGTCTTTGTTCTAGTACAATTTAAGATGGTGAAATGAATGGAAATGGCGGAATTGGTAACCTCTTGTCATAGAAGCCTCAAACTATATTCGTTAATATTTTGATAATAATGGAAAGAAGATGTTCTTACATTTTAAATAGGGAAAGAAAACCTAACAGGGCTAATCCATCCTCACCCAGACACTTGTAACTCATCTAACACAACTAAAATCTCAAAATAACTATAACTACCATCATGTATTTAGGCGGGCGACATGTGATAAGGGCACCAACACATTATCGAAATACCTAACTATGGCGAGACCAACTAAAGAGGTACATGACAAATACACACCCATCTTCAAATCCTTGTCCTTGGGCAATAGTATAGTAACCAATGGGAAAAGTGTACTCCCTTTATTTCTTTGACAAATACCGGAAACGACAACATATAGTAAAATCTCCTCATTTATTGCAGGCAAGAAAAAATATGATTTGGCCCTGGCATAAGTGGCGTGAATCCCATAGTGTCCCCCATAGCTGAGACATTAATTAAATCGAGAATTTCTATTCTGATATTGGAATTACTAACCACATATAGCCTAGCCTTGTATCTTAAGATGCTATCCTCGAAAGAATTATTTGGTATAGAAGTTGGAGCAATTAGTAGTTGAGCAAAGTGATTGTAACTTGACATCCTCAATGTAAATGTCAATAAGTTCTCGAGCCCAAGTAGCTTGTGACAAAGAAATGGTGTTGGAGTCACCTTGCGCATGAGATATTCTAGAGAGGGCATCAGCCACTTTATTCTCTGATTCTTTCTTGTATCTTATTTCATAGTCAAACCTAGTAACTTCATTAGGCACTTTTGTTATAGAATAGTTTAAAAAAATTATTAAGAAATATTTGATATTTTGATGGTCATGCGAATAATGAAGTGGTGGCCAAGTAAAAATGTCTCCATATGGTCACTTTGCTTGAATAATAGCTAGTAATAATTTCTCATACGTAGATTGTGCAACAACCCATGCCCCTAGAGGTTTGCTAAAAAACAATAACTCTGCCTTCTTGCATTAGTATAGCTCTAATACCAATGTCACATGCATCAGTTTCTAGAACAAATTGTTCGATAAAATTTGGTAAGGCTAATACTGGTATAGAAAACATAGCTTCCTTGAGCCTGAGAAAAGCTTCAGTAGCAGCTAGGGACCAGAAGAAAGAATTCTTCTTTACTAAATCTGTCAAGGGCCTACGAATAACACCATAATATCCTTCAAAAATTTCTCGTAGTAGTCAGTGAGACCCAAAAACCCTATGACCTTAAAGTATAGTTGGTAGAGGCAAATCCACCGTTGCAGTAACCTTCTCTGGATCATCCATGCCCCCATTAGAAGTAATTATATAACCCACACACTCTAATTTAAATTGCCCAAAATAACACTTAGAAAAGTTGGCAAAGAGATGATGTTGCCTTAATAATTCCAACGTAAGTGTGTGATATGGTAATCTAAGGAAGAGTTGTAAACTAAGATATCATCAAAAAATACTAGATGAACTTTCTCAGAACATCATTCATTAGGGCCTCAAAAGTAGCAGGTGCATTTAAGGACAAACTAGATCAATGGTAGTTCGGATGTTTTTTTGCATACGAGGTAGACTTGTGATCATCCATCGTTAACGAGACTCCTTTATGTGTGTGATTGATCATAAGTGGAATCAAGTTTATTTGTGCGAGGTACAAAAGAAGACCTTGGAGATTTGAAGACAATAATATTTTTTATTATTTTCGTATCTTTTGTGATTTACTTCTGTAGATGGTGAAATTTACTTCTGTAGATGGATAAGGGGTAAAAGTGTCATTTCAAGATCATAGACAAAACTCAACTCTCACGGGAGAGATTAAGCCCTTGGTCCTCAAGGCATCCGCCACGATTTCTAGTATACGTCCACGTGAGACAGTGCTGGTTGTTATGTCCTGATTCCTAGCGCACATCCTCGACGACATACTGCTGGTCACGTAGGTTCTATAGAGCGTAAAACGTCCCCGACAGACTTATGAACCAAAACAACCACAATGTCAGCATGTCTTCGCGAGACGCGGCCCATTATCACCGCTTAATTGGGGGCCCTGGAAAATAATTAGGGGCCTCACACTACATGACAAAAAAGGTCGCTAAAACCTAATTTGAGTTACCCCTTATCCAATTTTTTGTTTAATGGCTAAACTGCCCCTAAATGAGTGTTAATAGGTAATTAAGTTAAGTTAATAGTATGGTTAGATTAAAATCAGACTTTAGAATTAAAATTTGGGGATTTTTTTTTTTTATGTTTCTTTGAGTTGAGAAGAAGAGGAGGTTTTAGAGGGATCATAGACACTATGTCACACCTCGGAGAAAGAGTCGTTAATGTCGGGATCTATTCCCTACGGAGGCTCAAGTAATGTCGTCAACTTCTTTGTCACAAAAGTTGACGACTCAAACCTCTAACATTTGCGAGGTTATGAAAAAAATCGTCAAGGTATTATTTTATACCATAACGACTCTAGTTATCATTTTGTGTCTATACATAGACAAAAGGGTCGTTCTCATTTTGTCATTTTGAAAAAAAGAAGAAAGGGTCGTTACATAACAAACTCAACTACTAGAGTTTTGAAAAAAAGAAGAAAGGGTCGTTAAGATGTGTACCTTAAGATGACGACATATAAATATATTGACTTCTTAAAAACTAAATTCTCGACGAAGAGGACTTTTAAGGCAGCGACCCTTAAGACGACGACCCTCATTTTTTTTAAAGACTTGAAAGGGTCATTCTCATTTTGTGTCATATTGGTGACGATTCTCAAATACATAATGACGATTCTATTGCATTAAGATGACGACCCTTCCATTTTTTTGGTCAGAGAGGTAGTTTTTGGTCATATAAAGTCGTTAGTGTATAAAATTGGTTCTATGATAAATTGACGACTCTATTATGGGGCAAAAATTCTTAAAACCTAGAAAAAGGGTCGTTATCTCCTACACCTTAGACATTAACGATTTTACTACAAATAACATGCAGATGAAAAATTGTTAGGGTATACAACTATCGAGGTTGACGACCCTTATTAACATGCTTCTTTATTTTCATTTAAAAGCTGAATTTTGTGAAAAAAACATCATATTAAACGCAAATAGGAAGTAGATTCGTAAGTTTTAGTTCGCTTACTTTCTAATTGGGCCATATCTTCTTCCGATCGGCCTGAGTCGTTAATAGAGTTGTGATGGAGATTCGATAGAGAGGGGATGAGGGGACTGATTATTATTTTGGGTTTAAAAATGAAAATGAGATGGGGTTTAAAGTTAAGGGTTAATAGAATTTTAAGGTTTAGGTTTAGTGAAGGGTAAAACAGTATTTTCACTATATTTTGGGTTGGGAGTGGGAATAAAATGGCTGAGGCCCCTAATTATTTTCCAGGGCCCCCAATTTAGCGGTGTTGATTATGATTCCATGATTCCTAGTATACATCCTCGACGAGATACTATTGATCATGTAGGCTCTGTAGATACGTAAAAACGTCCCCGACAGACTTATGACCCAGAGCAGAGACATACATGTCTCCTGTAAGCACGACTCACCCTATTTAAGATCAAGGAATGATTCTAGTACATCATCGCGAGATACACTAGTCATGTCTACTCTAGGCTCGGCTCGACTTGCGAGGCTTAGAATAATTCTAGAGACTGACCAACGATATACGGCGGTTATTATGCCTCTTGTCCCTTTATACGGACTCTGGAACATCCTCTTTGAGATACATTGGTCATGTCGGCCCCATAAATACGGACAAAATTGATTCCTAGCACATCTCTGCAAGTTTGGTCAAAGACAAGTGAGCCGAAGTCTCGTAGAGACATTATCGAGCGTGCAAAGCCTTCTTTTCTCTCCCAAACATGTCCCATCGACTTTGGAGAGATTCCATCGCGTTGGCTTAGTCTCAAACAGACTATATCGCATCAAACAACTCTCATACGGCCCCATACGTGTCGGCCAAATCTTAGTCAGCCCCAGATGGGTTGGCCAAATCTCAAACGGCCCCAAACGCGTGAGCCAAATCTCAAACAGATCCAGAAGCGTCATCCAAATCTCAGATGGCCTCATCAAATGAGCCATCTCGTCCGAAAATACTTAGGCACAAGCCTTATCTAGGACTCATGCCTCTTTCTCGGCGTCTCAAACACGCTCACGGCTAGTAAATTGGGCCTGAACTGTACACGTCTATCGAAAAACGTGGATAACTTCTCTTGAGCTCTGTATGATCAACAAAGGGACCCACAAGCAATAATATAGTCTCCACGTGACATATGTAACCGTACATGGAGAGACGGAGCTCAACCTCAGTTTCTCTCACACTCTACACGATTTCTGAGGCATTCCATGTCTTTCGTGTGACTCATCTTAGTTATTCTCACAAATCGAGAGAATATCTCTCTATCTTAACCAACCCGTCTAAAGAGAATATTTTTCTCTCTCTCAACACATCATCACAAAGTTTGACTCGGCTTCACACAAATGGAGGGTAACAATTAGGGTTTTGGTGCGCGGTCTACGACACATGTGAGAAATACCCGGCCTATTTCTCACCGCAAAAGAGAGTAAAGGCGGTGGGATAATGAGATAAACTCAACCTAGTTTATCTCTATCTATTCCTGAAGAGATGGGAGAAGTGATCCGCACGGTTTGTAATCCCTATCTTCACCGACCTGAGATTAGAGAATTCAACTATAAATAGGTCATATATTTCTCCAAGCTAACACACAACTTTCTCATAAACTCTCAGAGAATTCTTCTTCAAGCCCTAAAATTATCTAATCTCTCTCTTTCATCTTCTTCCCTCCCTAAGACCGAGTCCTAACCTCTCATGTGGCCCGAAGTAGCCTTTGAACGGACCTTTGTGCGTTGGTTTAGGTGAAGAAATGTTAGTGCTCAACCTCCCGTAACTCACTTTAAAAACCCTAGAATCCCACTTTAGCGTCTCATCGATATTAGGTAACTACAACTTAGTACACATACTTGATTGGTTGGGATCCGATTTCTTGGTGTTTATCTTTGATAACTAGATATCTTATTACTAGTCGTATTAGATCGGCAAGCTATCATTTGGTGGTGCTTATTCGGTGTCGAAATTTGATAGTTTGTATATATACATAGATCTGATTATCTTGATAATCTAGATTTTGGTAGATCGATCAAACAATGGAGTTTATTAGATGAAACATAATTGTCTTAATTTGTTTGACTCAATATAAAATCTACGATTTAATTCTTGAGATTGAGTGAGTAGTTCTAGAATACATTTTACTCCTTTAGTATTTCATATTACGATCCAAAGGAGTTGAGTGAAAGAAGTCTTCACTACTGGTGAAGCAACTTAAGATAGTGGACTCTATCTTAGGAATCTCGTGTGTTGGCCATATTGGTTGTAGGCACGGGGATGCGAGGAAACTAGGTAACTATGAGGTAGATTACTTGATCTCAACTATACGAAGTTGTTTAGTGGTTTTCGTAGCGGCTTAATTACAGTTTGGTTGATCCCTATAGATAGGTTCAGTTTCCATATCGATTTTATATACCAACTGTATACCTTGTGGTTGATATATTCTTGACAGTCTTTGTCTATATTAGATCACGCAAGTTATCTGTCGTATATGTTGATATCAAAAAGATTGTGGTGTACTTGGTACCCACGTCATTTCACCATTGGTATGTACATATTGACTATGCAATGGAAATAAAAAAACTATATATACAAGAATGTTGCTAGACCCACCGAACAACAGCACCGAGTTGGGCACCGAGAGGGCATCAGACAGTCCTGGTGTGACTCTCAACATTGGGATAGGGAGTGGGGCAGGAGTGGGCCCCACCCTCCCTCTCACACGGTGCCCGGCTCGGTTTAATTTTCGGTGCATCCATAATTTTCGTATATACAATCATATACAAGGGTCTTTATTGTTGACATACTTGGCGATTGTATTAGGTTTTTTCCATACAAGTTTCCGAATGAAAAATTTTGTGGTGTACTTGGTACCCTCTCATTTTCATCTTATGTTGTAGATGCAATGAGATAAAAGATGTCTTGTTTGAGGATTAAATGTTTTCCTTAATAATATGGCCTCCAATACTTGTCCCTCAAGTATCATCTCTTTTTAGGGTTTAAAATCCCATTATGACTAAGTTTCCTTAATTTAGAAGTCAAAAAACAGCGTCAAAACTTGTCCTTCATGTTTGCCAGCGGTCGTCTCGATCCTTTACATGACCCTGACAACTCTAAACGCAAAAACCCTCAAATTCTCTGTTTGAAAATGCCCAAAAATGGTCATCAACCATTCCCAACCCTGACAACTTGAGGGACCAAAATACGGGCATACTTTTTACCAGAAAAAGCTCAAGGGTCGTCATGGTCCAAATTGCTCGACCATGATTACTTTAAATATGAAGAATTTTGTTTCTTGTTTTGTCCAAAACTTCTTCGTCCTACCCGGGGATGATCTCATTTTTTTCGTTTGGAATCTTCTCTTCGTTATTCATAAGATAGAGGTAAAGAATTCTTAAATTTGGAATACTAGAACTTTATCTTTGATCCTTCTTCACTTGTAGTACTTCACTTCCTTACTTATGCAAGAACTCTAATATGCAAGAATTCTTTGATCTTTCTTCACTTGAGTTTGGATTAATCTAGCACTTTTAGCTCATTTTTGGATGGTTCAACCTAATTAACGCAAATAAAGAAAACAAGAGTAATACAAGGTAATATGCAAGAACAGTAACAATTAGTAATATGTATTATTATCACCTCAAAAAAAATATTATATCTAAATAATTATTATCAAATAAGCTTGATGAAGATAGAGTAATGTTTCTTGAATATTTGGATGTTAAAAACATGAGCTCCAAGGACAAAAAAGAAATACCAACATAAAATAATTGTCGGGTGTCTTAAAGGGTGTCATCAGGTTGGAAACAAAAAAGAAATACCCACATGATTACTAAATTATTTAGGTTCCCTATTGTTAGTTTTTTAATTGCACTTTTATATTTATGGATGTAGTTTTTTTTTTTTTAATGTACACTAATTGCTAATTAATAAATACTTTATAGAGACATAACTGGATGACACAATACTATAAAAAATTAAACTCCTGTAGATGGTGGATTTCGACAAAGGCTAAAATCGTAAACCCATAATTATACGAACTTCTGATCCAACAATCAGACGCGAGTATTGAGACACGGGTCTCTCATCGAACCTCTGCGAGAACTCTTGTCTCTCGAAGTATATACGAATATGTAGTCTCTCGGTGGACAACAACATATCTCATGAATACTGAACACTTCGATAATTATTTCTATATAGAATCACGAGATTGACGGCTCCTAAACGACTTGCTCGCTAGTATAGAGCAATAACGTCTTCGGGATACAAACAACGGTTTTCCTGACTATATAAAGGATATGAAGCTCAGACAATCTCATGTCGAATAATTAATGCTCCTAGACGAGCTTGCTCTGCTAGTATAGAGCCATCGATTAATTATTCTTAAATTCTTGGATTCATCCTTTGAACTTAAAATATTCAAATATTTTCATAATATTTCGTTACTTCAATCTATGGTTCTTCCCGTGAGAATGCCATGGGTTAGTAATAAATAATAAAATGCACGGGCATCGAGTTACCTTCGAGTAAGCCTAGACCAAAATGGTGTAAATGTATTCGACAATACATTAACAAACACACAGAATGAACAAACAAGTATTTCAAAATACGAGACGATGAACCTATGCAAATAGGAAAGAAAATAATAAAATAATAGTCAATGCGCTAGGGGATTGGCTCACCGGCCCGACCGTCATGCGTGACCGGTCCACGCCCAAATTCTATATTTTATCATATTTTATTATTTTTCTTGATCTCATGAAAATCCTTTCATTTGAACAAATATCCTTCGTTTTGAGGAAACTCTTCAGTTTCAGTTTCATGGTGTTTCTTTCACACTAAGGAAATAATATAAAATTAGGGAAAATATTGTGGGGCCGTGATTATTGGACAACCGGCCATGCCTTGATCCCGGCCGGCCCCACACCTCATGGTTCCTCATTATTTTATTATTATTTCCTAATATCATGAAAACTTTAATCTCATGATAGTTCCTTGATCCCATAAAAAATAATATAAAATTAGGGAAACTCGTGGGACCGGGCCCAAGCTGGCCGGTCATGCCCTAGCTAGCCCCACACGCCTATTTTATTATTATTATATTTTTCATATTTCCTTAATCCCATGAAATTCCTTGATTTCATGATGTTTCCTTCAAATTATGAAATTCCTTCAAAATTATGGGAAAATACACAAAAATACATAAAATTAAGGAAACTTATGGGACCGGGCCCAAGTTGGCCGGTCATGCCCTAGCCGGTCCCACAAACCCCTTATTTTATTATTATTATTTATATATTTCCTTAATCTCATGAAATTCCTTGATTTCTTGATATTTCCTTCAATTTATGAAAATTCCTTCAAATCATGGAAAAATATATCAAAAATACTTAAAATTAAGGAAAACTCGTGGGACCGGGCCCAAGCCGGCCGGCCATGCCCTAGCCGGTCCCACACACCCTTATTTTTATGTAGAAATTGACGTTTAATCCCTTTTTTGCTGGGCTTTGGACGCTCTAGTCCCTCCTCTCGAGAACTAGTCTTGGTTAGTCCAAATCTATCCAATTTAAAACGGCTTAGTCGGTTTATAAACGATTCGATCCAAAATCGTTATTTTTTATGACAAAATACCCCACCAGTTACGTGGTATCACTTTCTAAAATTTATTTTCTATTTGTTCACTTCCTTTTCTTAGCAGCTCTCTCTTTCTCCATCGAGGAACAAAATCCTAAAAACTAATTTCGATATTTTCAACTTCCAAACATACATCTGAGAATTAATCAAACACTTGATTCAATTCGATTCCAAGCCTAGATCGTCATCATCGTTTTTCTTGAAGATTAATTTCAAATCGAGAGAAAACATTGATGAGATTCAATATCGTTAAATTGATTTGTGGATTTTATCAGTGTAATCGATCTGAAAAGTAAGTTCAATCTATCCTTATCGTTTAATTTGTCGATCTCTAAATCGATTCCGTTAAAAAAAACAGTTTCAAAAGCTTATTAATTCAATTTGTTTGCATTTTTAGATCTATTTCACTTGTTAAAGAAAAGATTCCTTATGTTGGATACATAACCGAGTTCAAGTTCATTAGTTTGGATTCGAAAAAATCCTCTATAAAATATTTATTAGGCGACATAAATTATCTTTCTCGATTTTCTTGACAATTTGCGATTTTTTTTTGCAATGTAGTTCTTAATCTCAGTCGCTGTCAGTTTATAGAAATTGGGATTGAAAATGTATTGAAATCATATTGTTTTGTGGTTAAATGTGGCGCACAATGTAGATATAGTTTCTTGCTAAGTTGCTTTACTAATGTTGGTAGGAAGCGTATATGTGAGATGGTGATACAAATCCAATGATATATCATTTTTTGTTTCTTATGTTCTACTATGGAATTATGTTATTGCTTGGAGCAACTATAAAAATCAGATATGAAGAAGAAGATTCAGAACTTCTATATGTGAGAATCAATTTTCATTTGATCTATTACTTTTGATTGATTACCCAATATTTTGGAAATTCTTCCATTCAATTTAGTTGGTTTCACGAGATAATCATTCTGAAAAATAATAATCCTATTTTATAAAATTAGCTTTCCATAGATTTGGATTTGGCTCAAACACACTCTAGGACTCTTATCAAATTTTAGTGAACAATCTTTTTTCATTTTTTGGATGTCGAATCCATGATGCTATGAGTCACTAACTGTTGTTTTTTTCATAATACTTGCTATATGAGGTGTATTTTCTTGTGTACCAGTTATACGCGGTGTACATAAATGTACACTGTTTTTTTTCTTTGTATTCGTTATACGAGGTGTATTTTATCACATAAACTTATACATACATAATGGCGTGTACAAAATTGGAGAACATGTGGAAAAATGATACCATAAGCTTATGTTTGCATAAATATCAATGTAAATTCTGGTGCACATGTAGAAAAAATGAGGGCTTAAGCTTATGCTTGCGTAGATAACTATGTGTACAAGTTGGTGCACCCTGGGAAAAATGAGTGGATAAGCTTATGACTTGTGTATAAATAAGGGCATAAGCTTGGGTGTGTTCAGCAAAATCACCCATTGGTTCTTTTATTTCTTCTTTACACGGTTATATTTTTGAAAAAATACTAAAATTTAAATGTAGACGTGTACATGTTTGTACACTGAAAGATGCATGAGTATGATTTTGGAGTTAAAACAGTATGTTCTCAACTGACTTCGTTAATAACGACATGGTTCTAATGGGTTGACTAACGAGACGTGTGAAAGAAGGCCATACATCGGTAATCTTGAACAAAGAATAACCAAGTATGTGCCACTCCGTCCCTCCCTCCCTTCCCTTCCCTAATACTAGTACTAATAGTCGCAGAATTTGTATTCGTAACTACAGGTCGGTCTTGATCAAGATGTTTTCTCCTTATGAAAAGATCGAGTCGGAGGATTTTTTATGGCACACTCGTGGTCCAAAGCGAGGAGAGCTACGAGGTTTCACTTTCATCCATTACTTTCAACTACTGTGGATCGTTATACTTGTGTACATTCTTTCTAGGAAGATTGGAAATGCTTGAATAACAATGTAGTATAGAGCGAGCAGGTTCTAAACAATTACTAAGTAATGATTGCATGAACTATAACTAGCGTGTACAATCTGGTGCACATGTGAAAAAATGACTCAATAAGCTTATTCTTGCGTAAGTAACTAGGGTGTAAAAATTGGTGCACCTGGGAAAAAAATTGACTTGATGCTTATGATGCGTGCACGCCTAGGTGTACAAACTGGTGCACGCCTTGAAAAACGACTCTGTAAGCTTATGCTTGTGTTTCCGGTTTGTGCACATTTTTTTTCTGAATTGTTACTGTGCTCATAGTTGTACACATATTGATTCTTAATGCGTACATAATTATACACATGTTGATTATATGAGCACATGCATGCACTTGCTAGGAACGCTGTAGGAGTTTTCATCTGTACTTGGGACGGAGTCTTTGAATGAGTCACATATAGTTTGCTAAAACAAAGACCTTCCTACCATTTTCATTAAATGGATAAGATACATATTGTAATTAAAGATCTTTGCAACACTAGGTAGTGTATGTCTATCTTTTTAGTTTTACGTATGAAATAGAATAGTGTATTAATTTTTTAGCTTCATCTCGACGCATCTTGTTTAAAATTTTAGACTTTGAATTTTTAGTTTTTCGGTTTCAATTTTTAGACTTTGAATACCAAGGCCTCATCTTCATTTAGTGTACATCGACCTCGTTCTCTTTGCGAGAACCCGAGAGAAAACTTCATTTATGCTATCAATGATTTCTATATAAAAACAAATGAATGAAAAACACTTTAAGATATTAACTTCATTTTACATAATGAATGTAAAAGATCTTAATAACGAATTTGAAAGAGCGTATTAATGGATAAGATGATTAAAGATTTACGAGCTCTTTTAGTGATTATGAGAGATTTCATTTTAAGATATTAACTTCATTTCTATATACAATTCACGGGAATGAGTTGAGAATTGACCAGGATGAGATTGGGGAACAAGGTCATTGGATACGATGAACGGAGAAGCAAATACTAGTAAGTTCTTTAACATATGGGTTACTAGCTCCTTACAGATTTGAGTAGAATCCGACTTTCAGCTCTTTAGATATTGAATTGGTAATGTGTACATAGTTGTACACATGTTGATTCTAAATGTGTACATGATTGTACACATGTTGTCTTTAATGTGCACATTTGTACACCCTATTAGTTGATGTGCACATAGTTGTACACCTGTTGATCATTAATGTGCACATAGTGGTCTGTACAGATTTGTACACCTATAAATCGTTAATGTGCATATACATCTTGATGGTTAATATGCACATAATTGCACATCTTGATGGTTAATATGCACATAATTATACACATGTTGATTTCTAATGAGTGCATATATCGATTCCTGGATTCGATATTTTGTTTTGTGAATTGAATTTTTCATTGGGTGCTCTACATTTAACATGATTTTTTCATCGCATTGGTTGGTATTGGTGTTCATCGTCTTGTTTTCTTTGAAATGTTACCTCCAAAAAGCTTGCATTCATATCCAAGAAGGTGGTTTTAAGGGAGGAAAAAGTGATGCAAATAAAAACGATTGTTGATGCAAGGAAGGATTGTGCGAGAAGTTTCTCTTACCGGTGAACGAGATGGAACGATTTAGATGTGGCACATGTGTTTGTTATGTCCTCATCTAAATGGGTTCCCACCGGCAATTCATAGAGTAGTAACTAAGGTGTACATAATTGTACACATGTTGATTCTTAATGTGTACATAATTGTACACTTATTGTATGTGTTTGTCTCTGTTTATATGTGCTTGTTGTTTTACATGTACTTAGTTTTGTTCGATTGTATTTGTATTGTTGATAAATTGTGATTGTATTCTCTTTGTTTCGGGATCCTTTTGTCAATGGAGAGAAAGTCTCAGTGTTAATTTGAATTTGGCGACAAAGTTTTACCACCTTCCCGGAGAACTTGGCTCATGTCGAAACTCCACGAAGGTTTGCAAAAAGCTTGTTACATACTTAATGCCCATCGTTAGTTTTGTTTGCATAAAACTACTTGAAGAATTGCTAAAAGCTTGTTGTTCTTAAATACACATACCATATTCCCATCATCCATTTTGTTTGTATATCGAAGAATTGTCTTTTATCACTTAGTCAGTCTAGCTATTCCGATTCAACCAATTAAATTCTCCCGATTTGGTGGTTTTATTTTCGTTTTCATTTACACGTGTTGATTATTAAAGTGTACATAGTTGTACACATGTTATTCATTTTGAAGTCTAAGAAATTAGGGAAAGCACTAATGTGTACATAGTTGTACACCTGTTAGTATAATCATTTTTTCGGAGTTGTAGCTTGTAAGAACTGGATGGTTTATCAATGTGTTACCCAGTATTCATGCTATCAGTGATTACTCAATTATATAGGCCTAGGTGAAAAATAAGTTAGAAACTGGTGGTACAACGGTATTTTAGCTTACGAGTCACCAATATCTAGCTCAACCATGTATGATTATTTTGTTGTTTTATTAGATTAAAACTTTATGAAACAATAGGTTGATCTCTGTGCTGACCACTTTTTCCTCTTCGTCATTGTATGTATAGATGCACAGTATAAATACATCATTTCCATGTCTTGCGTATCAACAAGATGCTTTCATGTCTGCGGAGCGACATGCTTCAAAATATGAGAGGAGCGTTCGGTAAACCCTTGGGAATGGATCACCTAGCTAACTTGTTATCGTATGAGATTCAAGTGCCGGTCTACTTTTGCTATGTTGGTGTACAAACTGGGTGCACCTTGTTTTGTCTTTTGATTTTTTGGATTTTTGTAGACATGTACATGTTTGTACGCCAATGTAAACTAAGTTTTTTTTAAAATGAGAATTATATAGTCATATGGGTACTCTTTTTGTAGCTCTCGGAAAGAGCTTTCCGAATATATAAAGTTTGTGAATTTTGGACAAACGGTTTAAAAGATAAATTGTTTTTAATTCTTTTTTATATTATTTAAAATTGCTGACATCATTGTGAGTCACTTTGGACTAAACTGTAAATATTTGGACTAAATCGTAAATCAGGAAGGTTATTTGTGTACTTTCAATAAAAAAGGACTAATTTGTACCTAGTTGAATGGGTCAGGACTAACTAGTATATTTGGATGGGGTTTTGGACTAAACCGTATTTTTCCCTATTTTTATTATTTTGATATTATTTGCTTCCTTGATCCCATGGAAACTCCTTCCCTTCAAGGAAACTCCTTGATTTCAACAAATTCCCTAAATTCATGATATTTTCATAAATTCATGAAAAATTATATAAAATTAGGAAAAGGCACCACGGGACCATGGTCACTGGCCGGCCGTCCATGCCTTGGCCTCAGCGATCCCACGCATCATCATTCATTTATTTTATAATTATTTTCCTTCATCTCATGAAGTTTCCTCGATTTAAAAGACCACCGATTTTGTCATATTTTCTCGAATGGATGCTCAACTGCACGTAAGAAAATATCAAAATTCTCAGGACTAAGACACGAACACTTTGGTGACGTGAGCATATTACCTTGACCGACCAAGGTTGTCTCTTTGGCTTGCAAGGAGCCGGTCCCTCGTATTTTCACAATTTGACCTAATTTCATATTGGGCCCAAACTCTTTCCTACCGTCCCTCTTGAATTCTTCATGAGTTTAACTCTCGGACTGTTTTCACCTCCCGAACGAGCTTAAAACCTAAATATTCCCGCATCAGGAGATAGGAAATTCTTTTCCGTACAGAATGGAGGGGCGGACCATCAAAATACGAGTCCGTATGAGAATTCTACATCGATTCTAGTAAAAGGCGCTAATTGGGGTTTCAACCAATGCGGGGATTGCTCAAACAATCAATATTTGATCCCGTGACCACCCGGGGCCGGTTTCATGACCCTTGGTCGGTCCCTCACCTCTTCATAATTAATTAGGTTTTATCACCTAAGGTTCAAACAAGCATTTTCGAATAAATGATTAAACCAGCATTTAATCATTCTTTCATCAACAATTCACCAAATCTTCAAGAGGCCTTGGTATTTGCTCACACGAGCATATGGGAGTTTCATGGTCGATCCACGGTCCCATGGAGCCAATTCTCCTTCATTGCATGGTTAATTTTCAAATAAACCATCAATTGGTCAAATTAGAGTTTCTGAGTCCAAGGATCATAATTCCAGATTCGAACACTAATAACTTTATGATCTCATCATGATCAGTATTCCTATTAATTATGCTCGGTTCAACTACCAGTATTTTAATTAATATTTTATTTTGGTCACGCTGCCAATAATTCATCGGACGAGTGACACTTGCTCAGACGAGCAATACTTGCTCAAAACAAGGAATATTTATTCAACTATTAATATTCAACAATTCATCTAATGAGCAACACTTGCTCACCTCAACGTGAGAATCACATCACCGTCTCGACGAGATACGTTCAATTCATGAGTTTCGGGAACATTTTACAAAATCATGTTCAACTCAATACATGGACTCATCGTCCCATTAAATCACGAAGTCAACAACGACTAAACTAACCACGAGACGTCAATCGTGTCACTTGGGGGATATCAATTAGGGTTTTGGTGCAGCGGTCTACGGCACGTGTGTTCAAACACACGATAGAATGTGAGCAAGTCGTGCAATCGGTTGAAGGAGTTAACAAAGTAGTGGATGGAAAATCAACCAAGTCTCATACGATGAGCAAGCTGGTTTCAAACACGATTTCCATTTCCCCACTCTTTGATTCCATCAAGCTGTCACACTTCATGGGATCATGGTGTCTACAATTCGAGCAATATAAATAAGTCTGAATCATGATTGAAAGAACAACGACAAGAACAAGAACGATTTCCGTCTCACGGACAACACGAGATCAACAACTCATCAATTGAGCAATTACTCTCAATCGAACAATTTCAATCATTGAGAACTTATCATATTCGAAATTCTCAACACACCTACAATCTTTGATTACTATTGATTCCACACATTTCTAAGCTTCCCTCCTACGAGATCGACCTATCCTCTCTTGTGACCGAATTTACTCTGGAACGGCCATTGTCTTGGTTTAGGCCGGAGTACTACAGATTGATCTCTCGAATTCAAAGCACTCCCTTTTTACAGTGCATCTGTGTGAGGTTGAACATTTCGCTCGGTTCAAGGAGTCTCCTCCGTACCGTCGTCTCCACAATTCCGTAAAACCAGCAAATCGTTTTTCCCCATCTACAACTCCAATGGAAAAACTAACCTAAATTATATCATTTTAATTCAATCCAAGCATAATAAATTAATCACAAAGTACTACATCAAAAATTAAATTTCAAATGAAAAATAGGGAATACAGAGATATCAATACAGAAACACTAAGCGCATTGTATATGATTTTATTTTTGTTAACCGAGTTTTAATTGTCTCGGCAACTTCAAAGTGACTAATTAAATGACTCTCCGCTCCATTAGACATAGTAAGTTAGCGCGATAAACTTGTCCCATTTGTATCTAGCTGATAACTAAAAACTAAAACTACTTTCTAATAACAATGACGTGATTTCGAACGTCTTGCATTGAGTAACATTTTTTATCAGGATCTCGTTTTTCACCGTTGGTGTGACCATATTCTTACAACTTGTTCCCAAAAGAAGTTTTCAGATCATTTTTTTCTTAGGGAAATCCAAGACCACCCAATAACTTCTAGCCAAATCGGTCTCTTCATTATTTCCTTTTTCCATTGATTTTGTTAGAGCACTTTGGTTGGTTGAACCCTCAAGTGTTGGCATGTCAAGGTTGGTTGTCATATTTTAGTATCAAAACTCACAAGTCGTTTGATTAGATTACTAGAGTCAACTTTGTTAGGTTAGACTAGAAAGTCTAGAAATGTATTGAGACATACAAGTATTACTACGAAGACACGAAGATTACGAAGACGTATCGACAACGACGATAACATCATACTTCCACTTGAGGTTAGTAATACATGCCTAAATATTTATTTATTTTTTTATCTTTTTAAATAAAAATAAATTTTTGATAATTATAAGAGAAATTAAACAAAGCTTTTAGTTGGCAGCCTAACAACAAGTGGGCTCCAACACCTTTACGAATATCAATGCCTAATATATGAAAAATAAAACTACCATAACCACTACCATTGTCGTTACTAACTAAGCGGTTCTTGAGATGCTTGAAAAAACATAAAGTATCTTCACCCAATTCTCCTAGAGTAGAAAAACCTAAGACACCCGAGACCATAACATTGGGAAACACACTTGTCCAAGTATTTAGTGTGTTTACGTGAGACCGCACTAGATATAGCTTTTCCAGGGACGAAAGAGCGGATTCCATCACTAGTGAAGGGCGAGACTCCTGTGACATCCATACAAACATCCTTGCCATTTTCCCAGTTGAGCACAAAAATGTCAGCAGGTTTCAAATCTTTGTCGTCCTTCGTCAGAAAACCCAGAGAAACTTCCTTACGCACCGGCACACTAGCTTTGTAAAAAATGTCAGCGATTACATCACGAACAAAATCATGTCGGAACTTAGGGCCGATATCCTTAGCACAATGAAGCGCGTGATCCCCAAAGATATCCATAGATTTGTTACAACTTGGGCATAATCCATTCTCAACGAACAGTGGGATACCAAAGCGATAGCAAAGCACAACTCTAAACTGTCTAGGACCAAGGCACTGATTAAGCCCACTGATGGGTACATCCAATAAATAATCTTGCGCATGCTTGATACGGTTACACTGCCACAAAATGGAATCTCTTGCAGACATAGAAAATTGGTCTGGGATTTGCTTCTTAACTGCATCGAAATAAGTGACTGCCAGGGAGTGCATGGAAGGGGGGGGGGGCAGTGTTATCGATACAATATGTAGAAGGTAAACCACATACATGAATAAATTTCTGAAGTGCAAACTGATAAGCAGGGCCTTTGTCCGTTGAGAATGAACTACCAAGAATCACCTTTTGCACCGAAGAAGTCTGACTCTGAGAAGCAAGGTAACAATACGCGCTGGTATTAGCCATGGTGTAAATGCCAAGTCGACCATCTTTGATAGGCAAGGTAGCTAATCGCTGTTGTAAAGGACCAAACCCCGCACCATCACCCGTAATTAGAAGTCTCAGGTACTTAAGTAGATGATCATCAAAAAGAGCAGTGGCTGATTGCAAGGCTGCGGGGTTTGGTAGTACGCATTGCAAAATATAATCGAGACACTCCAGTGCAATTGCGAAGTAATAGCATCTCACTTTGGGGGTCTCTGAGTTTCTTGATTGCAGACATTAATTGAACAGTCTTATTCACCCTGCCCAACAACATATCACTAATATAATTCAAATCTAAACTCACTGGTCCACCCCAAAAGTTTAACACCA
The DNA here is from genome assembly GCA_023531295.1 of Papaver armeniacum. Taxonomy (NCBI): domain Eukaryota; kingdom Viridiplantae; phylum Streptophyta; class Magnoliopsida; order Ranunculales; family Papaveraceae; genus Papaver; species Papaver armeniacum. The sequence continues at coordinate 67,914 of JAJJWW010003721.1, read as the reverse complement.
TTAAAAGGTCTACCAATATCAACAGGGAAAACACCATCACTGGTCCACCCAAAATATAATCGAGACACTCCAGTTCCTTAAATTATTTCCATTTCTTTATCGTTTGCTTTCAAGTCGTTTCTGATTGAAAACATAACATGCGAAGTTATATATGTGAAACCCTAGTATAATAGACTTGATCATCATATTGTGATCAAAATATCAAGGAACAATATATAAATTAGTACTAAGCGCTTTATATTGGTATATTGATTTTTCGAAGTGTAATGTTTATCTTTTGAACTTCGTAATTGCGACATCAAAATTATATTGTGTACGGGTACGCATACTTAGCCAGTCTCCATCAACCATTTAGTACACACACAAGTATGTTTACATTTGGTTCCCGGTTTTGGACTTATACACAAATGTGCGAACACACTATATGCTTATATCCAAATATAGTTACATGATTCTAAGCTCTTTATTTCAATCATTGAAACATTCTTACAAGATGACAATAGCCGTTGTCACACACTATTAACATCAAAGCGATTTTCAAGATATTGAAATAATCATTATCGAAACATTCCAAGTCTACACCAAATGATTGTATCACACAAACCATGTAAGATGTTACTCGACAATTTTCTCATGATATAAGATGAACTTGGTCGAAGCGAAAGCTTGCCAACACATATTTCGAGAAATATGTAAGCGAGATAAACTCAGCTCGAAATCTCAAATGTGTATATAGAAAACTATATCGTAATACGACTTATGTCTCAATATAGGAGATAGAGTAGAAATAGACTTTCCAAGTGATATATGAGTTCAAGTCTCCACATACCTTTTGTCGATGAAGTTCCACAAGCTCACCTTAGTAGTTCTTCTTCTTCAAATGATGAACGCCGTGAAAACTAAGCTCAACTACACAATCTATGTCCTAGTCCGAGACATCTATAAATAGGCTAGAAATCAAGACTTATAGTTTTGATCACTAACATTGACAAACATGCTTGAGATAGCAACGCATGCGAGTTCGACCGAGCAGTGCTCTAACAATCCCCCCCTTTGTTAATTTTAGTGACAAAACTATCAATACATATGGATTACAAAATAATTAAAAATTATAGCTTCTCATCCAAATGCTTGATATCGTTGGCATCTTCAACATGACTTGAAAACTTCGTCACTTCCAAGTACTCCATGATTCTAAACGTGTTCAACTCAGCATCATAGTTGTTGAAGATTCGTAGCGATAACAATGAGAAAAAAAAATACTCTCAATCATTGTTATACAGTGTCATTGTATTATTACACAACATCAAAGTCCAATTGTATCACAATTTTGACAACAATACTATGGCGATATGTATCACTCCCCCTTAGTCAATACTTCATCTCAACATGAAAACCACTCCCCCTTACATAATGATATGTATATGTATTTGTAGTATGAAACTACACATTAATTCTCCCCCTTTTTGTCAATATAAATTGGCAAAGGTGCGAAAATTAGTGGGATCCTCATGAACTTTTCATAGAGATACTTCATCACCAAAAGAGAATACCATACCAACTTATTTAGACGCCATCATAAAGCCGAAGCTAAATGCATTCATCAAGGAGTTTAGAAAGATACAAGATAACCCTTATAATATTCCACAGCCGCACTCCCCACAAAGATTTGGCAATTAATCACAAGTTCAAAAAGAACTCTCCCCCATAAAATGTCATTCCCGAAGGAACAACAAAGCCGACCTTGCTTTTACAAGAAAAGAAGGATTTCTTTGGATATAACCAAATCACATGAAAAACATGAATTTGCATCCAAAAAATTCAATTGAAATAACCACAAGAGAACCCATGGTTAGTTCAACTGGAATACACAACTAAATTAACCACAAAAAAGTGATCAATTCAATTGGCCATGCTCGACATAAGAGAACTTACGGAGCAGCACAGTCTATGCACAAAAATTGTGGATCGTAGATCGACCAATACCGCGGAATACACAAGGATTCATTTTATTTTCCATCACTATTTGCACAATGACATACAATAGACATAATCCTTGTAAACAAAAGTTTTATTATTTCTTCCATCAAATAATGACATAAAAGGCTTTAACTTTTGTAAGTCAAAAGTTCATTCTATCTTTTTTATCAATACATTCATACCGACATAATAGAGATAACTTTTAAACAAGGATGGGACAGTCACAGTTTCACGGACGTAAACAACATATCCCATAACAATTTACAATATATAAAATCATAAAGATTAAAATTGCAAAAATCATCTTCCAAAAAACTTAGAATTTAAATAAATAAATCTAAAAACATGAAGATGAAATCGTTGGACATAGCTATGTGTACTCACAGCAATGGCTATTCCAACCCCTAGTTATTATTCTAAACACGAGAAATAAATTCTCATAAGAAGATTTACTAGACATTGAGACCTCTGAAGAATTCTTTATCGTCCCCGAACTCCTTGTCGCCAACATCCATAGGTACATAAGGTTCATGGAGACAAACCTTCTAGGCTGATGATGTCGAACCAGGGCCTTCTGAATTTCGAGAGTTCTCATAACAACATCCTTTATTTGCTGAATCTCCTTCCTTGTTTTCTTCAACTTTTCAAGAACACCAGAAAATTTCTGAGAATTTGAAGGAACAGTTATTGGCTTCCTCATATTCCTTCTTTTTCTTTTCAAAGTTGGAGGTAGCGGAGATTTTTGTTTTTCCTTCATGATTTATGGCTTAAAAACCATATTAGCATCTTTTCCATCAGAACACATGATGCTTGGAGTATCCATACGTGTATGGGCTTGTGAGACGAAATCACAATTTAAACTCAACATGCAGTCTTAAGATGAAAAGAGTTTCAGAGAAGGAAAAGGAATGTAGGGTTACAGAACCTTTTAACCACACAGATTCACGCACACACAATTACAATCCTAAAAAGAGTAAAATTGTCGAGAATAACCCTCTTTTATTGAATACACATGGAAGTCCCTTCCAATATCAATCAAATATGAAAGAATTCCGAAACATACAACAAATCTAAGAAAACAAAAAAGAAAAAGTTTTTTTTTTTTTTAAGCCTGAGGTGTGCACAATATTGTCTCTTTTAATCAGGCACATGAGACAAGATGCACCAAAACAACACAATCAAGTTGTGCTATGGTGAACAACAATTTGTCCACCATAACCTTTTTGAAAGGAATCCATAGACCCATGTCTATCATATTGTTTAGACCATACTCTTTTCTCTAGTGGTCTTGACCTATCTTTGGAAACCAACTTCTTTGAAGAGGACAAAATCTTACATACCTCAACGATTTTTTGAACAAGTTTAAGCTTGTTTGCTAGACGATTTGCTCTTCGTTGAAGTTTCTTGACATGTCTCATCTTGTGTTTATACTTGAAACACTTTGAAAGTTCATGATCTTTGAGTGAACAATAAGAGCATGTCAAAGGATAAGATTATTCGGGCGCTCGAGATGTGCAAGATGCTAGGGCACGAGTGGAACACGAAAAATCGAGACGAGAGAGTTTCCAACATAAAGGCTAATTTCTTCTTCCAGATTGGTTGAGTCTTCTTCTGGAATAATATCGAGATTGATCTATGTATTGCTACAATTATCAAAATCAATATCTTCACAAAGAAGTGCAACACTTGATTTTTCGTCTTCATTGGAATCATAGTGATCAGACATTTCATCAAGAGTTACAGCAAGACCTTTGTTCCCAGTGTATTTTCTACGATTTGGACACTCATTTGCAAAATGACCAAAACCTTTACACTTAAAGCATTGTGGCATATCCTCGTCATCATCCTCGTCAGCATCCCTGTTATTAGGAGGAATGCGATTGTGAGGTTTAACTGATGACCTAGGTTTGTCTCTGGAAAACCGTTTACTTCTCTTCAATAGAAGATCCCTAAACTGTCTTGTGATCAAAGAGACTTACTTGTCAAGATCTTCATCTGATGAATCATCCTCAGAGACATAAACACTTTTACTTTGGTCAAGTAATTTAGTGTTCTTTTGTGCTTTGAAGGCAACATCCTTTCCGATTTTGGATGTGTGCTCATGATCAAAGATCTTTAGTTTTCCAACCAGTGTATTTCTGAAGAGAGCATCAAGGTTATTTCCCTCAACGATGGCATGCTTCTTAGAATCATATCTAGATGGCAGCGATCTGAGAATTTTCATCACAATGTCCTTTTCAGGAATAGTCTTACCCAATGCAAAAGATGCATTAACAATTTCAGACACTTTATGATTAAACTCATTAAATGAATCTTCATCTGCCATACAAAGGTTTTCCAAATCGGAACTTAGGTTTTGAAGCCCTAGCTTCCTTTTCACTGGTATTCCCTTCGAATACGGTTTCTAAGATATCTTAAGCATCTTTATACCGAGTGCATGTAGTCACATGGTGCTGAAGATCTGGGGTGATGGCATGTATGATGGCATTCAAACCGTTGGAGTTTTGCTTTGCAACAAGTATCTTAGCAACGTCATATGCACCAATATCCTTAGGAATGGTCGCATTCCCTACTGCCACAACGGGAACATCATAGCCATTAGCTACATAAACCCATGATTGAAAATCATGCACTTGAAGAAAGGCACACATAGCAATTTTCCACCACAAGTAATTTGAGCCACCGAAGACTGGTGGTACGTTTATAGAGATAACACTTCTGTCCATATTAGATCGCTACAAACACAGACTTATGAGATCTTTAATGTGTTTGCATGCTCGATACCAATTGAAAATGCGGGGGTCTAACAACCACACCCAACAATTCGTTTGGAAATGAGAGGACTTACTCCAATACACTTTCTAGAGAATCAACTAGACAATCAGACTCAATTTAGAGTAAAGTATATCAAAGAGTTTAATATCTCTGTTTCATAATGTAATCAGCAAATCAAACAGTTAGAAATCCGTGAGCCTGATTATTATGTGAAACAACTTGAACGGTACCAAAGACCAATGTTCAAGTGTCAATCAATGTAAATTAACAACCAAAGGTTGGATATTCTAATTGATTGATCTTAACGCACAACTGTGATATTTCAATTATATAACAAAATATAATGCGAAAAAGAAATAACACGGACACCAAAATTTTGTTAACGACGAAACCGCAAATGCGAAAAAACCCGGGACCTAGTCCAGTTGAACACCACACCGTATTAAGCCGCTACGGACTCTAGCCTACTACCAATTAACTTGATTTGGACTGTTGTTGAACCCTAATCAATCTCACACCAATTCAAGGTACGATTCGTTCCTTCGTCTCTTATCCCGAGCGGATACTACGCACTTGATTCCCTTAGTTGATCTCACCCACAACCAAGAGTTGCTACGACCCAAAGTCGAAGACTTGATAAACAAATCCGTCTCACACAAAAAAGTATATAGGATTGAATAAATCTGTCTCCCACAGAAACACCCAAGAGTTTTTGTTCCGTCTTTTGATAAATCAAGGTGAACATGAACCAATTGATAAACCGGACTTATATTCCCGAAGAACAACCTAGTATTATCAATCACCTCATAATAATCTTAATCGACTAGCGAAACAAGATATTGTGGATTCACAAGCGATGAGACGAAGATATTTGTGATCACTTTTATCTTGCCCATCGGAGGAATTATTCTCGAGTCAATTATTTCAATTGTACTCAATACGATAAAATCGGGCAAGATTAGAACACGCAACTACAAGAGAAAATAGTTGGGTCTGGCTTCACTGTAAAGACCCTCAAGCACGTCAACGCTATTTGACTGGTCTAGCGCTAGTCAAGTGACGATTTAGCCGCTAATGACTCGATTAGTTAATATAAAATTTAATTATTAGGAATTAATCTAACAACGATCTAGATACGAAATTACTATCATCGAATAGCTCTCGAAAAGTTGTACGAAATAGACTGCTCGATCGCGTCATTCGGATACCGGGCGAAGAAAAATTTATCAGATAAGTATGAAGGGAAAAATATACTTTTTGTAGTGGACCGACCTAGCTGCCCATATCCAAGTGATGAGTGCCTTTATCATTTTTCGTTGGTCTTATCAAAACCAATCTAGCAGATAAGCTCATTCAGTCTTCTTCTTTCTCTTTCCTCTTCTTCTTTTTCTTTCTTCTTCTGCTCTTCCTCCATCTCTTCTGTTGAAGATTGAGAGATGAAAGTGAGGTATAATTTGAGAGTATTATCATGAGGATGTATAGATGATGAGGAGATGTTGTAGCTGTGAATCATGATGAAGAACAGTTAGGGTTCGAATCTAGGAAGATCAAAATTAGGATTATAGATTCGGTTATTACTCTAAAGATTTAAGAGAGGAAATTAGAACTATGGTTGGATGAAGAAACAAGGGTTATGGTGTAAATTGAAGCTTGGGGTTGTTCTGAGGTTGAATTGAGGATAAATCAATGAGTTGGGGTTTCTCAAGATGAACTGGAAGTTCGATTAGTGATGAATAAGAAGAATTAGAGAGTGGGTTTAGTTGATTAAGGAACGGGGTGGAGTTGGAGCTTTAATTTCAGTTTAATTGTGAATTTGAGAATTAGGGTTTGTCTTGTTCTTCCCCAATTTATGAATTAGGGTTACGAAAGTTGATGATTATAAGACTCGAGACCGAGAGAGAAGAAGAGTAGAGTTGGTTTTGTAGATGGTGGTGGTTTTGAGATGATTTACGAGTCGGGTCGAGTGAAGAGGAATCTAATTCAATTGTTTGAGTTGGATTAGTTTGAGGTAATTATTCTTATCAATTGAATTAGTAAAGCTATTTATGTATGTTGTCGATTACTATGTGGTTGTTGATGAACCAGGAATTGAGAGAGTATTTAAGATATTGTAGATATGTTGAATTGAGACTCAAATGAGATTATAACTGAAAGAGTAATATGGTGTTGTAACTTAGAAGATGAGATGAGTGTTGGGTTGATGGTGGCAGTGAATGTAAATTACAGGGAGTGAATGTGTTGAGATGAATAGAACTAGAGCTACAGGTCGTTATGGCAGGTGATGGTGATTAGCTGAAGTGTTGATTGTATTGAATGAGAGTTAGATGAATGTGATGAAGTTGAGTTGGTTGTATGTAGAAAGAGTGAAAGCTTGGAACTGCTTTTGCAGGTAGGCTGTGTTATCTTTGTAATTCACTTTTAAGTTTATTTGAATGATTCAATTGATGTATTATTAGCTTGAAGTTGAGCTTGAGTTAGAGCTGTAGAGCTAAGAGTTTTAGTGTTATCTGTTAGAAATGAAATGAATTTGAAGATGAAACTGTAACCTAGTGAGACTGTTATTTAGATTAGGCTTGTGGTCAGCTTAGCTGACTCTTTAAATGCTTTTGACTCGGTCTATCTGACTGAGTTGAGTCGTTTTGACTTACTGATTTTCCCTATCTTGACATGAGTTAACTTAGTTGGCCGAGTTGGATTTGACCAATTGACTTTGACCATTTGACCTGGACTTGACCTTGACTAGACGTTGACTGTTAGTTGACCCTTTAACTGTTAGAGACCGTTACTTGACCCGAGTGGACTGGGCCTTTGTATTGGGCCGAGTTTAGTGGACTTGGGCTTAGGCCTAGGTTTCTTACTTTGATGAATTGGACCTCTTATGGTCCGAATTAGCCTTTGGTTTCTTCTACAAAGTTGTAGATATTTATAAGACATATCTAATGGACTATAGAACCAATCTAATTGAATTAGTAAACCTTTAGATGCGCTAAAGATGGATTAATAAAAGATGTCGAACCTTAAATGGGCCTAGAATCATTAGACTTCTTGTATGATTCTTGTGTGAGCCTTTTGGCTATATTCTTAGACTTCTTGTGTGATTAACAGTTAGTCTATATTAACAACGATCGATTCAAGGATGAACCAATGGATCATGGATCTCGAGGTAGGAGAGGCTTGTCATCAAAAGAGGTGGGAATGCATTTGACTCTTTTGTAATCATTATTATTATTTTTATAAAAGTATGCTTAATAAACTCATGCATTGTCTATTCGTGCATTTCATGCTTTGTTTAAATTGCATTACGATAATTCTGTTGATTCTGCAAATCTTTCCGTAATTTGGAAAGTACTTGTACTGTTTGCTTGAATTGTTATGGGAAATAAGGATTTCCACTTGTGGTGTATAGGATATACTCCTTCGCATTTATATCTAGTGCTTTTATAAGTAATCGGAGTGAAGTGGGCTTGATATTAGTAATCGTAGTGGAAGTGGGCTTGATATTATACATTGTTTGAAGAAGGAGTTTGTCCATATACTTGTTTGTTTATTTTAGTGACTTGGTCATTTGTTTAATGCTTCGGAAACATGTAATGTTTTCCAAATCTTACATATGATTACTTAGAAGTTTAATGTTAATTATTCCCACTTTCGGTTTTGAGAGCAGATCGAGTTGCTTGTAAAGCTTTGAGGAGTTGAGTCCGTTAGTTAACTTCGGCTATGTTTATTATGTTTGTATATTCTATTTGTAAACCAAATGACTATTGTATATGTATCATTTGAGAGAAGTTCTTGTATATATATATTTCTCGAGGCGGGGCTAGTTTTGGGTTAAGTTTTTGTAGCAGATTTCTAAATTGAATGTTTAAGTAAATGATTTAGATTCTTAGTGCCTCTTTATTTAGTTAATCTCTTGGATTAGTCATTTGCTAGCTTAGGGGCGCTACATTCACAATCCCAATGAAGTCTTTGAAGTCGTTAACCTATAGGGTCTCGATAGAAAACTAAGGTTAAAGGAGAATCGACTCTAGTTATGCAACTAGTAACACACATGAGGTGTGGGGATTAGGTTTCTCAGTTTCTAGAGTTCTCCTTTATATAGTTTTCAAATCAGGGTTTGCAATCTAAGTTACCTCGGTAACAAAGCATTCAATATTCACCATTAGATGAAAAACCTGATTCAACCAAGCTAATATCTTTCAACCGTTAGATCGAACTTAGCTTGTTACACACAAATGAAATGTACCCTCATTTAGGTTTATGTAACCGTACCTAAACGTGTACACCATGTTGGTTCACAAATAGTTAACTGAGCTTACCCATATGATTACTCTCATATCATCCTTATTCATCTTAACCATAACTAGTTCAAATGACTCAAATGAAACTAGTTAAAGAACCGTTCAATTGCTATATTCTCATAGAAGTATACAAGAACACAATTGAAGCAAAATCGGTTTGATTCACTCGAATCAATACATGAACATTATAGCCACGGTTTGCAAAGATTTCATTCCTTATTTTATAAATGTTTAGGTTCATGTACTTGACCGATTTTAGAAAGTAACCACTTAAGTATGCGTACTTAAGTAACCGGATTTGAGTTTGTTTTGGTTTTCAAACTCAGCAGAAATTCACGGACGTGACGCATACTTTGGTAACTGGTTGAGTTGGTTTTTGATTTCCAAACTCAGCAGAAATTCACGGACGTGAACTTCCACTAGTATGCGTACGCATACTTATCCAGTCTCCATCAACCAAGTACACACACAAGTATGTATACATTTGGTTCCCGGTTTTGGACTTATACACAAATGTGCTAACACACTATACGCTTATATCCAAAGATGGTTACATGATTTATTTCAATCATTGAAACATTCTTACAGGATGACAATAGCCGTTTTCACACACTATTAACATCAAAGCAATTTTCAAGATATTGAAATAATCATTATCGAAAGATTCCAAGTCTACACCAAATGATTATATCACACAAACCATGTAAGATGTTACTCGGAAATTTTATCATGATATAAGATGAACTTGGTCGAAGCGAAAGCTTGCCAACACATATTTCGAGAAATATGTAAGCGAGATAAACTCATTTCGAAATCTCAAATGTGTATATAGAAAACTATATCGTAATACGACTTATGTCTCAATATAGGAGATAGAGTAGAAATAGACTTTCCAAGTGATATATGAGTTCAAGTCTCCACATACCTTTTGTCGATGAAGTTCCACAAGCTCCCCTTAGTAGTTCTTCGTCTTCAAATGATGAACGCCGTGAAAACTAAGCTCAACTACACAATCTATATCCTAGTCCAAGACATCTATAAATAGGCTAGAAATCAAGACTTATAGTTTTGATCACTAACATTGACAAACATGCTTGAGATAGCAACGCATGCGAGTTAAATAAGCGAAAGTGCTCTAACAATCTCCCCCTTTGTTAATTTTAGTGACAAAACTATCAGTACATATGGATTACAAAATAATTAATAATTGTAGCTTCTCATCCAAATACTTGATCTCCTTGGCATCTTCAACACGACTTGAAAACTTCGTCACTTCCAAGTACTCCATGATTCTAAACATGTTCAACTCAAAGATCATAGTTGTTGAAGATCCGTAGCGATAACAATGAGAAAAAAAATGCTCTCAATCATTGTTATACAAAGGTCATTGTATTATTACACAACATCAAAGTCCAATTGTATCACAATTTTGACAACAATACTATGGCGATATGTATCACTCCCCTTAGTCAATACTTCATCTCAACATGAAAACCACTCCCCTTACATAATTATTTAGGTATATGTATTTGTAGTATGAAACTACACATTAATTCTCCCCTTTTTGTCAATATAAATTGGCAAAGGTACGAAAAATTAGTGGGATCCTCATGAAATTTTCATAGAGATACTTCATGACCAAAAGAGAATACCATACCAACTTATTTAGACGCCATCATAAAGCCAAGCTAAATGCATTCATCAAGGAGTTTAGAAAGATACAAGATAACCCTTATAATATTCCACAGTAGCACTCCCCACAAAGATTTGGCAATTAATCACAAGTTCAAAAGAACTCTCCCCATAAAATGTCATTCCCCGAAGGAACAACAAAGCCGACCTTGCTTTTACAAGAAAAGAAGGATTTCTTTGGATATAACCAAATCACATGAAAAACATTAATTTGTATCCAAAAAATTCAATTGAAATAACCACAAGAGAACCCATGGTTAGTTCAATTGGAATACACAACTAAATTAACCACAGAAAGTGATCAATTCAATTGGCCATGCTCGACATAAGAGAACTTACGGAGCAAAAAGATGTCTATGCACAAAAATTGTGGATCGTAGATCGACCAATACCGCGGAATACACAAGGATTCATTTTATTTTCCATCACTATTTGCACAATGACATACAATAGACATAATCCTTGTAAACAAAAGTTTTATCCTTTCTTCCATTAAATAATGACATAAAAGGATTTAACTTTTGTAAGTCAAAAGTTCATTCTATCTTTTTTATCAATACATTCATACCGACATAATATAGATAATTTTTGAACAAGGATGGGACAGTCACAGTTTCACGGACGTAAACAACATATCCCATAACAATTTGCAATATATAAAATCATAAAAGATTAAAATTATAAAAATCATCTTCCAAAAAACTTAGAATTTAAATAAATAAATCTAAAAACATGAAGATGAAATCGTTGGACATAGCTATGTGTACTCACAACAATGGCTATTCCAAACCCTAGTTATTCTTCTAAACAAAAGAAATAAATTCTCATAAGAAGATTTACTAGACATTGAGACCTCTGAAGAATTCTTTATCGTCCCGAACTCCTTGTCGTCAACATCCATAGGTACATAAGGTTCATGGAGACAAACCTTTTAGGCTGATGATGTCGAACCGGGGCCTTCCCCAATTTCGAGAGTTCTCATAACAACAACATTTATTTGCTGAATCTCCTTCCTTGTTTTCTTCAACTCTTCAAGAACACCAGAAAATTTCGAGAATTTGAAGGAACAACTATTGGCTTCCTCACATTCCTTCTTTTTCTTTTCAAAGTTGGAGGTAGCGGAGATTTTTGTTTTTCCTTCATGATTTATGGCTTAAAAACCATATTAGCATCTTTTCCATCAGAACACATGATGCTTGGAGTATCCATACGTGTATGGGCTTGTGAGAGCAAATCACAATTTAAACTCAACATGCGATCTTAAGATGAAAAGAGTTTCAGAAGGAAAAGGAATGTAGGGTTACGTAACCTTTTAACCACACAGATTCACGCACACACAATTACAACCCTAAAGAGAGTAGAATTGTCGAGAATAACCCTCTTTTTATTGAATACACAAGGAAGTCCCTTCCAATATCAATCAGATATGAAAGAATTCCAAAACATACAACAAATCTAAGAAAACAAAAAAGAAAAAGTTTTTTTTTTTTTTTTTTTTTTTAAGCCTGAGGTGTGCACAATATTGTCTCTTTTAATGAGGCACATGAGACAAGATGCACCAAAACAACACAATCAAGTTGTGCTATGGTGAACAAAAATTTGTCCACCATAACCTTTTTGAAAGGAATCCCTAGACCCATGTCTATCAAATTGTTTAAACCATACTCTTTTCTCTAGTGGTCTTGACCTATCTTTGGAAACCAACTTCTTTGAAGAGGACAAAATCTTACATACCTCAGCGGTTTTTTGAACAAGTTTAAGATTGTTTGCTAGATGATTTGCTCTTCATTGAAGTTTTTTGACATGTCTCATCTTGTGTTTATACTTGAAACACTTTGAAAGTTCATAATCTTTGAGTGAACAATAAGAGCATGTCAAAGTATAAGAAGTCGATTCAGACGCCCGAGATGTGCAAGCCACTAGGCACGAGTGGAACCTGAAAAATCGTACGAAGAGTTTCCAACGAAAGGCTAATTTCTTCTTCCAGATTGGTTGAGTCTTCTTCTGGAATAATATCGATATTGATCTATGTATTGCTACAATTATCAAAATCAATATCTACACAAAGAAGTACAACACTTGAATTTTCGTCTTCATTGGAATCATAGTGATCAGACATTTCATCAAGAGTTGCAGCAAGACCTTTGTTCCCAGTGTATTTTCTACGATTTGGACACTCATTTGCAAAATGACTAAAACCTTTACACTTAAAGCATTGTGGCACATCCTCGTCATCAGCCTCGTCAGCATCCCTGTTTTTAGGAGGAATGCGATTGTGAGGTTTAACTGATGACCTAGGTTTGTCTCTGGAAAACCGTTTACTTCTCTTCAATAGGAGATCCCTAAACTGTCTTGTGATCAAAGAGACTTACTTGTCAAGATCTTCATCTGATGAATCATCCTCAGAGACATAAACACTTTTACTTTTGTCAAGTAATTTAGTGTTCTTTTGTGCTTTGAAGGCAACATCCTTTCCGATTTTGGATGTGTGCTCATGATCAAAGATCTTTAGTTTTCCAACCAGTGTATTTCTGGAGAGAGCATCAAGGTTATTTCCCTCAACGATGGCATGCTTATTAGAATCATATCTAGATGGTAGCGATCTGAGAATTTTCACCACAATGTCCTTTTCAGGAATAGTCTTACCCAATGCAAAAGATGCATTAACAATTTCAGACACTTTATGATTAAACTCATTAAATGAATCTTCATCTGCCATACAAAGGTTTTCCCAATCGGAACTTAGGTTTTGAAGCCTAGCTTCCTTTTTACTGGAATTCCCTTCGAATACGGTTTCTAAGATATCCCAAGCATCTTTAGACCGAGTGCATGTAGTCAAATGGTGCTAAAGATCTGGGGTGATGGCATGTATGATGGCATTCAAACCGTCGGAGTTTTGCTTTGCAGCAAGTATCTCAGAAGCGTCATATGCACCAATATCCTTAGGAATGGTCGCATTCCCTACTGCCACAACGGGAGCATCATAGCCATTAACTACATAAACCATGATTGAAAATCATGCGCTTGAAGAAACGCACACATAAAAATTTTCCACCACAAGTAATTTGAGCCATCGAAGACCGGTGAATACGTTTATAGAGATAGCATTTCTGTCCATATCGGATCGCTACAAACACGGACTTATGAGATCTTTAATCTGTTTGCCTGCTCTGATACCAATTGAAAATGTGGGGGTCTAACAACCACACCCAACAATTTGTTTGGCAATCTGAGAGGACTTACTCCAATACACTTTCTAGAGAATCAACTAGACAATCGACTCGATCTAGAGTAAAGTATATCAAAGAGTTTATTATCTCATTTCATAATGTAATCAAGAAATCAAACAGATAGAAATCTGTGAGCGATTATTATGTGAAACAACTTGAACGGTACCAAAGACCAATGTTCAAGTGTCAATCAATGTAAATCGACAACCAAAGGTTGGATATTCTAATTGATTGATCTTAACGCACAACCTGTGATATTTCAATTATATAACAAAATATAATGCGGAAAAGAAATAACATTGACACTGAAATTTTGTTAACGACGAAACCGCAAATGCAGAAAAACCCCGGGACCTAGTCAGTTGAACACCACACAGTATTAAAAAGCCGCTACAGACTCTAGCCTAATACCAATTAACTTGACCGTTGTTGAACCCTAATCAATCTCACACCGATTCAAAGTAATCGTATTACGTTCCTTTACGTCTCTTATCCCAGCAGGATACTACGACTTGATTCCCTTAGTTGATCTCACCCACAAACAAGAGTTGCTACGACCCAAAGTCGAAGACTTGATAAACAAATCCGTCTCACACAAAAAGTATATAGGATTGAATAAATCTGTCTCCCACAGAAATACCCAAGAGTTTTTGTTCCGTCTTTTGATAAATCAAGGTGAACATGAACCAATTGATAAACCGGACTTATATTCCCGAAGAACAACCTAGTATTATCAATCACCTCATAATAATCTTAATCGACTAGCGAAACAAGATATTGTGGTATCACAAGCGATGAGACGAAGATGTTTGTGATTACTTTTATCTTGCCTATCGGAGAAATTATTCTCGAGTCAATTATTTCAATTGTACTCAATACAATAGAATCGGGCAAGATTAGAACACGCAACTACAAGAGAAAATAGTTGGGTCTGGCTTCACAATCCCAATGAAGTCTTTGAAGTCGTTAACCTATAGGGTCTCGATTGAAACCTAAGGTTAAAGGAGAATCGACTCTAGTTATGCAACTAGTAACACACATGAGGTGTGGGGATTAGGTTTCCCAGTTGCTAGAGTTCTCCTTTATATAGTTTTCAAATCAGGGTTTGCATTCTAAGTTACCTCGGTAACAAAGCATTCAATATTCACCATTAGATGAAAAACCTGATTCAACCAAGCTAATATCTTTCAACCGTTAGATCGAACTTAGCTTGTTACACACAAATGAAATGTACCCTCATTTAGGTTTATGTAACCGTACCTAAACGTGTACACCATGTTGGTTCACAAATAGTTAACTGAGCTTACCCATATGATTACTCTCATATCATCCTTATTCATCTTAACCATAACTAGTTCAAATGACTCAAATGAAACTAGTTAAAGAACCGTTCAATTGCTATATTCTCATAGAAGTATACAAGAACACAATTGAAGCAAAATCGGTTTGATTCACTCGAATCAATACATGAACATTATAGCCACGGTTTGCAAAGATTTCATTCCTTATTTTATAAATGTTTAGGTTCATGTACTTGACCGATTTTAGAAAGTAACCACTTAAGTATGCGTACTTAAGTAACCGGATTTGAGTTTGTTTTGGTTTTCAAACTCAGCAAAAATTCACGGACGTGACGCATACTTTGCAATCGCATTCTTACGGTTGAGTTGGTTTTTGATTTCCAAACTTCAGCCAGAAATTCACGGACGTGAACTTCCACTAGTATGCGTACACATACTAGCCAGTCTCCATCAACCAAGTACACACACAAGTATGTATACATTTGGTTCCCGGTTTTGGACTTATACACAAATGTGCTAACACACTATACGCTTATATCCAAAGATGGTTACATGATTTATTTCAATCATTGAAACATTCTTACAGGATGACAATAGCCGTTTTCACACACTATTAACATCAAAGCAATTTTCAAGATATTGAAATAATCATTATCGAAACATTCCAAGTCTACACCAAACGATTATATCACACAAATCATGTAAGATGTTACTCGGAAATTTTATCATGATATAAGATGAACTTGATCGAAGCGAAAGCTTGCCAACACATATTTTGAGAAATATGTAAACGAGATAAACTCAGCTCGAAATCTCAAATGTGTATATAGAAAACTATATCGTAATACGACTTATGTCTCAATATAGGACATAGAGTAGAAATAGACTTTCCAAGTGATAGATGAGTTCAAGTCTCCACATACCTTTTGTCGATGAAGTTCTGCAAGCTCGCCTTAGTAGTTCTTCGTCTTCAAATGATGAACGCCGTGAAAACTAAGCTCAACTACACAATCTATGTCCTAGTCCGAGACATCTATAAATAGGCTAGAAATCAAGACTTATGTTTTGATCACTAACATTGACAAACATGCTTGAGAGAGCAACGCATGCGAGTTAGATAGCAATGCATGCGAGTTCGACCGAGCAGTGCTCTAACACCAACCCAATGATTTATCTTCATGGTTGCATTTGTTCTGCTGCCTACCCGCACTCTCAACCTTTATGTACCAAAGATCTCTATGGAGGATAGATCGGGCACTAGGAAAAGGCTATAAGCGAAGATCAATCAACCAGGGCACTGGCTAAGTGGAGAGAACCAAATGGCTGCATCACATTGGTACAACAATTGTTGGAAACTAACAAAGAGATTCAGAGAAGTAGGAAACTTAGCAAGAAGAAGCACAAACCTGGCATCGAAGCTTGCAAAAAGAAAATCAGGTATGGGCACTATAAGGCTGCCATTAAAATCCTCTATTATAATGGTATTGCTCCATATAACCTCGACACATTACAAGAGCATCAACTGAAACACCCTTATGCTCCCCCTCCCATCATGCCTCCAGATGAGATTGATGTTGCGGCTGTGTCTGTTGATGTCAAAGCTGTTTTGCTTGCCATTAGGAGCTTCCCCAAGGGAACTTCATGTAATACCCCGATTTCGGCAATGGTTCGCCGATGGAATGGAATATAGGTAATGGTTTGTCCTTTCCTAACACCGAGGCCTTTTCAAAGACAATTGACTCTAAAGTTGGCGTAAAAACTTTGCGAGCTTAAGCATGCTCGGGGGCGGGAGCAATCCAGAATGGGTGACCTCCGAGAAGTTCTTCTTGGATTATCGCAACGATGCCGCTTGAAAACCCTACACTATCGGATAACCGCAAAGGCTAAGTGGGGACAATATCGGTGGAGGGACGGGTCATTACAAATGGTATCGAGTGACGACATGTCACTGCCCGAGGGCGGAAGAGTACGTTGGACGGGGTTTGGTCCAGGTGCTTCTCTCATGAGGGGCAGTGAATGTCGGAGATTAGGGCTTGAAAATATATTCTAGAGCCGAGGACGACTCCAATTTAAGGTGGTGGTATTGTAATACCCCGATTTCGGCAGTGGTTCGCCGATGGAATGGAATATAGGTAATGGTTTGTCCTTTACTAACACCGAAGACTTTTCAGCACAATTGGCTCCAAAGTTGGCAGAAAACTTTGCAGTTAAGCGTGCTCGGGCGAGAGAAATCCAGGATGGGTGACCTCCCAGGAAGTTCTTCGCGGATTATCGCAGCGATGCCGTTGAAAACCCCACACTGCCGGATAACCGTAGTGGCTAAGTGGGGACATTATCGGTGGAGGGACGAGTCATTACACTTCATGTGGCAGGGATGGACTTAGAGCACAACACCTTTTGTATGCTCTAAGTGGTTCAGCAGCCACCGTTTTCGAAGAATTTATTAATTCAATTTCAGGTGTCGTAAACTTGTGGCTCCCTGGCAAATGTCCTCCTATTTTTGGGGAGTATATTGCTAGTGCTCCTATTACACCTCTTCTTAAACCTGATGGGGCCACGAAATGACTGCATATTTGGGTAACTATCAGTTTAGCGTTGGTATACAATGTGGAGGAGAAGGAATTATGCATTCAGCAAACCGATTTCCGGAATTGAAAGGTACACAAACTAATTTAACTATGTTACTCGTAGATTTTAAGAATGCCTTCAACTTAGTTAATAGAACATCCCTTATCAAAGAAGTGGGGAGTAAATGCCCTAGTATATCAAGATGGGTTGAGTTCGCCATGCTAAACCAAAGCAAGGGCAGTATTATAGTGATTCCATTTTATCTTCCTCGCTCAAGGGGTTCGAAGAGGGGACCTCCTTGGTCCTCTCGCCTTTTGCCTTAACATTACACCCTCTTGTATGTAAAATTGCTGCTCATTACTCTTTGGATCTACATGCCTGGTACCTTGATGATGGCACTATAATCAGGGACACAATGGAGGTTCACTCAGCATAATTCAGAATGAAGGTGGTGCCAGGGGTTTGCATTTGAACATCGACAAAACTGAGGGTTTTTGGCCTTCTCCAGATCCTAGGAGTTTTACAGATGGAGTATCTTCTAGTAATATAGGAAAAGCTAATAGTAGTGTTAAGATTCTTGGTGGCCCTGTTAGCTTAGATACACAATTTTGTAGTGATTTGGTGATGGCTAGAGTCAATAAAACTATACATCTTATGAATTCGCAAAGAAGTTACAAGACCCACAACTGAAAGTTATTACTTCGCAACGTTCTTTGCACCGGTGTGTCCGAGCTTTACTTTACCATGCGCACCACTAATCCTCCAAATCCTTCATGATGCTTTCAAATCACTTTGATCACCACTTGTTTCGGTTCTTACAACACCTAGTTCTGTGGGATGGTCCTGGGTTTTGTCCTCTTCAAATGACGGCTAGCTACACTACCCGTTTAGGATGGAGGTTTGGGTGTTTACACTATGGTCATTTATTTCAAGTCACATTGCTATCTCACGTCTTGAGTCCAGACTCAGAACTTGCAGGGTACTATCTTAAGCTCTACAGAAATTTCTGCACCCAGCCATCCATTTATGTTAGCCCTCACCAGGTATATGCAATCTTGTGGCCTTACTTCTTCTACTTTCAATATCAAAGACATTGCCCCACACCCTATGAAAACATGGGCGGTTCGTTACTTTGATGTTGTTAAGAGAGATTTGCCTACTAAGTTTGTGCTGTCTGCAAGAGATGCAGTTCTTTGGCAGAGCAATAAGGTGGCTCATGCTATGGATTTTTTGAAGGCAATTCCTATCGCCGGGCTTAACCAAAATATTGGTCCGAGACAGTTTAGGGCTTTACTCCAATATCGTCTTGGTGTGCCTCTTTTTTCTGATGATAGTGTGTGCCCAAGTTGTAGCCTGTTAGTGGATACATTTGGTGACCATGACATCTATTGTACGAATGAAGTCGGCCTTAAATTCAGACACGCTTTGGTTCGTGATGTGGTCATGGATATATGTAACAAAGCAAGTGTAGCTGCTAGAAAAGAGGCCTCTTTGGGATTTTTAACATGGAAATGGCTTAAAACCAGCTGACATTCTTGTATATAACTGGGAGAATGGTCAAGACACTTGTTTTGACGTCACAAGGATTTCTCCCTTTACGGGTGGTGGTGTTCATATCTTTGTTTCGGGACGTGCTGTTTCTGCGACTATCAATCGCAAGCGCACCAAATACTTGGGCACATGCACATCTCATGGTTATAGTTTTGGGGTTTTAGCTTTTTCTACATTAGACGAACTAGGAGATGATTTTGTTGTTTCTTTTTGATCGAGGCGAGGAATTTTTTAGCTAATTATGATGTTAATTGTAAGATAGGCAATTTTCTTTTTCATAGGGTACGTGTAGCTATCCAAAAAGGAGTTGGGGCGCAACTTGTTGCTAGGCTCCCAACCAACTATGTATATTAATTTTCTTTATTAAATAGATAAATAATTTTTTTTTAAATTGAAATTAAAAAAAGAAATTAAAATTATATAAATAAGTATATTAATCAAGGGTAACAAAGTGGTTTACCTATCCTAGCCTAGTTCAATTAATCCTTTTGTATGCCTCAGAATTTTTGAATATGCAGGGTTCACTTTTTGTGCTTAACTTTGGGCTTCCGCATTTCACAAATATCTTTCATGGGCCGCATGAAAGCCTCTAACATTTAAAGAAGTTTTGTCGAAACCAAAGAGATATCAATATCATTGTTGAACTAGCTTAAAGTCTTCTACTTTTCTGTATGACCTGTTTCACAAACTTAGAATGTTTGTTGTGCCACCACCATATGATGCATTTGGGACTTGGGAGGCTAGATATGTTCTTTCTTAGACACGATAAATGCTCACCTCTTTCTTTACTCCTCCTTATTCCGATTGATGAAAATCAATGACATAGAGAGAGAGAGAGAGAGTAGAGAGGATGAAACGCGGAATACACAGAGAGATTACATTGTGAAGAACTTGGCAATTTCATTAAAAGTTAACAATACCTTTATATAGGCAATACATGACGACTAGTCCTAAGTTACCAACTGTTAACAGACTCCTAATTATTAGGACATTACAACCCACGACAAAATCATGTTAAACAACCCTAAACACTAGGACGCACTAACACATTACTCACACGACTAACAAATGACCAAGTCGCAGTTAAAGTTGTCATGGAAGAGCTCATGAAGTGTGGTATTGCAGTTTGAGTTTAAGGGAGGATGTGGGAGTTTTATTTAAACTTAAACTGTGACTTGGTCATTTGTTAGTCGCGTGAGTAATGTGTTAGTGCGTCCTAGTATTTAGGGTTGTTTAACATGATTTAGTAATGGGTTGTAATGTCCTAATAATTAGGAGTCTGTTAACAGTTGGTAACTTAGTGCTAGTCGTCATGTATTTCCTATATAAAGGTACTGTTAACTTTTAATGAAATTGTGTGAAAATCAGCAAACACAATGTAGTCTCTTTATTCTAGTGTTTTCCGCGTTTCTTCCTCTCTGCTCTCTCTCTATACCTTGATTTTCATCATGGTATAAGAGCTAGGGTAGAGAGAGAGGGTACTAGAGTTAAAGAGAGGAGGAAAAAAAAAGAGAAGAGATTGTTTTGTTAGATTTGTGAAGAAGAGTTGAAAATCAGATCCTGGTGTTCCGCTGTTGTTATTGATGGGAGATTTACCAACATCATTATCAAGAAGATGAAGCTGATGAGATGAAGAGAGCTACGGTAGAGTTGCAGACTTGAATTCTCATAAGTGTTTGATGAAAATCCCGAGAAATAAGCTTGTTTATTTTCTGAAGAATGCTCACAAGCTGTGGAGGTAATTCTATAAACAATGTACAGTAGAAACTCTATAAATTAATGATGTCGGGACCATCAAAATTTATTAATTAAACGAGATATTAATTAACCGATAAATTAATAATTATTAATTTATATATTAATTAATATTTTATTAACTTATAGATATATTTCATATCATAAGTTAGACAAAATTGATGCTTTCGTCATTGTAAACTTGATCAACAGATAACACAAGTTTAAACAATTTGGATGAACATACGAGACAAAGGGGAAATCACTCAAGACTTGCAAAACTCGATTGAGAAATTGAGCTATCGCAATTCAATGAATGTCAAAGATGTCCTAAATTATCCGAAAGAAAATGAAGTTACACAGGTTGTTGACCGATGAAGAAATAATCAACGAGCGTTATGGGAACCGATAAAGATGTGGAAGAAGATGACGAAAGTTCTAAAATAGAGCCCCTTCACGAAATGAGACTATTAAAGCTAAGAATCACATTGAATAATTTCTTGCTGAGCTATGAGAAAACAACACCAAAAATTCTTACAATGATAAGAAAAATTAGAGATGAAATTCAATGCGATATTGATTTTAGTAAAAAATGTAGAAGACAATTAAATCATTTTTTAAAGTCTTCCCAAATCACTAATGTATTAAATAAATATGTGCATTATTAATTTATATTTCGTATGGGGTCTACATAGGTCATCAAAAATGTATTATCTTATAATTTTAGCGAATTATTAATTTGGCACGTTGTCCCCGACTCGGGACCGGCCAAAAATATTATTTAAGAGAGTTTATTAAATAATCGAGTATTAATTAAAAGAGTTTCTACTGTAGGATTTGTTTGACTTGGTTTCTTCTTTTTTTTGGCAAAAAGAAAAGAAAAGCTTCAGTTTGTTAAAGAATGGATGTGGTGATACATAAGTATCACAAAATTAACAACCTAAGTGTTAAGGTCTGTTGATGTGGGGTTGAGGACTCCATGAAAGAAACCTAATGTAAAGCAGTTGAGCAAGCCGGGTGGTTTGTCTTTACTGGCAAGAGATTACTTGAATCACGGTTGTGTTTATAGCATATTAGCGGAGATAATTGGTGTGGGTACAATCCATGTTAGGTTGTTTGTGTATGTGAGTCTCCTTCGCAGTTAACGTTTGCGCGGTTGTTATTGTTTTTGTTGTTAATATTTTTCTTGAACGGTGTTGGTGAAAAGACCCATAGGTGTCAGAATTGCATTGTTACAGATCCGTGGTGGTTTGTGGGCGTGCAAGAGTTTGTGTACGTCATTGTTGAGTTCCCAGGAAGTTATTTTCTTAGGAAGCTGTTCAGAACCTATAAGTAAATTGGGTTTGGTTTTAGTGTTGAGGGGGCATATGATTGGTATTGCTATATGTCTCGCTTGTATAGGCACAAGTGACACTAGGAGTAACAGTAAAGCAATTTAATTGAGTATTTACCATTCGAGGTGTTGAAGAATGCTTAGTATGATGTTCAGAATGTATGTGTGAGTAGGTTCGGTTTCTGCATTAAGTAGGCCTTTAGTATGTTTATCAATGGAGTTTAAGACTCATGGTGAAGCCACCAGTAACAGTCAAGCAAATTCAATCAGATGCTCGAAGTGTATAAGAATGACGTGATGTAGTTGAGAAAGGGCAACGATTTCTAGCGGTGGTTCAAGATGTGAGATTAGTCGTGGAGGTTCCAATTTCAGCAAGAGATATGATATGATATGTCTGGGAAGTCATAGAGACCTACAAGTGTAGTAGGTTGGTCGCGAGTAAAGCGAAGTTATGATATGACATGTCGGGGAATTCATACGATACCTACGAGAGTACGTAGTAGGCAGGTATGTTAAGGAAATCAGCGCGAGTTATGCAGGGAAGGCATAAGTTACATCTCTGCTAGTGAAGGAAAGTTGTCATGGAAGAGCTCATGAAGTGTGGTATTGCAGTTTGAGTTTAAGGGAGGATGTTGGAGTTTTATTTAAACTCAAACTGCGACTTGGTCATTTGTTAGTCGTGTGAGTAATGTGTTAGTGCGTCCTAGTGTTTAGGGTTGTTTAACATGATTTAGTCGTGGGTTGTAATGTCCTAATAATTAAGAGTTAAAAGTGCAACGTGCACCTTAGTGGAGTTTCAGTAGGATTGTTTTCTGTTTGGTTTGTAGCCTATAAAGGCATGTTTTACTATTAATGAAAAAGTGTGAAAATCAAAAACACAATGTAGTCTCTCTATATTCTAGTGTTTTCCCGTTTCTTCCTCTCTCGCTCTCTCTCTATACCTTGATTTTCATCACCGATATGGCAAAGACATTTTTGTATACAACAAAACTTCGATAAATTAATAGTGTTGGGACCGATGAAAATTATTATTTTAGCGAAGTTCTTAATTTATCGAGTTAAAATTTAGCTTACACAAGCCTAGTTGGGACCTGAAAATTTTATTATTTTAGCGAAGTAATTAATTTAACGAGGATTAATTTTATAATTGAGTGGAAATTGCTGGCCTCACATTGAAAGTTACGCCAAAAGCTTGAATTCTAGAGCTCCTGGCCCCCTACCAATAAGAATAGAGGGTTTCGATATTTTTTTGTTGTGCGGTGGGTGATAAAGACTTACTATCATACTCCCTCCGTCCCACTAATAAGTGACCTAGTTACTTTTAGATTTTGTCCCACCATTGACCTATATCACTAAACAAGGAGATATTCCTAAAATTATCCTTTTAATTGATTATAAGAAATATAAGAAATATGCATAATTTGATAGTCATGTTTATATTAAATTACGTAGGTGTTTTAAAATGCTTTACAATGGTACGAAGTTTGCGAACATCCGTGGTGTAGTTTGAGAGATAAATCATTTCAAAATTTCACTATTTATTATCCATAAGGGTATAATTGTAAAAAGTGCTTAAAAATACCTTTTCCCTTGTCATTTTTAAAAATTGTGCATACTTGAACTAGGTAAACTTAATAGTGGGACGGAGGAGTATATACGTAAAAACCCCCAACCATCTCATTCTTTTCTTACGTCTATCTTTTCTTTTCCTGCCTCTCTAGCTATCTCCTGTCTTCCGATACTTTGTATGTTTCTTCTTCGTATTTTCTAACTGAAACTCTTCTATCTCTGATTAACGGAGTTCTGATTATATTATTGATCTATTTAAATGCGGTTTTATGGTTTAGTTCGGATCTGTTGATGCTATTAGCAATCTATTGAGCCCATTTGGTTTGGTTGTATGTCGCTTTTTTGTAATCATGATCGGTAAGGTTTTATGATATATTATATCTTATCAATAATGCTTGATTCTGTATGAAGAGCAACATACTTAAGCTACCAAATTCATATTAAAACAGAAAGATTGCAGAACCTAATTGGTTTTACTGTTTCAAGATACCCATTCAGTCATTGTTGTTTGCCTTTGGATATGAGTCAACAGGTTGCATCTTCCATTTTAAGAGAACAATTATAACCATCATGTATGCTTCACGGATATAGAAGTTTCTCGCACCAAACTGAAATTTTTAGTCGAGAAAAAACCGGTGTTGAGAATTAGGAAACATTTAGTACAAAGTTGAACCTACTATTGTTGCAATGTGCATCAATACATTAAAATTATATAGGCAAGAAGCTATAAATGTTATAATACGACAAGGATTCGCATAATATTGAAGGTTGTGTCGCATCTACAGCTTTTGCAAATATGTCACCATTTTCTTGCTCTGAAATTAACAAAACATTTATTGGTAAAAAACTGTACAAATAATTTAGATAGGACTCGGTTCTTTTAAACCTGGGTGATTTATACCCATTTTCATTTTGCCAAGGATATAGCAGTTGTAAGTTTTCTTGCATTGTAAGATGCTAGCATACTAAAACTGGGAGCTATGATTAGCATATATATTTTTTACAGTGATTAGTTAGTTTGTTTTTTTATTTTTATATTTAGTTTGTGTGCTGGATTGCTTTCGTCACCTATCTGATTTCTGTGATGTCTTAAAATTTGGTTTTTGTGCTTATCAAATTGGCATATTGATATTTGACAAGGTTCCAGGATGTGCATCCATGAATAAGCACTTAAGCAGTCGGGGGCGAAAAGGTTCGATATGAAAGTCATAAAGAAACTAAAAAGATGAATAGCTGGGCCATTAATGTATCGTCTAGGATTATAGTATCTACATACCAATTATTAAATTTTTATATATCCAGGTAATTATACGTCTGTTTGTTTGATTTGTTAAATTGGTTTTGTAGGTTGGCGAATTGAAGGAATTGTATTTTTTAGTGGTTAGGTTTTGTAAATCATTTGGTTAAGCTCAAAGATGATTCTGTAATCCTCGAAAACAAGAGCTTATTAGGAATCTATTGGTATATTGCACACCTGTATACTTATTATGTGTTGTAGCTTTTGAAGTTGTGAGGTTTTTATAGTATGCCCAACTGGTTCATGGCCAAGACACAGTAATGGATTGAGCTTTTATTGTTTTTGTGCTTCGCAGCTTTTTTACTTGCTTTTGATTCTATACGCAGGAATTAATGGGTGCAAACCACAAAAGCTCCTGTTCATTTCATGCAGAAGTTCATGGGTTCAGATTAATGGGTGCAAACCCCTGCAAGATCGTACGTGACATTCAATATCCTGATCCGACAGAGATTACTAATCAGGTTACTCTTTAACAAAGAAACGTTAGTCTAAAATGGTGCACATTTAGTTTGTAGCTAATGAGATTTTTTGGTACAGGTAAGAAAAAGTGCAATCTGCATGCTGCCGTGAATATTTACTCGACTGTGTTCTAAAAAGTGTGCAAATCCAGAATTCTCTTCAAGTGTGTGTTAATCTTAAGTTTGGTGGTTTAGTGCCAGTAAGCTAAGGTTATATCTACCTAATCTTTTGCAGCCGTTGAGACTTACTTTTTGATTCATGCTTTCGTTTTATTTTTGTCCGTCTAAATTTGGGGATTTTAAAAAAATAATAATAATCTGGAATATCAAATTTTGATATAATTGGTACTTAAGTCAAAAATAGGGAATAAAGAGTCTCTGGTCAGTCTAGAATTCATGACCTTGATTAAGCTTAAGAGGGAAGCTAGAGGTTACACATGTTCCATCTCTTCTCTTATTCATTTGCTCCTTTTGTCAATGATTCAATTTGGTATGTGACATGCTATATAGATGGTCTTTTATTCATGCTTTCTTTTTGACCTGAATTATTATGTTATTGACATGTCTCACTTGCCTCTTTTAGAATGACAACAATCGTTAATTTTCCTTTTGTGATCACTGGCATATGAAATTGGGCATCAGCAAAAGCCTATCCTTCTTTCAAGGTTTGAACCATTTCATCAATTGCTTTCGGTTTCAAAGAACAAACTTACTATATCGCATTAACATATACTGTATTTCGTCTTTTTCTCGATCTATTTCATTATTTGCTTTCGGTTTCAAAAAGAAAATTTACTCCATTGTATTAGCACAAAATTGGTCAAAAAGACCAAAATCAATAATTCCTGGGTGAAAAAAACACTTAGGTTTTGATCTTGTTTAAATAGCCAAAAATTAAAAAGATCTTGTTTAAATGGACAAAAATTTAAAAATAGGCGGATGTAACCGTTTCATCCTGTCCATTTTCAAATATTTTTTTCTCATTTTTATTTTACATAGGATGCATCCAGTTTCATCCTTGCTATTTTTTAAGTATAAGCCAGGATGAATCCAGTTTCATCCTCGCTATTTTCTTTTGGCTATTTCACCCTACTTTTTTTTACTTGTCCATTTGAACCGTGTTTTAATTTTTTTTGGACAAATGACCCATTTTCTCTTGTATTAATGTATATGTCTTTAAGGTGAAAAAAGAGTCTATACAAGGCACTTTAGGCGAAAATACCAAATTCTACTAAGAAACTTGCTTCATTTATGTATTTTTGGTTAAAGAAAGAGCATACCTTTTGTTTAGTATCAGGTGAACTATATGCACCATGGATGAGTCGTCTTGGTTAACTAGATAAACCTTCATTTTGGGATGATCCAAAGTAAGCACGGGTTTCTTTAATACTTTTCTGCCTAGGTGCATGAATGCCTCAACATGCCTTATATTGAGCTTGCAGGTGAAATCATCTTTTTGATTCAGCTTACTATAAAATCAGTAATTCAAGAGTGATTTGAACATGAACAGAGAGTACTCACCGAGTTTCTCCAATTTATGTTTACATGAAGTTATGTTATCAGATTTAGAATGCCGCACTTATATAGTTATATAGTCCCTAAATGTTGCACTCATCTCTTGGTACGTAGAAAAGCAGTCATACAGTGTATATATATTTTTTACTTCGACCGTAAGAAAATTGTTTGTGCAATTTAAGTTTATTTCGATTGTCAGTATGAGTACAATGATTGGCTTGATGCGAGAGGAGTGTGCCAGCCATGGAGGAGCGAGAGAAAACGAAGAATGAGAAGATAATGTGTTCAATGTGCAGGATCATGAAGACTTTAGCCAGTACTTACGAGCGTTGATTAGCAAAATGCATCCCCTTCAAAATATTACTCTACTCGGGGTTCTCTTTTAATTTCACTTAAAAAAAGCATTTAAGATTTGCTTTCTTTTTGACATTTAATTTGTTGATCAGGTTAATATGATTTTTGTGATACACTAAGAGCAACTGCAGTGGGCCACCAAACCCATTTTTTTGGTCTCAGAACCAGGCGTAGTGGGAGGTACCATCGATCAAATACCAGACTAGCACAGTAAATCCGTAGTATATTTGGTCTGACCAAAGACCATACCCATTTATAGTCGAGCAGTGATATAATCTCCGTTTCTCAATGGGCGGTTATATAGTGTACGCTTGACAACGGGCGGTAATATAGTGTTCGTCCCACGGAGAGGCGGTTATATAGTGTTCGTCCGAATGGCGCGGTGATATAATGTACGCCCGATGGGGCTTAGCTGAAGTTACCGCTTGACAACAGGCGTTTATAAAGTTTACGCCTCAATGAAGTGAACCCGTAATGTTCGTCCGACATCGAGCGGTCATATAGTTTACGCCTCATTCGGGCGTTCATAATTCTTACGCCTGATTCCAGGCGAACGTAATACCTCCGCCCCATATTTTTCATTTTCATGTTTTTAATTTTTGGTTTTCTGTTTTTGAATTTGTGATCTTCCCGTTTGAAGTTTTTTGAATTTTTCGAACGTTGAAGAACCGAACGTTGGAAGATATTTTTGAAAATTTGAAACATTATATATAGAGAAGAATTCATTCAACATTTCCCCACAAATACTACTTCAAAAATATCTGAAGAACAAGAAAAAAGATTATTACATCTTCCAAATTATTTAGAAATTTTTCACCGATTCGCTTACAATGGCACCACGACCATCACGAGCAGTACGAGGTCCAAATTTTACGTCGATCGAAGACTTAACGATGTGCAAAATTCATTTATCAATATCTCAAGATCCGAGTGTTGGACCGATCAATCAGAGGAGGCGTTGTGGACTCGTATCAAGGATGATATTGAACTTCATTTACCTAATGCTCCAGAGCGGACTTGGAGTTCTTGGCAAAAACGTTACCAGGGAATAAGTAAAGATGTGGCGTTGTTTTCGGCAAAAGAGTCAGAAGTGGAAGGTGAATATCATACTGGTTGGGGTCCTGAAATGAGGGTAAGTATTCTTGATTGTTCGAACAATTATTTTCTAATATTTAAACTCCCTAAACTTAAGTGTTATTTAAAAAATTAACAGCTTGAAGAAATAAACAAGCGGTTCAAGGAATGCAATGATGGGAAAAAAATTTAAGCACGAAGAGTGCTACCCAATTGTCATAGAGAATATAAAATTTAATCGTCGATCGACTTTTGTATTCGATACGGACGCACTGATTTGGACAGATTATGAGAATTACGAGGTAGATGAGGAAGGACATCAATCAACAATTCAAGCCGAGACCGGTAACAACACCGATAGGGAGACATAGAGAACACATATCTCCGTCAGTTGGGAAAAAAAGCGAAGAAGACGATTGAAGAAAACGAGGGAGAGAAAAATCCGATGCCCAAGAGGAATTGATGGGAATAATTATTAAAGAACAACAAAACTTCAATACTCATTACCAAGCACAATCAAGATTCAAGATGGAACAAAGAAGCGTGAGAGTTTGCGAAAAAACAAGTGAACATGCGGCCAAAATTGCCAAACAAGTTGAAGATGGCGAATTTCGCATCATTATGATGGATCTTGGAAAATTGGATTCTGTCCAACAAGAGTACTTCCAACTTCGTAGGGGCGGATATAGTTCATGAATGAAGAAACCAATCTTAAAACGGCGGAATAGTTGAAACAATTATTATTTCCCTATTTAGTTATTAACGGTAGTATAATTGTTGATGCCTTCAATAAAGTGGAATTGTTGTAACTTTATTATCCAAAGTAGTTGTTGCTGGTTTCCTATAAATTTGACAACATGTGCTTAAGATACAAAGAAAATGCAAACAACAATTTTTAATTCCCATATTCTGACCATATATGTTCGATCAGGTCATCACACAAACGAATATGCGCATCTTTGTTATGCATTGCCGATCGGCGTTGCTGAGCTCTAATTTGGGAAAACTTCGTCACTATTTCCTCTTTCAATATTAACCTATTAGTCTTTGGGTTACTTAGTTGTTCATAAACATGTGACCGAGTCACCGGGTAACGCTCATCCTCGACTATCATATTATGTAAGATTATACGGAGTTTTTCATGATATAGGCAAGCACATCTTGATTCCACATTCTTGCAGGTTGTTTGATGATTCCAAATTGTTGTTGAAGTACACCAAATCCCCGTTCTACATCTTTTCTTGCACCCTCTTGCATCGATGAAAATATTTCCTTTTTCCTACCAATAGGATGTTTAATGGCCATTATAATAGTAGGAATCTGTGGGTAGATGCCATCACCTAGATAATACGGCATATCATATGAATGTCCGTTTACCGTGTAGTTCACTGGTGGTGCTTTTCCTGTTACAAGACTTCGAAAAACATATGAACGGTTCATAACATTAATATCGTTGTTAGAGCCGGGCATACCAAAAAATGCATGCCAAAACCATAGATCATACGACACCACTGCCTCCAACACGATACTTTCGCTCCCTTTATACGCGGTGTAAGCCCGGATTCTGCCGACGGGCATTTATCCCATCTCCAATGCATGCAATCTAGACTACCCAACATCCCTGGAAATCCCCGGTCTTTGTTTTGGTTAAGCAACAATTCAACATCACCAGCCGTTGGTTCACGCAAATATTCTTTCCCATACACATTAAAAATCGTCTTACAGAACCTACGAGTAGCTTCCAAAAACTGTGGTTTTACGCCATGCGTAAGTACTCATCTATTGCATCTGCTGCACATCCATAAGCTAACATTACGTCTTCCTGCTGTTACTTTTTGATGAGGGTTTAATCCTAGAACTCCACAAGCATCGGGCTTTTGAAAAAAATATCTTTCGGCATTGGTAACACCTTCCACTATTCGGTTAAACAATTGTCGACGCATCCTGAATCTTCTGCGGAAAACATTGGGTGGTTGGTTTGGGTACGGAGAAAAATAGTCGTTCCATAAAAGTTCTGCTCCTGCCTCACGATCTCTAGGTATTTTGATACGAGTTTGAGGCCATTTTGAATTTGTAACAAGGACTCCCAAACTAACGGCAGTGTTATTTTGCATAACTGTTATTGCATCATCATCCGATGAATAAAAACTACTATTAGAAGAAGAAGAAGAAGAAACAGAAGAGCAATAATGAGCGGTATTCTCATAATTTTCCATTACATATGTGAAGCAGAAGAGAGATGTATTTTTGTTCATACATTGGGTGATAATGTCTTTAATTTATAACCCAATTCCCACATCATTAAAAAAATTTAAAAATAGATACTCAATTTCAGTTAAGACTAAATGTTTTCCAAAAGGATAAAGTTTTTGCCATTGACATGATATGACTATACTCTATACATACTGACAAGTCACTGAGACTTGAGAGGACTACTGGGACAGTGAAGAGAGTAGACTTGAAACGACTACTCGGTGAAAGAAAATTTAAGCTATTACCTAGGTCTAGTATGCCTACACAAAAGTATAAGATAAAGATAACACCAAGCATAGACCACTAATCGGTTAAACAAAT
Source organism: Papaver armeniacum (assembly GCA_023531295.1). Classification (NCBI taxonomy): domain Eukaryota; kingdom Viridiplantae; phylum Streptophyta; class Magnoliopsida; order Ranunculales; family Papaveraceae; genus Papaver; species Papaver armeniacum. Next base: position 36,611 of record JAJJWW010003721.1, on the reverse strand, counting down.
TAACCATTGATATTATCCATATCCGAAGGTGCCAATCGTGGTGGTATAAAAGGCATCTGCATTCTCGGAGTGGTATTGACCGAGGACATTGTTGAAGCTGATCCTTGACTCATACAACTCCAAACTTGTGGTGGCATTGTTTGGGAAAATGAACCGTATCCTGGAGGTTGGAGAGAGTGCGGCGTACGGAAAAGAGAGAGTTGTTGCTTTTAATTCCGTGTTTGAAGTTTTCAGCCTTTCAATTTCTGCTTCTTTCGACATAATAACGTCCACCCTCTCCTTAGTTTGTTTTAACGTAAAATCGCGGAATTGTTGATTAAAATCGGCATTTTCTTGAAATAATGTGTAAGCTTCATGCTGTGAATAAAAATTAAAATATGTAAGTACAAATATACAATTAAAAGTAGAATATACAACAAAAAGGATGCTTGGTTACTTACGTGGGATAATAGATGTGGAGGAGGGATAGGTACATGTTCAAAGACGCGGTTCAATTGGGACCCATATATAAGTCACCGACATACCCATATGTTTGGGCTTCCCAAATAGGATGAGTGGTGTAATCTCCGTAGTTAGTTACCTTTCTCCATCGTAAATATGTATCATATTCTTTGACAACTTGCACCATCTCGCAGCATCGACCTCACCTTCACTTTTTAGGCGTCTTTGCTTGAATATTGCCGATATCCCCAATTATTGTGTGTAGTTTTTTTGGGAACGAAAAGTATAATGGTTTTGCCTCCAACACCTTTCTCCGGTACATGTTATCTTTGTACAATTTGAAATGGAGTACGAATAAGTATGTTATATACTAAATAAGCCCTCTTAACAATAAAAAAATATTAATTATTAACTCACAATGCCCATGTAAGAAAATATATATCTCGAATCGATAGCCTCATAGCCGTGCTTCCCATATCGAGATGCAAGGACTTCTCTGTATGATTCCCATGGGCGCCATGTCACTTGTTCAGCAGTAAGCTTACTCATTAAATCCCTACAACGGAAAATATCATTTGTATTCTTCGGTACATTCCATTTAGAAGATACGGGCCATATTTGTTCTTCATTCGAGCGTGAAATGTCCGGATTTGACATATGCCCAGTATTCATAGCCCCAAAACTACTCCATGAATTTAATTAGCCAAGTAAATAACTTGCAACAAAATAAAGAATGAAAGAAGAAATCAATGGAACAAGAAAGAGAATACCTATAAGATTTGAAATGGACCGCATAGTGCCTTGTCTCCTCCCAGCTAAACGCAGGTGACAGAATACAATTTCGAAAAAGCCGCACCACCCCAGTCATACGTGGACACGATATCAAGATTTTCAAAAGAAGCTAACCATCCGGCATCTATGTAGGTCTTTGCATTAGAAAGAAAAAATGTCCCAACACATACATGAAAAAGGCAATTGCCACTCTATGAGCAAGGGTGCTATCATTTTCAGCCGCAACCAAATTGTCTTCTAAGAAATAGGAGCTTAAATATTTAATTGTAATTGAATTTGAAACCCACGACGGAGCTTTTGGACAGGTCGTGACATCTTGGATATCCGGAAATACATGCTCACGAACATATTCAATTTGGTACTTCCGGAATTGTAAGGAACGTCGGGCGCATCACCAATACTCGATCCGTCAACATGAGCCAATCTAGGGGGGTGAATCCCATCTCACCAAATGGGAAGTGAAAAGTGTTTGTTGTATCCCAAAACCGCTCAACAATATAATCAACCATCGAATGTTGGGTTTCACTACATTGTATGCTCAATAACCTTTGCCATCCCGCTTTTTCGATAATATATTTAGCTCTAGGACAGTGTTGTGAAATAGTATGATAGTGATGAATAACCGATGCCAAACTTCCACGATGTTGATACTTCAATTTATGCTCCCCTGTAAATGTGATGTCCGTAGTAGCGTGTGGTTTATCATCTTGCAGTATAGGAAACCTCCCTAACCGGAGAATATCAACCTCATTTATTTTACCAGTAGAGATTAAGTTATAATCCTCTTCGGCTACACATTTCTGTTTCTTGTTCGTCTTGACGCGACCATTGAACCGTGCTGTCAATCGGTTCAACATCTGTGCACATCTTTGCAAACATAAGATAGATGCAATTTCATTATTAAATTACCAACTCTCATTATTCCTAAATTTCATACGTCCAGCACCATTTATATTCCAAATACTATCACTCGTTAACACAAACTATGATAATTCCAAATTCGATTATTCCACAAACACAAATTCAATCCTCACAGATGTATTTCAACATATAAAACAAAAATAAAATACCTCAAAACAACTCAATTTAATCATTTCACCATTTCATATGCCATCACTAGAACATGGATTGCTTTTAACCCCATTTAAATTAGCTCTTCTTCTACATATGTAACACACAAAATTGACAGAACAACAATTTTCAAACATAACTTCCCAAAATAGACAGAACCACAATTTTCAAATAAAACATTGATTTTCAAACATAACCACACAAAATTGACATGACCACAATTTTGAAACATAACCACACAAATATTACATAACCCAAAGTTTTCAAATACCCACACATTAAAATCCATATAACCCACAAATCATGTAACCGTTTATTAAAATTTAAATTTTTTACATTTTCTATACTAATAATACACATAAATTAAAGCGGACATCCATGTATATAATTTAAACAAATCAAAACCCCCAAATGGCAAAAATATCCATAACCCACAAATTACCAAAATCAAAAAATCTAATTTTAACAAACTAAAACCTAAATTAATTATTCTAACATAAAAGATTAACGAAAGATACACGATTAACGAAAACATACACATTGTGTAACCCGGATGCTGGTAATTTTTAGTTTGTTGGTAATTTTTTTTTTCACCTCTTCTTCCTGTTCGTCTGTGAAGTTGTGTGATGGGCGAGAAAGAAAGTTGTAGAAAAGAGAAGAAGACGATGGGCGGAGAATATTAGGGTTAAACCCAACACGTGGAGGCTTTTGTTACGTTCTTGTTGGCCGGGTAAAAAAAACACAAAAAACCACATGTGCGAGACAAAGTGTGCGGCATCGTACGGAGTTTATATGTACGCGATAACAGGCGGTGACTTTATGTACGCCCCATGGGGCGTTGATTATACAACCGCCTGTTACCAGGCGGTGACTTTATGTACGCCCCATGGGGCGTTGATTATACAACCGCTTGACATCAAGGTGACTTTATGTACGCCCCATGGGGCGTTGATTATACAACCGCTTGATATCCCCGCGTAAACTTTACGTACGCCCCGTACCGAGCGTAAACTTTACCTCCGCACCACACCGGGCGTAATCTTTATCATCGCTTGAACGGGGCGTAAACTATATCACCGCTCCATTACCAAACGAAGTTTATAACTCCGCTCGACTAAATATACTCGCCACCCACTGCGTCACACGACAGACCAAAATAAAATTTGGTCTTTTTTTTTGGTCTTTGATCTTTGGTAATAGTCGCGCCACTGCAGTTGCTCTAAAGAGGTATGAAATAGTATAAGATTCTTAGCTCAACCTCATCATAAATGTTTATCCTTCTACTCTAGCTACTTTCTCATGAAGTTTTAACACGTAAAACAAAAGTTTAAAGTTTTTGGTGTATTGGTGTATTGGGGTAAATATTTTTCATGGGCTAAACGGGTGTATTTGATTTTGGTGTATTTTCCTCTGCTGGAGCTTGAATTGTTTTTTTTCCGTTGTTTTCTTTTTTGTTGAGAAAGTTCTCTTTTGAGCAAATCCCTGTAGGACCTGTGGTCTTTGTTGTTATATCGACTCTTCAGATAACAAAAACACCACAAAAAAGATAAGTTGTATTAGTTTGGATGAGTCGGTTTGGGAGCGAGAAGTTATGAGTAATTACATTTTATTTCATATTTGCAGACTGTTAGGCTCACATCATAACACAATGTTTACAGCATACGGGTGTATCCATGGGACATGTATCAATGGCGTAATAAATGGGGTCAACCAGTTAGAGCCCGTGCAAAGCACGGGCGAACAACTAGTGTTACCAGTGGTAAACAAACTTGGAAGAGGCCAACAACACGGAAACTATAAATATTATCTCGGGATTCATTTTTAAGATTTTTTTTGAAGCATTAAGATTAGATAAGAAAAACTAGAAGTTTAGTACACGGGGATATGTCATTCCCAACGTATCATTAAAGGTAATTGAAGTTAAGAAATTAGGGACCGTGTGGTCCCAAATGGAAGTGGTGAAATTATTAATTTCACTGCTGTCTGCCGCATTGTTTGCGAGTCCATCCGCAGCTTGGTTTCCTTCTCTGTAGATATGTGTGAGTGCGTGGCGTGGAATGCTTTGGAGAGCGAGGAAGATTTCTTCAATCATCGCTTGAAGGTACCAAGGTGGTGGTGTTTTTGACTCGATGAACTGTATTAGGCTGGTGGAATCTGTCTCGAACCAAACTTTTGGCCAATCGTGATCTATTGCAGTTCTTACCGCTAGGAGTAGGGCCCAAGTTTCTGCCATAAGCGCAGTAGTGATTCCCAAGGGTTGGGCAATTGCCTTGATAGTAGTGGTGCCTGATGATCTGCAAATAATACCTGCCCCTGCATGTCCCGGGTGGCCTCTTGCGGCTCCATCTGTATTTATCTTGATCCATCCTGGATCTGGAGGTCTCCATCCGATGTGGATTGTTCTTGTGTTGTTACCGCGGGAGCTGGTGGCGGGATATTGCGGATGATTAGGTTGGAAGGTGGTTGATAAGCTATTCGCCCAGGTGAATTCTTGTTGGAGTTGGAACGCCAACCGCACTATGTCAGCTGGTCTTTTATGTTGTCTCCTATATACGAGGTGGTTTCTGGCCAGCCATAGTGACCAGAGTAGGAAACAGAAGGCCGTGGTAGCATAAGTTGGGATTTTTGATGTTAATAACTCGATGTAATGTTGAATTCGATTAACCATCGGTGGTTTGTGCCTGGAAAATTGGTCGCACGATAGTTGGGAGAAACATAATTGCCAAGCCTCAAAAGCGACTTGACAGTGGAGCAATAAGTGGTTTCCAGATTCCGTATCCAGGTTGCAAGCTGGGCATAAGGGGGATGGGGTGAGACGGATATGGTGTAGAGTGTTGAAGGTTGTTAATCCTTCATTGATGGCTTTCCACAAGAAAAGCCGGATTTTCGGTGGGCAGGGGAGCGTCCACAGGAACTTGGATGGGGGTAAAGAGTTGGGTTGGTTAGTTTCCATTTGAAGAGCTAGTTGATTGTATCCCGAACCGGTGGTGTATTTACCAGATCTATGGTGTGGACAAACGATTTTATCTGTCATTTCTGTCTGCGGTAGGTGGATATTGATGATTCTAGCAGCTGCATCTGTCGGTAGCCGAGCTAGTTGCTCAGGATTCCATTGTTTGGTGAACGGATCGATGAGTTCTGAAACTGTCTCTATGCCGTTACATTGTGATGTAGTGAGTGGTTGGTAATGGGGATCCAACTTGATGTAGTACTAGTTGTGGTCCCATTTCGGATCTGGTGTTGACAATTTGATTTTAGGATGGGTATCAGAGAACATACCTGTTTCCACATCGGGCTAGCAGTGTCAGGAATATTGGTGTAGTTTCCTAGGATCTCCTCATCCTTCAGGTATTTCGCTTTACTTAAGGATGTGTAGACGGATTCTGGCTGGTCATGAAGAGTCCAAATTCTTTTCATCAAGAGCGCTTGGTTATGGATTTCACTTTTCCTGATTCCCAGACCTCCATGGGTTTTAGGCGTTGTTAGCTTGTCTCCCCTTATGGTATGCAGTTTCTTTGGGGTAGAATCATGGCCCCAAAAGAAGTTTCTGGTTGATATGATCTATCTTGTTGTGGACATGTTTGGGCAATAGTTGTGTGTGCATTATGTGGTTGGCAGTGGGCGTCAGTGAAGTTTTGATGAGTACCAATCTTCCAGAAACATTTGGTTTTCCATCCTTTCGCTTTTCGAGCCAATCTCTGGAGGAGAGGGGTGTAAATATGGGCTGAGGATCTACCTTGCTTAAAATTGACTCCCAGAGATACATTGGTGGAATTGTCGTAGTAGTCATAGAGAACTGTTGTTGTAATGCTAATATACTCTGGGGGGATAGGTGAGGGTGATGGATAATGGTAGATTTGGATGTGTTAATAGTTTGACCAGCGGAGTAAGAGTAAGAGTGTAGTAGGTTTTTGAGGTTATGACAGTTTTGAGGTGAAGCTTTGCACGTGATAAGTAAGTCATCAGCGTACATTAGATGGAGGATTGGGGGGGCATGTCTAGAGATTTGAAGTCCATGGATTTTGTTTTGGTGCTCTAGGTTGGCGAGGTTTGTGGAAAGGATCTCAGCACATAAGATAAAGATGTACGGAGAGAGGGGGTCACCTTGCCTAATTCCCCTGGTAGGTGTAATAAAGCCTGAAGGGCTCCCATTAATATTTATTGAGTAGGTGACTGATGAAATACAAAGCATCAGGTATCGGATGAAGGTGTCTGGGAACCCTAGTTTAGACATAGCACAACGGATAAATCCCCAGTCAAGGCTGTCATAGGCTTTCTGTATGTCTAACTTCAGAGCAATTTTAGGATCTTTGGTGTTGGTCGAAGTTCTGATATGATGGAACAGTTCGCCAGCAATGGCAATGTTATCATGAATTGATCGTTGGGGAACAAAGGCGCTCCGGTATGGACTGATCAGAAAGGGTAGGAGAGGTCGTAGTCGATTGACTAGTATTTTGGCTATGATTTTGTATGTCACATTACACAACCCTATAGGTCGAAAATGAGAGGGAGAAGAAGGGTGGTCAGTTTTAGGGATGAGGGTTATGTTTGTGTGGTTCATTTTGGGGTGTAAGACTTCCCTATCAAAGAAATCGTGAACCATGGCTATCAGATGCACATGAGTGGTCTCCCAAAAAAATTGAAAGAACTTACTTGTATAGCCGTCTGGTCCAGGAGCACGTTCTGAACCAATATCAAACACCGCCTTTTTAATCTCTATCGGGGTTACCGGGGCAGTTAGTGTAGAGCACTGTCTGGGGGTAAGACGAGGTGATACTGCTTCGAAGAGTTGTTCATCAATGGAGGTGGCCGGTGTAACATATTGGGAAGAGAAGTGGTCTACTATGAGTCTGGTGATATTATTTTGGTCGAACGTCCATCTTCCTTGTTGATCCTTTAGCTGCCGAATATTGTTGCGTCCCCGGTGAATGGTTGCAGTAGTATGGAAAAAGGTTGTGTTATTGTCTCCCGATTGTAGCCATTGAATTCTTGACCGTTGTTTCCAATAAGTGGCATGGTTCGCGAGCAAGGTCAAATGGTTATTGCGTAGATCTTTCTCCTGTTGGAGCCAGTAGATTAACACATTTCCGGTTTGGTGTGCACACTGGTGTTGAGCATTTTGTATTTGTGCCGTGGATAGCTTTATCATGGTGGGTAAGTGACCAAAGGTGTTTCGATTCCATTGGGTGAGGATTTTGCTTGTGATGGCTAGCTTTAGTTGTAATGCATTCGTCGGATCCTCATCGTCCTCTTGATTCCATGCCCCACTGACTATCTGTTTGATGTGTGGGTGTGATAGCCATAAGTGCTCAAACTTGTAATTTCTTGCACCCTGCCATTTGATTGCATGTGGTTGTAAGAGTAAAGGTGCATGGTCAGAAGTAATACGTGGTAGGTGTGTCACCGCAGCATGTGGGTTGGCTGTTCTCCATCTTTGGTTTGCAAGTGTGCGATCCAGGCGTTCCATGATAATATCGGCTCCTTGTTGTTGGTTGGTCCAGGTGAACGGGTCTCCTTGGAATCCCATGTCTAGCAGTCCAGCTTCGTCTATCATGTTGAGTAGCGGTTGTGTTTGGGCAAACGTGACTGGCCTACCTCCTTTTTTTTCCGTTTGGTCAATTACTTCGTTGAAATCGCCCATTAGTAACCATGGTAGTTGCGTGTTTGGGAATATGTTGGTGAAGTTTTGCCAAAGATCCCATCGTGCTGCATTCTGAGGTGGTCCATACATTCCTGTGAATAACCATGGTTGTCCTGTATCGGAGGGTAACACGTGCATGGATGTAGCTTTGTGATTGTTCTAGTATCTGTACTTGGAGTTGATCGTTCCATATAAGGCAGAGCCCGCCTTTGTGGCCAACTTTTGGTACCGAACAGCTATGTTGGAATTGAAGTGTCTTGTTGTATAGTATTCATATGCGCAGAAGTAGCCAAAGTTTCGGAAAGAAATACCATTGCCGGCCTGTGTGTAGCAACTAGTCCCCGTAGGTGTTGAATCGTAGTAGGTTGGTTGATACCTCTGCAATTCCACGCTATGATATTCATCTTTTCCCGAGCAACAATTCTCGGTGATTTCCTTAGCTGCTGGCTTTGCAAATAATTCCTGAGCTGCTGGCTTTGCGAATGAAACCGAAGAAAGGAAAAAAAACAAACTAACAAATCTAAGAAACCAAAGGTTTAGTTCAGACTATTTAGAAGGTACAACAAAGGCTACTTAGTAGTAGTAGTAGCAACTTTGAAAGGACCTATATTACATGTGATACAACTTAAAACAGGGAAAGCAAGGCACACTGAACAGAAAGGGAAATTAAGCAATCCTAAGGGCCTATTAGATAACCAAAAAATACAAGAAAAAACAGATTGGACTAGTGTCCACCGGCCCTACGACTAGGTTATGTTGTTGTTGAGATAATATTGTGATACTTCTTCATTTCAGGGATTCAAAATACGGATTCAAGTTACGGATTCTGCAGGTTCGACTGTGGTGCTTTGGAGGATGAGGCTTCAGCGTCGTTGGTACCCGGCGTGACTTTCATTGTATCATTGCATTGATCGTTCTCTGATTCCTCACTGTCCAGATCCATCCAAAGTGCAGTTGGTATGTTTTGGGGTTTCTGCTTCTTTGACTCATTGGATGCCTGGTACAACTCAACAAGATAAGATGGATTTGTCATGCGTGCTTCTAGCATATTTTGGTCTCTTTGTTTCTGAGCAATGACGCAATCCAGTCAAGGTAGTCCTCCATATTGAGTTGTTCTCGGGCCAGGGTAACTTCAGCTAGAGCATTATGAGAGTTGGCAGTTGTAGTTTTTCCGGTTTCATTGGTAATGATGTCCATGAGATGAGCTGGATTTCGTCTCTTGGTAGTTGGCCGGTTCCCAGTTTGATTGGCGTTTGCAGAGATAGGAGCTTGTTCTTGCTGATAAGGTACTTGGTGTTCATTCTCCTCCTCACTTAGTGGCTTCCTTTGAAACGATGAAGCGGCTGAAGATGCTGTGTCTTGAGTAATTGATTCATCATAATCAGGGATTGAAATCTCCGATTGTGCTGGGGAGTTAGAGGCATGAACTCGTAGGCTATCCGAGCTATCCATGCTGTCATCTTCATCAGAACGGTAGTCTGGGAACAATTCTGCAAGTGGGGGAATGACATAAGGCTCTCCTTGTGCTAGTTGTTGTGCTGGTTGTTGTGCAAGCTGCTGTGCGAATATTATCTCTGGACAATCAGGTCTTTTATGTCCAACCCGATGGCAGGAAGAGCAAAACACCGTTGGGAATTCATGGTATTCAAATCCAATCCAATTGATTCCTCCTTCCTCTCCATATTCAGCATGTGTGCCAAAGTGCAGTGGTTGGCGAATATCGACTCTGACACGAAGTTGTATTGAGTACAGTCCATTGGGTCTTCGAATAGGCATGTTACGTGCAACAATAACCCCCATGTGACGTAAGTATAAGCCAGGAGCTAAGCCTGCAATCTGATCTGGGTAGAGCTCATGTACCGTGATGTCAAATTCTTCATGGGTTAGAGAAATATCATTGATATCTAGGTTTTCATCCCATTTTTTCAGCACAAACAAGTCACCCCATATTATTCTAGTTTCTTGACGCAAAACACGAACCATCTCATGATAGTACTTAAACCTGATAAGGTAAATATGTTCTCTTAGATTAAGTACATACATACCTCCACGAATCCTCCATCTATATTTGCAGGCACGACTGAGGTCGTTAGGTCTAACCTCAGCTCTCGAAGCAAAACCACCAATAAGACAGTGTCTCCATAAGTTACTGGAAGCAGCTAAAAACTCATGTGGTATGTGGGAGAAATTATTGTGCCTTCCACCAGCCAGGTTCATGGAATCTTGAATAAAATTGGCAAGTCTGTTTACATCACCAGTCCAAAGAGACGACATGGTAATGATGGGTTTTAGAGAAACACACACTCAGGTTTGGGTTCACAGGGCAACCGCAAGAAAAAAAGAAAGGGAAAAATAGTGGTAACAAGGACTGATAGAACTGGGTTTGGCTTAAGGTGTTGGGGTTAAACACTAGTAGCAAACAACTAAATTTATACATGAAGCCAAAGAGAATTCGAAGAACGGTGGACATGATTTCAATAAAATAAGGGTATTGCAGCAAGTTCCAGGGGACAAAAGAATGTTGCAGGTATATAGATCAGAGGACAATTGATTGGAAAGGTGTTATTGAGACTAAACCGTACAATTTTGACATCTGTTCTTGAGGATGCAGCATCAGGCCACACAAGCAGGTGAAGTAAAAAAGCCAAGAGGTAATAAGCAATTACCAGTAGGAAGTGTAAGGAGGTTACCGGAGTAGCAAATCCGAAGCAGGTGAATCATCAATTGTCAAGGCGGAAGACCCGGTAAAGCTGGGATTCATGAACCACTTTGAGAATTAGGAAAACCATTTGAACAAAACTCCCAGAGCTGAGACCAATTGGAGGCTCACATCTATCAATTAGTAAATTTCTGCCAAAGAACCCGTATGAGAAATCAAATCAGAATTTAAACCTTTGAATCCTTTTGAAAGACCAAAGACCATTGAATCCTTTGAATCCCTAAAAGAGATTAAATATCACATAGATTTGTGAACGACATAACCTAATTTGCCATAAGGGCCGGTGAACAAACTGATTAGCCTCTCAGGATCGAGAGAAACATTGAAGAAATTTTGGAGAAGAATGAGATTTGGGAGAAAAACCCGAAGGTGTTTTTAGGCTTCAGTGGGAAAGCGTTTTTTTCCTTCAATGTTTCTCTCGTATAAGACTCGTTTTTCATTTTTAAGATTCCGACACATGCAAGGACTGGACTCACGGGCAGGGATTCTATAAATATTATCTTGAAACTATAACCTGATCATGTACACCAATTATTGTAAACTATATAACTCTCACTTCTGTAGGAGTGAGCATTAACAGGAGATCTTCAACTTTATTGAAAATTCAAATCAGAGAGAAGCAAATCGAGTTCAGCAACTAGAGAGCAGCAGCTAGAGTTAATTTACACATCTTACCACCGCTGCTGGCGGCGACAACGCAAATTGTGATAATAATAATTAAGAAAAAAAGATGCGCCGCAGTCGGTACAAGAGAAAAACCCACATTGATGTTCAGTTTTAGTAGTAAAATACTAGTAATTAAAATGTAGAAAGGCACACCGCTGAATATCCTTTAACCAAAAAACTAAAACACCCTCTAACCATAGTTTTCTCAACGCCTTTCACACTGATGTGAAAGGAAAAGATCAATGTAGAAGGGTAACCGGTAACGTCCTCAAGTGCACGTACCATACCGTTGTTGTTATAAAACTCATAAAATTAGTCAAATGCAGTGAGAATATTCTTTCCGGATAACTTATGAATTGCTAAAGAAAGAAAGAACAGCTTGATCATCCAAGATATTTCTCAAAAATAGATGTGAACACAGGCAATCAGAATACAGGCAATCTATATTCACCACCAGGTAGATTATTTGTATCATGTATGTACATCAAGTGATATCATCAGTACTATGGGTTGCATTAACTAATTGCAAAAGATATAAATTATTCACCAAGACGTGCTTGAGTTGCATAAGTACTCTTAATTTCCACAAAGAACGATTGACAATGCGTATTATTGGCAATAAAATATAAAAAATGATATTAAATACTTTGATATGTTGAAAAGAAGCGAGTATATCATCCGCTATAGCCCTTATCTATGTGGTAGTTTTATTAATGTAATCTTGCAATGTTGAACACGCTGAAGCCGTCAAATGCATGTAGACTAGAGATTTGGTAAACAACCTTAGGCTCTGAGTGAGGATGAGCCAAATTAATATGGGAAAGGACAAATAGTCCCACATCGCTATAATACGCTTAATTAACTTAAATATAATATGGAAGGGCCGCTCCATTCATTGCCAATTAGTTTTGAGTTGAATGCCCGCAGACTTTAATATGGTATCAGAGCTAAGCCCCAGACCCCCTACACCGGGTGTAGGCCGAGTTACTGGCCGAAGTGTTTAACCGATTTTGTCACTTGTACACCGGGGTGTAGGCCGGTCTTAGATCTTTGTAAGGTGTTACCCCCGATTTTGTCACTCACCCGTGTACAATTGTTACCGATTTTGTCACTTGTACACCCGGGGTGTAGGCCGGTGCCGATCTTGGGCCGAGGTGTTACCCGATTTAGTCACTCACCAGTACACCATTCTGCGATGGACTGGTAACTCGTGCGTAGGTCCACGTGTGAGGCCCAGTGACTGGCCTTACACGTGAGGGGGCGTGTGAAAGGACAAATAGTCCCACATCGCTATAATACGCTTAATTAACTTAAATATAATATGGAAGGGCCGCTATAATATGAGTAGTAAAAAAAGAGATAGAGCATTGCTATGTAAGTCAAAACTCAAAATTGACATTTCACTACTTTAGTAAAATCGAACAAGGTGATGATAATAATGATATGAGTTCAAAACTCGTGGATACCAGAGTTTATATATCGATTAGAAACAAAACCTCAGAAATTAAAAAGGGAGGTTTTTACCATCCACCAGTTTGATATGGATGGTGAGGTTACATATTAAGAAACACTAGTGTGATGATAATAATGATATGAGTTCAAAACTCGTGGATACCAGAGTTTATATATCGATTAGAAACAAAACCTCTGAAATTAAAAAGGGAGGTTTTTACCATCCACCAGTTTGATATGGATGGTGAGGTTACATATTAAGAAACACTAGTGTGATGATAATAATGATATGAGTTCAAAACTCGTGGATACCAGAGTTTATATATCGATTAGAAACAAAACCTCAGAAATTAAAAAGGGAGGTTTTTACCATCCACCAGTTTGATATGGATGGTGAGGTTACATATTAAGAAGGGTTAAGTGGCAAAATGCCCCAAAATGGACCTCTTAGTTATGAAAATGCCCCGGACGTTACGCGAAAGATCAAAATGCCCCAAAATGATATCGAAATGCCCCAATCCGTTAAAGTTGCCGTTAGACATGGTTAAGTGGTCAAATTCAGAATCATGTGGTCCGCACATGTGAAAAGATGACATTTATACCCTTTTGACAAATAAGATGACATAAGGGTGACTGTTTTGGACGTTCGCCACTACCAAACGAACAACTACCAACCACCACCGCTGCCACCACCACCACCTCCACCCCTACCACCACCATCCCCACCACCACCACTACCACTTTAACAACCACCACCACCACCAACACCACCGCCACCGCTAACGCCTCTTCCTCCACCACCACCACCATCCTCACCAACGCCACTATCACCACAGCTGCCACCACCAACACCACCACCGCCACCACTATCACCACCGCCGCCACCACCAACGCCACCACCGCCACCACTACCACCACCGCCGCCACCACCACCACCACCGCCACCATCACCACCACCGCCGCCACCACTACCACCACTGCTGCCACCACCATCACTAACGCCACCACCTGAACCTTAAATCCCGAACCCCAAACCACCGAACCCCAAACCACCGAACCCCAAACCCCGAAACCATAGATTATGTTGAAGGGCAAAAGAGACCTTTCATAACAAACTTGACCAAATAAAAATTGTTAAAATGCCCCATTTTGACTATTATAGGGAAAAGTAACGGATTGGGGCATTTCGATATCATTTTGGGGCATTTTAATCTTTCGCGTAACGTCCGGGGCATTTTCACAACTATGAGGTCCATTTTGGGGCATTTTGCCACTTAACCCTATTAAGAAACACGCTAAATTTTAATAGGAATATATTGCTCAGTAAGACGAGCGTATGAAAGAAATCAACTTCTAATTAATCTGAGTATGAGTACCGTAACTTTAACAACGTCAACAAGCGTTCAAAGTCAAAAGGCAAATGAGATTCGCAAACATAATAATATCAATATGTGTTATAAAATCTGACATAATATTGTCAAGGATATATGGCTGGAGATGCATATGCAATGCAAAGCTGTGATTAAGAGTTATAACAACTAATGAAAGGAAATATTAAGCTTTAAAAACAAATATACTAGTTGACATAGAAAACGGAGTAAGAAGCTTTAAAAAACATTAAGAGAAGTATAGTTGACATAAAAGGGATCTTTACGGGGTATATGCTTTTCAAATGATCTCTATATAATGGAGCTCTCCTTGCATTTGAAATTACAGCCTTCTTTCTTTCCTTCCATTTCATTCAGCAACAGCAACCTCTCTTTTTTATCCCTCCCTAGAACTTGAAAGAGATAAAGAAAAGTTGGAGCAGTCATGGTGAAGGAACAACTAGAAGTGCTTAAAGCACTTGATATAGCGAAAACACAACTTTACCATTTCACAGCAATTGTGATTGCTGGTATGGGTTTCTTTACAGATGCTTATGATCTTTTTGCATCTCCCTTGTCACCAAACTACTCGGTAGGATTTACTACACTGTGCCAGGATCAGCTAAACCTGGTAGTTTACCGCCAAATGTTGCTGCAGCCGTTAATGGTGTCGCTCTGGTCGGCACACTTGCTGGTCAGCTCTTCTTTGGATGGCTGGGTGATCGCATGGGAAGAAAGCGTGTGTACGGCCTTACCCTACTTATCATGGTCACCTGTTCAATAGCGTCTGGTCTCTCCCCTGGGTAACCAGCCAAAAGCTGTCATGGCTACACTATGTTTCTTCCGTTTTTGGCTTGGATTTGGAATTGGTGGTGACTACCCACTTTCTGCAACTATCATGTCTGAGTACGCCAACAAGAAAACTCGTGGTGCTTTTATCGCTGCTGTCTTCGCTATGCAAGGAACAGGAATTCTAGCTGGTGGAATTGTTGCTATTATAGTTTCTTCGATATTTGATAAACAATTTCCTGCTCCAGCTTATCAAGTTGATGCCAAGGCTTCCCTTCCGGTAGAGGTTGACTACATCTGGCGTATAATTGTGATTTTCGGTGCAATTCCTGCTGCTTTGACCTACTACTGGCGTATGAAGATGCCTGAAACTGCTCGTTACACTGCTCTTGTAGAGAAAATGCGGAAAGGGCAGCTGCCGATATGTCTAAGGTTTTAAACAAGGAGATTAAAGCCGAAACAGAAATGGTAGAAAGAATGACGACGGATGAGAGCAATTCATTCGGTTTATTTTCAATGAAATTTCTTAAACGACACGGCCTTCCCTTACTTGGAACCACAAGTACTTGGTTCTTGCTGGACATAGCATTTTACAGTCAAAACTTGTTCCAGAAGGATATTTTTACTGCAATTGGGTGGATTCCACCGTCTCAAACGATGAGTGCTAGTGAAGAAGTTTTCAAGATTGCGAGGGCACAAACATTAATCGCTCTATGTAGTACTGTTCCTGGGTATTGGTTTACAGTGGCTTTCATTGATATTATGGGGCGGTGGGCAATTCAAATGATGGGTTTCTTCTTTATGACAGTCTTCATGTTTGCTATCGCATTTCCTTACAACTACTGGAGTAAAAGAGAACAGGATCGGATTCGTTATTATGTATGCATTAACTTTCTTTTTGCAAACTTTGGACCCAACAGTACAACCTTCATCGTGCCAGCTGAGATATTCCCAGCTAGGTTGCGTTCGACATGTCATGGTATATCAGCGGCTGCAGGAAAGCTGGAGCAATTATTGGTGCATTTGGTTTCTTGTATGCGGCACAGAATCAAGATCCAAAAAAGACTGATCATGGATATCCTGCTGGTATTGGTGTTAAGAACTCCTTGATCATGCTTGGAGTTATCAACTTCATAGGCATGTTGTTTACATTCCTGGTACCGGAACCAAATGGTAAATCTTTGGAAGAACTATCAGGAGAGAACGACGGAGATGTTGAAGAAGAAAAGGTATATCCCCAACAAGGAAACAATAGATCAGTGCCTGTCTGATCTGTTGGTTTTCAGACGAGAACTTAGTTGGTGGTGATATGAGTGCGTGATTCTCAATTGTCCTTTGTCTGTGTGGAACTTTTAGACAAAGGATACTTCATTTGTAGAGAGTACATTTAATCGTACGTATTTTACCATTTCCATCTACATATTCTAATTTTGTTTATCAAATTGTTTAAAACTGCAAATGTAACTCTAATAAGATCAACAAATAGAAATACCATCCACTTCATTTGCTTCAACAAATGTAACTTGCCTCAGGCAAGTGCAAACATAGTGTCTAACACAAATATCTTCCATCCTGGTGCTTGTCGAAGCACATCATAGCTAGTATTCTAAGTTATTATAAAGTACTTGAGAAGTCCTGTGTCAAAACCGAAAAGATATCATCTGCTGAACTAGCTTAAAAGTCTTCTTTTCTGTCTGATCTGGTTTCACTTAGAATCGTCGTTGTGCCACTGCCACCACCATATGATGCATTTAGGAAGGCTGGATGCTCACATTGCCTCGTTCTCTACTCCCTTTCATATATATATATTATTTTTTTCCTTTTCATTCCGATATGGCTCTGGGATGTCCAGGTAAACAAACTTGGAAGTGGCCGAAAACATTTTTAAGATTCCAGTACAAGCAACGCTAGACTCACTGTGCAGGGATTCTAATAGGGAAAAATATGGTTTGGTCCTTTTTAGGTGGGCCCATGTCTGTTTAGTCCTTTGGTCAAACGCCTTTACTGTTTGGTCCATAATTATTTAAAAATATTTAAATAGACAAAAATACTCTTCCGTGTTAAATTTTTATTTTTGTAGCAGTTCTTCCGTGCTAAAAAACGGAGACTTCATTCCAGAATGAAGTCCATACAAAAGCTAAAAAACACACTTCATTCCCGTGAATGAAGTCCATACAAAAAGCAAAAAAACAGACTTCATTCCCAGGAATGAAGTCCATACAAAAAGCTAAAAAATAAACTTCATTCTCATACAAAAAGCTAAAAAAACAGACTTCATTCCCAGGAATGAAGTCCATACAAAAAGCTAAAAAACAAACTTCATTCTCAGGAATGAAGTCCATACAAAAAGCTAAAAAACAGACTTCATTCCCAAGAATGAAGTCCATACAAAAAAGAAAAAACAGACTTCATTCCTGGAATGAAGTCCATACAAAAAGTTAAAAAAAACGAGACTTCATTCCTCAGGAATGAAGTCCATACAAAAAGCTAAAAAACCATACAAAAAGCTAAAAAACAGACTTCATTTCAGAGAATGAAGTCCATATAAAACAATGACAAAATGAACTCATCTTCGTCTTCATCTTCAAAACAAGAACTGAAATTCATTTGTTTGATGAACTTCATCTTCATCTTCAAAACAAAAGCATCGATTCTTGATTACATCTTTAACACAATGGCAGAGATCTTTATCTTCTTCACCATCTTTAACGAACATCAGCAATAGTTTGTTGTTCGTCGTCTTCATCGCCTCCAAAAACAGCAACAACAGTTTGTTGTTCGTCGTAAATCGTCTTCAAGAACACAGCGTATTCAACAGTTTGTTGTTCGTCGTCTTCATCGCCTCCAAAAACAGCGTATTCAACAATAGCAACATCATCATATTCATCGAAAACATCATCTTCATCGTCTTCTTTCAACAACAACAGATCAAATCACCATCGTCTTCATCGAGAAAAAAAAACAGTAGCAGAAAAGAAATAAAAATGGAGAGAAAAAAAACTAGATCTGAAAACAGAAAGAGAGAGAATGTAGATTTGAGAAATAATATATTTTCTATGATTTTTTTCTATATATGTGGTCCCAAAAGGATATTTGTCATCCCACACAATGACATTTACATCATCCATCGACATCAAGATAGGACCAAACAATAATTTTTAAGACCAAACTATAATTTATATTACCAAATAGTCTAAACACAGATATTTGACTCAAATGGATTTAAATTTCTCTAATATATTATTCCTAGGACCTAATTATATTTCCTACATTCTAATAACGTTTTTCCTTGGCTACAAGATGATTCCCCGAGACAACAAGGGCTCAAGACTTTGCTCCATAATTTAACGTATCATTATTGGGGGCGTTCTGTAATCGTCATGGGACCGTCGCTTTCAGTTGAAAATACTATTGTAATGGCAATTGGAATGAGGCAGTGTAATCAATAATGGGAGCACTCTTACGTATAGACCCACAAATTCTGGTTTCACATTTGGACAATGAAAAGGATGCCTACAGCGAAATTCACTAACTGTGGAGGCGTGAGAGATAACCGGAGATCGATCTTCAAATTTATTGAATAAACTAAAAAAATACTTGTAGTTGCTATACTACAATTGCCATTACAATAGAGAAAAAAAATATTAATTAATTAAAAAAGCTGCCGGGCCGTACTAGATAAAAATGCATGTCAACGTTTCAAAATTTGATTTTTTGCATGTCAACTGATCTTAATTAGTAACATCATCAAGTGCACGTACCCGACTGTTATAAAACTCATAAAATTAGTCAAAAGCAGTGAGAATATTCTTTACGGATAACTTATGAATTGCTAAAAAAAAAAAGAAAGAACAACATTAGATAAGATGCTAGCTTTTTGAAATTTTTGAGTTAACTGAGTCGACATTTTTTAATTCTTGCTTCCTTTGCGATGAAGTCTGCTATAGTTTTTTTTTTTTTGTGAGCACAGGCATTGACGAAGCCAGACATTTTCTTAAATAGGGGTGAACTCATATAGTAAACTTCCGTGCATAATAACGAGTAAGCGGCCGAAGGCCGTTCAATTTTTTTTTGACAATTTTATTTACTTTTTAGATTTTACTAAGTAAAAATGAAATCACAAAATATTTTAATTACATTTAACATAGAAAAATGTTTCAAAAAAAAAATTAAACGTAGAAATTTAGATGAATTTTTATTTTTAAGTCACACATTTGATGCATTTTTATTAATTGATATGAGTTTTATAGTATTGATCCCATTAAAAATGAAAATTCACTTCTATTTAGCATATTTGCCCCCGCAAGATCCGTAAATTACAAAAATGATAAGCCTATACCAAAGGAATGTCAAAATCAAGTGGGGGCTGCGGATCCCATTTGTCCCCATTTCCCTTCGTCCCTGAGCACAGGTAATCTTGGATGCCAACAGAATTCATGGCACCGTGCCATTATACGCTGTAAATCAAATGCACTATATTCACTAACAGTAGATTGATTTTAGCTCATCAAGTGAGATGTTTATTACTTATTTGTTTTCTCATTGGTCATATTGAGCGACAGAACCAGAATTGAAGGTGTAGATGGGCTAGAACATTATGATGAGCTAAGAATTATAACTTTCTCGAGGATAAATGTGGAGACAGAGAGGAATAGATTGGTTGACCTTTTAGACCAACAACCAAATATAACGTTAAAAATGTTCAAGGCTGCTAATGGGGGTGCCAATTTGTTTGGGGGTGTTTCAACCCAAAAGCAATAGTCATTTTGTCTTATATGTATTTTGGTACACCCCAAACAATTTGGTACCTCCTATTAGCAATCTTGAAGAAATTGATGGAAATTGCAAAAGAGTAAATTACTCACGAAGACGTGCTTAAGTTGTATAAATCCAACTTCCACAGGAAATGATTAACAATGCATATTATTGTCAATCTTTCGAAGGAAAAATAAAATAAAATGATTTTAATACTTTAACACGTTGAAAACAATCAAGTATATCGGCCATAGACTTATCATTGTCGTAGTTTGATTATAATCTTTCAGCGTTGAAGAAAATATAGTAATAGGTAACTCAAAACCAAAAAAATTAAAAAAGAGAAGCGGATCCATATGCATTGTTTTCTAAGGCTCTAAGTGAAAAGTAATTAAGAGTTCATTTTCTCGGTAAAATAAATTTCTCATCGTGTTATATTTACTCTCACAGAAAATTAACACATTCAATAAGATATAATTTCACCATCTACCCAATTTGAGGACACGATTCCTCATTTAAAAAACTCCATCCTATTGGCTATGATAAATTAACCAAGTCAAAAGCTGAAGGATGGTTAGGCACAAGGAAAATTGGCGAACATAAGAAAGCTCTACTCATGAAAAGAATATGGAGTCCTCATGAACAACCTGACTCCATCTATAGAAGTATCTGCAATGAGAAATATCTTAAACATCAACCAATTCTCCAAGGAACTGTTGCAGTTCCATCCTCGTCCAGCCCACAATGGAGACAACTAGCATCTCTCGTTCTTACAGTACAACAACTTATTTTTCATCGCATCGGAAACGGTCTAACAACCCCGATCCAGGCTGATTAGATTCCGAACTGCCCAATCATTGACCCGGCACAATGTCACCCAATCCAGATAGTGGCGGATATCATAGATCATATTTCTCATAATTGGATGCATGAATAAATAAGCAACCTACCAGTTATTGCAGCCCAAAGAATCATAAGCATCCATCTCCCCCAACACATCCCCCAATATAGAATCATCTGGCCACATTAAAAAAACGGAAAATACACTACTGCTTCTGGGTACAAATGTCTAACCCAAGATGTTGGTCAAACTCATCAGAACCCCCTCCCAGTTACCAAATTCTTGTGTACCATACTGTTCCCACCAAAAATTCAGCTTTTCTTGTGGAAAGCAATCAATGAAGGTCTGCCGACCTTCTCTATCCTACACCACATCCATCTTACCAACTCCAACCTATGCCCCCGATGTAATTCCGAATCAGAATCAGCAACTCACTTGCTAATCCAATGTCCAATGACGACAACATCTTAGGAACACCCATCTCTCTCGACTCTCAACCATTCCAAATTCAAACCAGAATTATACAACCGTGATAACTCCTCAAACAACCATCTCCCAACTCCTACAAGAACCGGGTTCAACTTCATTTATCACCACCAATCAGGAGGCATAAAAAAGACGAAAACAATCTCATTCGGATGGTCCTCTCCTCCCATGAACTAGATAAAGATCAACACATATGAGGCTACTAGGGGACACCCAGGATTTGCGGGTACAGGTTTCATTTGCAGAGATCTCGGAGGCAAGAATGACAATGGATTTGGCCCAACCGCTAGGAATAACGATTGCATCAATTGCAAAAACTTGGGCTTTACTTCTGGCAACTAGAACAACCACAGAAAGGCAATAGCCAAAAGTTTTATTTGAAACAGTCTCAGAAAACCTTCTTCGGTTCGTTATATCTCCGGCTGCTCAGCCTTGGTATATATCTGATACGATCAATGAAATAAAGCAGAGAATGAGTCAGATTCCGCAAACAACAATCCAACACAACTATAGGGAAGGAAATCAGGCAGCAGAGGGAATGGCCAATAACGCAACAGATGGAAGTCAAACGGGAAATTTATCTACTAAAATCTGGGACCATGCAGACAATCCCAAATTTTCTTAATCAAATTACCCAGTATGACTCTATGGGTACTACATATCCACGTGTAATGTAACCTAGTGTAGTGGGGCAAAACGATTTGCAGGTTTTTATGGAATTGAGGAGACGACCGTACGGAGGAGACTCCTTGAACCGAGTGAAATGTTCAACCTCACACAGATGCACTGCAAGAAGGGAGTGCTTTGAATTCGAGATATCAATCTGTAGTACTCTGGCCTAAACCAATACAATGGCCATTCCAGAGTAAATTCGGTCACATGAGAGGATGGGTCGATCTGTAGGAGGGAAGCAGAGAAATGTGTGGAATCAATGGTAATCGAAGATTTTAGGTGTGTTGTGAATTTTGAATATGATAAGTTCTCAAAGATTGAAGTTACTCAATTGATGAGTTGTTGAGCTCGTGTTGTGCAGCAGACGTGAGATTCTCGTTGTTCTTTCAATCATGATTCGGGGACTTATTTATATTGCTGAAACTATAGACACCATGATCCCATGAAGTGTGACAGTTGATGGAGTCAAGGAGTGGGGAAATGGAAATCGTGTTTGAAACCAGTTGCTCATCGTGCGGAGACTTGGTCGATTTCCATTCACTACTTTGTTAACTCCTTCAACTGATTGCACGACTTGCTCACATTCCATCGTGTGTTTGAACACACGTGCCGTAGACCGCCAGAACAAAACCCTAGTTAATATCCCCCATGTAATACGATTGATGTCTCGTGTGATTGTGGAGTCTGCAAGGCAGACGTGTATTTAGTTAGTCAGTTGCTGACTTCATGACTTCATGGGACGATGAGTACTTGTTTTGTTGAGTCGAACGTGATTTGGAAATGTTCTGAGACTCGTGAATTGAACATGTCTGTTGATACAAAGACATGATGTGTGAATAAGTTGACATGAGCAAATATTGCTCATTCGATGAATTGTTGAATATTTATAGTTGAACCAATATTCCTTGGTTTGAGCAAATGTTGCTCATTCGATGAATTATTTGTAGTATGACCAAATAAGATACTGGTAATTGAACTGAGTATGATAAATAAAGTGTTGATCACGGGATCAACGTAAAATTATTAGCGTTTGAATCGGAATTATGAACCTTGGACTCAAAACCCTAATTTGATCAATTGGTGATTAATCGATGGTTTATTGAAAGTTAATCCACGTAATCGAGGAGGGACCGGCTACATGGGATTATGGATCAACCATGTAGCGCCCAGATGCTCACATGAGCAAATATCAAGGTCTCCTGAAGATCAGTTGATTTAATGAAAGCTTGATTAAATGCTGGCTTAATCATTTTTTTTTTTTTTAAATATTGCTCGTCTGAACCTTAGGTAAATAAAACCTAATTAATTATGAAGAGGTGAGGGACCGACCAAGGGGTCATGAAATCGGCCCTAGGTGGTCACGGGGTCGACTGACGATCATTCTATGAAAATCCAGAATTATTTGGATGAGTTTTGGACCTAATACGTGCAATTGCGCAAATTAGGTCAAATGGTGTAAATACACGGGACCGGCTACTTGCGAGCCAAAAGCCAGCCTTGGTCGGTCAAGGTAACATGCTCATGTCACTAAAGTGTTCGTATCTCAGTTCTGAGAATTTTTATATTTTCAGATGTGCATTTGAGCAATCATTTGAGAAAAAATATGAAGAAATCGGGGTTTTGATGAAACTGGTCAAAACTTCACGAGATGAAGGAAAAATAATAAAAGGGTGAAGGAATCATGAGGTGTGGGACCGGTCATGGCCAAGGCATGGCCGGTCGGCCAAGGAGCTTGGTCCCACACGTTTTTTTTTTCAATTTTTATAATACTTTCATGATTTTAGGGAAATATGATAAAATTAAGGAATTTGTTAAAACCAAGGAGTTTTTGTTGAAATCAAAGAGTTTCCATTAGATGAAGGAAACAAAATATTAATAATAATAAAATAAGGGCGTGTGGGACCGGCTTGAGCATGGTTGGCCTGGGCTAGGGCCCTATCCCTGGGTTTTCCCTTATTTTATGTATTATTTCATGATTTGAAAGAATTTTCATAATTTTTGAAAGAATTTTCATAATTTGAAGGAAATATCATGAAATCAAGGAAATTTAAAAATAATAATAATAGAATAAGGGGTTTGTGGGACCAACTAGGGCATGACCGGCCAGCTTGGGCCCGGTCCCACAAGTTTCCTTAATTTTGTGTATTTTTGTGTATTTTCCCATAATTTGAAGGAAACATCATGAAATCAAGGAGTTTCATGGGATTAAGGAAACATGAAAAATATAATAATAATAAAATAGGGCGTGTGGGGCCAGCTAGGGCATGACCGGCGGCCATGGCCCTGATCCCACGGGTTTCCCTAATTTTATGTTATTTTTCATGGGATCAAGGAAATATCATGAGATTAAGGAGTTTTTCATAAGATTATGGAAATAATAATAAAATAATGAGGAACCATGAGGTGTGGGGCCGGCCGGGATCAGGGCATGGCCGGTTGGCCAATAATCACGGCCCCACAATATTTTCCTTAATTTTATATTATTTCTTTGGTGTGAGGGAAACACCATGAAACTGAGGAGTTTCCTCAAAACAAAAGATATTTGTTCAAGTGAAAGGTTTTCATGAACTCAAAGAAAATAATAAAAATATGATAAAAATATGAAACTGGCGTGGGATTGACCACGGCACATTCGGTCGATCAGTAGGCCCATGCTCCCAGCGCCTTGGTCAATTTTTTTTAATTATTTATTATTTTTCCTTCCTATTTTGTATAGGTTCATCGTCTCGTCGTATTTTGAAATACTTGTTCGTGCGGTGATTGTTAGTGCATCATCGTTGAGTACACTTACACCATTTTGGTCGAGGCTTACTCAAAGGTAGCTCAGATGCCCTTGTGTTGAATATTTATTACTAACCCATGGAATTCTGCTGGGAAGAACCATAAATTGAAGTAACGAAATATTATGAAAATATCGAATATTTTCAGGGGATTTGAATCTATTGATTTTGAAAATAATTAATTAATGGCTCTATACTAGTACGATCATCTAGGAGCGTTAATTATTCAGGAATTGAGTGATATGAGCTTGTTGAAGCGTCATACTTCTTTCATATAGTCAGGGAAAACATTGTTACATCCTGAAGACGTTATTGCTCTATACTAGTAGGCAAGCTGTCTAGGAGCCGTCTAATCTTTCGATTATATATAGAGTAATTATTGAAATTGCTCAGTATTCATGAGATATGCCGTTGCTTCAGCTGAGAGACTACATATCTATATATACTCCGAGAGACAGTATTCTCAGTCATAGATTCTCATAGCATGATCTTTCATGCTTTCGATAAGAGACACGAGCCTCAATATTCATCTGATTGCTGGATCAGGAATCCATATAAGTATGGGTTTACGATTTTAGCCTTTGTCGAAAATCCACCATCTACACCTAGTTCTTTATATAAATACATGCTTCAAAAAACAAAAACAAAATTTACCCAATTTGATATATGTGATATTTTTCACAAGAAGAAGAACATATATCATTGTCGTAGTTTGACCTAATTAATCATCCATAGCCTATATTTGGTTCAAACTCCTTCCTTGAACTTGGGAATGGTCATCCACGCACCATCAAATGGTCCCACGACCACCAAGGCCGGTTACACACCTCTTGGTCGAGTCCCTCCTATCTTCATGATTAGGTTCTACCACCTATTGCCCAAGCAAGCACAATTTTAGTAATGATTAAACAATAATTAATCATCCTTTCACCAACTGCTATAAATGCTCAATCTAGCATCAAGAAACTACATGGTCGGTCCATCACTCATAGAGGCGGTCTCTCTCTCGTCATTTATTGATTCTCAGTCGATCATCCATTAATAATAATCAGGGTTCTGAACTGAATTGTCTGTCTAGCATAATTATGAACAAGTTATAACACCAATATTATAATATAGACCAAATAATCGATATTTTAAGTAATTAATATTCGGTTAATATTTTTAATTAATTATTTTATTTGGTCTTGCTACTAATTATTCATGGATCTAGCAATATTTGCTCATACTAGTAATACTTGCTCGACCATCGGTGATACATCTCATCAAGTACCCTAATTACTTGACCCGAGGAATGGGTCACGGCCAACAAGGTTGAAATAACCATTTCGGCAATATTGATTCAACTATCAATATTTAATTTCTCGAGAGAAGTATTCCTCGTATTGATTCGGCTATCAATATTCGAGTTGCAGTATTTCTCATGTTGATTCAGCTATCAATATTTGAGAACTTAATACTGATCCAGCTATTAGTATTTCATTGGTTCATCAACCAATATTTGGTTCGTCTGTTACCCATTATTTTAATATTATAACTCCTCGTCATTCGCCTGACTCATGACACATTGACCGAGAAAAGTCGTTTATGATCATTCAACAATGATTATTTTCATAAGTGCTCAGTGCACCTATATAATGGTTTATAATCGATCCATCAATCTCATAAAACCATCATTAATTCATTCGACTATCATTACTGCTTCAACTAGCATAATGATACGTCATGGTCATCAATGACCTAATTCAACATTCATGGTATGCAGAGCATGTGCTTTCTAAACATTTCCAAGCTTCATCCATCACAATCTTGAACTTCGTCTGTTCAGTTCAGAAGACTCATGATAGTCTTAGGTCAAAGATTGACCACTCACACATGAGACATCAATTCATGTCACATGGGGGGATATCACTAGGGTTTTGGTCTGGTGCCCTAAAACACGTGCGATTTGAGGTACATCCACGATGAGAGTTGTGGTAAGTCGTCTTTTGTCGAGTTAAAGGATAAAATGGAAAGTGGATGGTTAATCAACCAAGTCATCCTTGCAATATGGAAGTGGTTTCGACACGATCTCCCACTTCCACAACTTTCCACTTCCTTCAATTGTCACCACTTACAGGAGATTGATGTGCTGCAATAAATAGGTTCTGAAACCTATGCTTTGATAAGAATTGTTAGAGTATTGCTCGGTTGAACTCGTAAGCGTTGCTATCTCAAGCTTGTTTTTCAAGTTTAGTTGATCAAAACTATATCTTGATTTCTAGTCTACTTATAGCTATGTCTCGGATTAGGATAGAAGTGTGTAGTTGAGCTTTAGACTTCAAGATGTTCACCAATTGAAGAAGAAGATCTACTGACGAGATTGGAGGAATTTCAACGACAAAAGGTATGTGGAGACTAAAACTTATTTATCACTCAGAAGTCTATTCAATTTTATCTACTAATGAGACTAAGTCCTATAGCTATATAGACTTTATGTTATATACATTTGAAATTTCGAGTCGAGTTTATCTCGTTTATATATTTCTTGAAATACAAGTTTAAAGCTTAGAATTAATGCTTCTTCATCTACTTGACAACTTTAGTTGTAAACAATTCATTTGTTGGAAATTAAATATTAAGTCAAGATGATCATGTGAAAATTACCTTGAACATCTTACATGATCTGTGTGAGACAATCATTTGATGTTAACTCGGGATGTTTTTTCTTGATCAAATAATCATTTGAAAATTACTTGAAGCTAGTGGTATGCGTAAGATTACCATTGTCGTTTTCTAAGGATGTTTCAAATCGATTAACGAGAATTTTAGAACTGCTATACCAATGTCTGGATACGGCACAGTATGCGTACACAGTATGCAAACTGTGAAGTGCTAGTTCAGGTCCGGAACTCTTGTTTGCGAACTGTGTTTGCGAACGAAATTATCTGTGATAGGTCCGAGAATCGTGGTTTTTCGGAAAAAAATTCGAACAACAAGACTAGGCAAGGTCCGAAATGGTAGTTTGCGAATTCGATTTGGGAACTTAGTGGTTAGGTTCTAAAATCGGTAAGTATGACAACTCGTTCACTATTGATGGTAGAAAACGATTTACTGGTTTTTGAGGAAAAGTGGTGAGGTGAGGGTCGATTCCTCAAACGAGAAAATTGCCTTAACTTTTTGCAAACAGATGCACTGCACGGGAGTGCTTTCAGTTCGAGAGATCAATCTGCAGGACTCTGGCCTAAACCAATACAATGGCCATTCCAGATTCAATTCGGTCACAAAGAGGGATGACGGTCGATCTGTAGGAGGGAAGCTGAGAAGTATGTATGAGATCAGTGATGATCAAAGGATTGTGAATGTGTTGTAGGTTTCTGCAAATTGATGAATTGTGGAGTTCGAATAAGTTTGAATTCTGCTCTATTGAGAGTGATTGTTCAGATGAGAATTCTTGTGATAATTCTCGTATCTCAGAGATCGTTTCAATCATTAATTCCAAGACTTATTTATATTGCAAGAATGTAGACACATTGATCTCCAGTTGTTGATGGTGGTTTTTAGCTTAGGGTTAAAATCGTAAAACCTTGCATCCGATGTGACGTCACTCTGCAAGGAAACAGAGCCACGTGTGCTAACCTCTCCACTGGCAAATTTATTGGGCCGCTCAATATACTTACATGAAATTTATCTAGATTGGTGAACCCCAGATGTTCTGTAAATTACGGCGCCTCGCGCATATTCACTTAATATAAGTTCCTCTGAATGCCTTCTATGCTATGTTCTCCGGCTGAACTCTTAATGTTGATATGGCATGATGATTCGTGTTCACTCGCAGCAGAGTAGCACGAATATCCAAGTATCAAGAATAAGATCTCTGCATAAGGTATTCAATCAGAAAAGCATGTTACTCTCTGGCAATGAACTTAAAAGAGCTTTGTGTCGACACATAGAATTCAATCAACCTTACTAACTTGCAGAAGTCAGGTTTTCGCGCCTCGCGCAACATACTAGACCTTGCTTGTAAAAAAATTAAGCCTAGGCAAACTAGGTAGTTAATCCGCCATGGATTAGCAGGTGCAAAACCTCGCCCAGAATCAGAAAAAATAGGGAGCCGCAGTAGCAAAGGGAGGCGTTGCCTTGCCATTGGCCATGCCCCATCCTAAACCGGTCATATTTCCCTCGACCAATCAGGTCGCTTTAAATTCACCGCAGCGCACCGGAAGTGTGGCCACGCCCCAGCTTGCCGACCCCACTTCCCATCGACCAATCAGGTCGCCCTAAATGCGCCACACGCATTCCGAATGAAATCGGACCCATTTTTCTTACCGGCCCCCAATTCTTCCAAGGAGAATTCTTCAACGGCGCCTTGGCCACGCCAAGCCATAATTCTTCCACGGCGCCTTGGCCACGCCGAGTCCTAATTATTCCAAGGAGAATTTTTCCAACGGCGCCAAAACTTGGCCACGCCAAATCCTTCCAAGGGGCCAAGATTTGTCCATGCCAAATCTTTCCAACCATGCCAAATCCTTCAAAGGGGCCAAGATTTGGCCACGCCAAACCTTTCCAACCATGCTAAATCTTTCCAACGGCGCCAAACCCTAACTTTGGCCACGAGCGCTTTTTAGCTTTGGTCATATCGCAACGTCTCTGGCATACCACTATGTCGCGGCTACTCTCATGCCGCCATGCCATGGCTACGCCACCGGCATGCCATTAGCATGTGGCCGATGCCACTTCACTATACAACAAGATGTGGCCATAATCAATGGCCATCCTTCTGCATGAGATGCAATCTCAGCCATCCAAGTTCACCAACGAACCGATAAGCTCACGACAAGTTTTAAGCGACTAGCCAAGATGAGCCTAGCATTACATGCTATTTACCTACGGCAAGCCTCTCAATTTTAACTTTCCACATGTAGAAAATTGTTACATGTTTCCACGAAAATACTCGAAACATCAAAATATGTCACAAACTGGGGGATGATCATCAGGGTATTGGTCTGGCGGTTTATGGCGTGCGGCGTGCAATGCGCTCGTTACAAGAAAGTGTCATGAAGTAGGATAATTAGTGATGGTGAGAAGTAACGGTGTAAACAATTCACTTCCTTCATCATAGAAGAGTAATGACTAATGCTTACACGAATTCACTTCCTTCATCATGGAAGCATAACGTCTGGCAGTTACACGTTATTATTTTCTTCCACCACTCAATCGTTTCCACTTCCTACGAGACCAGGGTACGTTTCACTATGACTGGTATAAATAGGTTTCACCTATTTCCACCAAAAAATAGGTTTTGGTCGGCAACACACAATATCTAGAAATCACCTGGTAGCTTTCCATCCTGCTTACCAATTCTACTTTCTGATACAATTCATAAAACGCCTACACTTCTAGAATCAACTATTCTGATCTCAACACTTTCTTCGTTTCCATCCCTAAGACCAACCCTTCTCCTTCACTTTGTGACTGAAGCAAGCCTGGAACGGCCATTTCTTGGTTTAGTCCAGGATTGTACAGATTGATCTCTCAAATCAAAATTACTCCCGTGCAGTACATTGTTTAGGGTTTAGATTTGTTTCTCACCGACAAACCCAAAATTACCAAAATCAGCAGAAACGATTTTCACCCATAAACAATTAGCGACCACAGTGGGATATTAATCTCTCGGTTACAATATCAATTTCCAATTCCAAATTTCATTTTTCAACCCCGATCTCAAGATGGTGGAACTCAGGTCCGGATCAGCAACAAACCCTGAGAACACTAGCGCTGAGATTACTCTTGGTATTAAAGTTTCTTCAGGTAGCATTAATATGCCACCTGTCAACACCATCGGCGCGGAAAACGTCCCTTCAGGCGTTACACCTATAGTCACCAGAGCCAGAGCCGCTGCCGCCACCCCCCAATATTTCTTCAAGTGTGACACCTCCAACAGTCACTAGAGTCGCTACTACTCCACCATCAGGACGAGAGACTGGAAGAGCCAGAAGAAGCCGATCTCCTCTTACCACTGTTGATTTGACGAAAATACAAAAGCTTCTCGTAAGTCTCAGACAGACATGGCTACAACTCAAAAAGAGATATTTATTTTCCTCAAGACACTAACGGAGCGCGGCTACCACAAGAGTCACGTCAACCCCAGATGGAACTGACAAGGAATAACCTTAACATCCGGCGCGGGCACTTCAGCCAGGACGCGTGTTTATAGATGAAGAGGCTCGTGTTGCTCTTGAACGCACAGTAGAAAGGAATCAGCAATCCAATTTCATCACACGTAAAGATCAGGAACGACTTCTCCGAAATCGGGGCAAAAAAATCAGCAACTCTCCTGAGTTCACAGAGACCATCTTCCCGTCAGGAGCTGCATGATTTCTGGGGACTTCGCCCACAAAATCGTGCAGTCTATGATGAAATATTTATGTGAGATTCTGTATTTCTCCAAGGTGCAGCGTCAAGACATATTTGCAGCCCTCAACCGCACTACATCAGGAAAGCACCTGTTTCCAGCCAGGGAATTCATTCCCGAACCCCAACCTCTCCTGGAAAGAACGATTGATAAATGGGCTGGGACTCCTAACCAGTGTTCACTTGAAGGATGTCGAGTTTGACAGCATGCTGATTGACGTGGCCTCCGACTTCAACATTGTAACCGTCAAGGCTCTGAGAGTTGTAAGGGAAAATCAAACAGAAGAAGCGTATTCTTTCCCATGAGGAGAAAAACATTACTTGCCGACCAGCACTATTTGTGACGTCTTCCCGTATGCCATATCGTATCAATTCGTTTTTCGAAGTCAAGGGTTAATGGCACCCTCACTGGAGTTATCTCCAGGAGCCGCTTTAACGTTTCACTCTAGAAGCCGCTTCAACATTCTCTCGGGAAGCCGCTCCGCTTCAGGCCGAGCCGCTCCGCTTCAACATTCTCTCGGGAATCCGCTCCGCTTCTAGAGCTAGAAGCCGATTTGCTTCAACATTCTCTCGGGAAGTCGCTCCGCTTCCAGAGCCAGAAGCCACTCTGCTTCAACATTCTCTCGGAAGCCGCTCCGCTTCCAGAGCTAGAAGATGCTCCGCTTCGACATTCTCTCGAGAAGCCGCTCCGCTTCAATGTTTCGCTCTGGAAACCGCTTCAACATTCTCTCGGGAAGCCGCTCCGCTTCCAGATCCAGAAGTCGCTCCGCTTCAATATTTCTCTCTGGGTAAACCGCTTCGACATTCTCTCGAGAAGCCTCTCCTCTTCCACAGTTAGAAGCCGCTTCAACATTCTCTCGGGAAGCCGCTCCGCTTCCAGAGCCAGAAGTCACTCCACTTCAATATTTCGCTCTGGAAACCGCTTCAACATTCTCTCCAGAAGTCTCCACACTCCTCCCTGTCAAGGATCATGATCACAGCCAGCCAAGGATCGCAGTTGTGGCCACTTTTTGATCCATCTCGCTAAACCTCATGGTCGTGGACAGTTTACTCGCCTACGCATCCAACCGATCCCTTTGCTTCCATGGACTCCCATGCAATTCCAGCCAACCTATTTTGGTTCCCACGCGATGTAGTCTCCTCTAATCACATCTGCCGCCAAGAACTGTTGATGCTCGTTTGTCGATACCATCCAAAGCTTCACTATAGCAACAACCGCTACAAGGGTAATCTGTATTTCTCCATTTTTTTAGTTTCACATGGAAGAAGTAATAGAGCCACCAGTACGGATGCAAGATAGTGATATCCTTATCATGGTCAACTCACCGACCATACCAGATATAAACATGTAAACCACACTTGGGGACTGAGGCTCTACACGGGATCCCTTCACTGTCAAATCTCAGAAGACACGGTCAACCCAAAAGTCATAGCCACGACAAGTTCATCCACCCTTCAAAGGCGTAGCGTAAGGATATCATCACCTATCTGTCTAGAAGGCGCCTGCAACACTTTACGAGGCCGCAGCGGATCCCAAGCCTACTCGGAGAAATAAACTTTAATAACCAAAGAGAAGTGCGACTGGGGACCGCTCATCACGGTCCATCCCCGACAACAATCAAGCATTCATGAGATAACTCCAGAGACGCGGCTGAAACATTTTTCTTGAAGAGACAGAAGGATCCATGATTAACGACATGACTCTCTCACTTCTACTTCTTCGTTATCCAGAATATTTCATCCATGTGATATTCTAAGCATCCCAGCATCACATACAAGAGAGTATGATAATATTCTATCAAATCCCATAGGCGTGGATTCAAGGCGATGCAATTAAAGTAGGCTACACCTGGGGACTGAAGCCTCCTTCATTTTTAGAAGATTAAACGCAGTCATCACCTTACCAGTGAATGCAGCTGAAGCACATGTTCCACAAGAAAATAGGCTCATGGTAATTACATACGGGGGCTACCAGAATGGGATGCCTTCACTGCTCTCATCCAGGTTATTTCCGATTTCAACATCATCACTTTCGAAGTTTTGCGAGCCGCAATAATTTCTCAACATGAAGCCGTACACGTGCGTCAAAGACCCCAAAAGCACGCCATTGAGATACATTTACATATTCGGCCACACCATCGGATCTAACGGAAGTATAAATGGGGACTGCTCACCGTACTCCATGCAATAGTCCAAGATTCAGAAGATGATTCAAAGGATGTCGTTTGGAATGAAGTCCTTCAGGACTTGATAGCGGCACATCGGCAACGGAACATCTCTAAACTCATCTACTTCACCCAATGGCTGCGGAATATTTCGACCATACAAGCATCCACATCATATCATCATCGCAATCAAAAGTCTAGGTACCAAATAACCTAAAGTCAAGGATGAACCAACAACGCAACCACAATCTCCAAGATTAGCCCTGATATTATTTCATCCATCCATCCCAAGAGTGCAATGGAGTTTGGTAAATTTTTAAATCCACTGGAGAGGTCAGATACTCATTCTTCTGGAGTCAGAACCTTATTACACATTCTGGAGAAGATCGTTGGTACTGTTGGGTGGATACATGAGAGAGCACCTACCTTGAATTCTTCTGGCTTGCCTTGCTGTTGATTATAACTATAGGAGATTACTTTGTTTCCATTAATGCTCGCACTACCACTGCTAACAAACAACGAAGAGGAGCCAAACGCTGCAAAGGGAAGCACAGATCCGGACAAGCAACAAAAACAGAAGAGGGCCGCTACCCCTTTTCACATGAACAGAGTTTCTAGGGTGTAAATAGAAGAAGGATTCCCCCTTGCTCCATGAACGGGAATAGACGACTGGGCGCACCACACTCATGCTCCATAGCCGAACAAGTAGTGTGCCAATATCTCCTCTCCATGACCAAGACCAAGACCGGCACGCCGGCCACGAGGAACACCAGTAGCTCAACCTATAACTCTCCATGGCTCTAGCATTCCGTGATCCATCCATAAAGCCTTCCAAGTGCCATTTCCACCGTTCCACGGACTGAAGCCATCAGCGCTACCATCACCGCTTGGTAGCCAAAGTTCCAGCGCTATCATCACCGCTTGGTAGCCAAAGTTCCAGCGCTATCATCACTGCTTGGTAACTAAAGTTTCAGTGCCATCATCACCGTTCCTAGAAGAAATATTGAGAAACATACCTAAAATACGCTCGCCTACTTTTGCTGCTATTCTCTCCGATGATCCAAGCCTTTGACGCTAACACCAAGATGTGGAAACAAAGCAAACAATGTGAAAGTAAGGAAGATGGGTAACGCCTTTTGTAGGCATGGTGTTTTTGGAGTTCGACTAGAGAAAGGTTTCTCTTTTTGGATACGCACGAAAGAAGGCAGCCGGGCCTGCGGTGTTGGCGTTCCATGATGCTAATCTCCACGGCCAGGCCAACACTACGCCAACGCTCCATGGCCCCACCATTACCAATCCAGCAACGCCAACAGCCCGCTTCCCAAGCAAGTCAACGGTTCACGCCCAAGCCAACTCCAACCTCATCCAAGCAGCCATCTCCACTGCTCCATGCCAGCGCCAACAGTCCGCGGCCAAGACAATGCCAGATATTCCGCGCCAGAGCTAGTAGCGCTATTCCTAGCTAGCCGCACCATCGTCCCTTCTAAGCTAGCCGCGCTACTCTCCATTCCGCATCATCATCTCCGCTCGGCCAAGATTAAAGACCTTCGCCGTTAAAAGCAACGCAATCTCCACCGTTCAAAGCGCGTGCGTCCGTCATTCCCAAGCCGGAGCTCCATCCTCACAACCCCATGGCCCAAATTGGCACCAACGTTCCGGGAAGCAAAACTCTACGCCAACACCCTCTGGTCAAGCCGGAAATACGCCAAGTCGCCAATACAAGGATCACGAATTCCTCATGCCTTACGCTAAAGGTTAGTCGAATTTCCTAACAAACTCTTCACGTCTTGCCCTTTCGATTTTACTCTTATCTGTCACCATCTCGTGCTTACCCCGCAACAATGCCATTGTTACGTGCTAAGCAGGGGACTTAATGTTGATGGTGGTTTTTAGCTTAGGGTTAAAATCGTAAAACCTTGCATCCGATGTGACGTCACTCTGCAAGAAAATGAGCCACGTGTGCTAACCTCTCCACCGGCAAATTTATTGAGCCACTCAATATACTTACATGAAATTTATCCCGGGGTAGCGAACCCCAAATATTAAAATTTGGCGCCTCGCGCATATTCACTTAATATAAGTTCCTCTGAATGCCTTCTATGCTATGTTTTTCGGCTGAACTCTTAATGTTGATATGGCATGATGATTCGTGTTCACTCGCAGCAGAGTAGCACGAATATCCAAGTATCAAGAATAAGATCTCTGCATAAGGTATTCAATTAGAAAAGCATGTTGCTCTCTGGCAATGAACTTAAAAGAGCTCTGTGTCGACACATAGAATTCAATTAACCTTACTAACTTGCAGAAGTCAAGGTTTCGCGCCTCGTGCAACATGCTAGACCTTGCTTGTAATAAAATTAAGCCTAGGCAAACTAGGTAGTTAATCCTCCATGGATTAACAGGTGCAAAACCTCGCCCAGAATCAGAAAAAACTGGGAGCCGTAGCAGCAAAGGGAGGTGTGGCCTTGCCATTGGCCACGCCCCATCCTAAACCAGCCATATTTCCCTCGACCAATCAGGTCGCTTGAAATCCGCCGCAGCGCACCGGAAGTGTGGCCACGCCCCAGTTTGACGGCCCCACTTCCCATCGACCAATCAGGTCTCCCTAAATGCGCCACACGCATTCCGAAAAAGGCCGGACCCATTTTGCTTACCGACCCCCAATTCTTCCAAGGAGAATTCTTCGACGGCGCCTTGGCCACGCCAAGCCCTAATTCTTCCAGGGAGAATTTTTCCACGTCGCCTTGGCCACGCCAAGCCCTAATTCTTCCAAGGAGAATTTTTCCAACGGCGCCAAAACTTGGCCACGCCAAATCCTTCCAAGGCGCCAAGATTTGGCCACGCCAAATATTTCCAACCACCAAAATCCTTCCAAGGCGCCAAGATTTGGCGACGCCAAACCTTTCCAACCACGCCAAATCTTTCCAACGGCGCCAAACCCTAACTTTGGTTGCGGAGCCAGTTTTTAGCTTTGGTCATACCGCAACATCTCTGGCATACCACTATGCCGCGACTACTCTCATGCCGCCATGCCATGGCTACGCCACCGGCATGCGATTAGCATGTGGCCGATGCCACTTCACTATACAACAAGATGTGGCCATAATCAATGGTCATCCTTCTTCATGAGATGCAATCTCAGCCATCCAAGTTCACCAACGAACCGATAAGCTCACGACAAGTTTTAGGCGACTAGCCAAGATGAGCCTAGCATTACATGTTATTTACCTGCGGCAAGCCTCTCAATTTTAACTTTCCAAATGTAGAAAAGTGTTACATGTTTCCACGAAAATACTCGAGACATCAAAATATGTCACAAACTGGGGGATGATCATCAGGGTATTGGTCTAGCGGTTTACAGCGTGCGGCGTGCAATGCGCTCGTTACAAGAAAGTGTCATGAAGTAGGATAATTAGTGATGGTGAGAAGTAACGGTGTAAACAATTCACTTCCTTCATCATAGAAGAGTAATTACTGATGGTTACACGAATTCACTTCCTTCATCATGGAAGCATGACATCTGGCAGTTACACGTTACTATTTTCTTCCACCACTCAATTGTTTCCACTTCCTACGAGACC